>JAPMOR010035830.1:58835-118032 GCA_026543865.1 Argiope aurantia
TTAAAAAAAAAGGGATTTTTTCTGTTAAGGAAATGCAGACAATTAAGCCTAATAATGATTCCTCGTGACCCGAAAATCCCCTGGAATTAGGCCGAAGAAATATACCATTTTAACAGAAAGGTAAATACAAAACAACAAATTAGAAGAAAAATCTCTAATAAGCAAAAATACAATAACAAAAAAAAACAATAAAAACCAAAATACCATAAAAAAACACTAAAGAAAAACGAAAAGGCAAGAACATACCATCAGCAGTCAAGGAAATTTTAAGCTATCGATTGTGATTCCCGCTTATCAAAAACACAAAGCTAACGGTAATTTAGGTAAAAATTGTAAGCTCCCAGCGCCACCTATTGAGTGATATAATATGCAAGGAAAGTTCTATTTTTTATTTAAGCCAAAGGATTAATCCCAAACCATACCTTGTTTATTTAAAAAATTGACATTACAGTAATTTTTAGGAAATTCATTTTTAATTAAATTTTTAATGAGGTTGCTTCAATATAGGAATTTTTATTATTGCAAACTCTTTTGATCCTGTTAACTTGTGAGAAAATTAGATTTTTGAAAATTTTAGAGTTTAGATTGGAATGGTAGTTACATAGTTTTGTTATTTTAAAGTTGAATTCATCCCTTGTATCGTATATACCAACTATTGTTTTATCATTATCAATTTCGATTTTTAAATCCAGAAAGGTAGCCTCAAGTTGATTTTTATTCGTTTCTGTTAGAATTAAATCTTTTGGATAGCAAATAGTAACAATATTAGTATTGTCGAAGTTAATCAAAAGTAGGTCATCAATATATCTCCACCCGTTTATTAAATTATATTTAATTACTTTTTTCTCATAGTAATGTAGAAAAATATTAGCTAAAGCACCTGAGAAAGCTGTTCCCATTGGCTGTTATATATATATATATATATATATTTGTAATGTGTAAATAAAAATTATGAAAAAGTGATTTTGTTTGTTTTCCTTTAATGATTTCTATAAATTAAAATGAAATTATTTATTCATAAGTGGCATAGATTTAAAAAAAGCTATCCATACCTTTTAAATTTCATAATTTGAAATTGTAAACATAATTTATTCAGTATATACTAATTTGAGTTTCATGTTCTTTCCTCTGAGCAAACTGAAAACATCAAAGTCTCAATATTTATAAAAAATAATTACATAAGAAAAAAAAAAATATAATAATTTTATTAGTAAGCTTTAAAATATTAACTTATCTAAGACTAATAATTATTTTTAAAAAGAACTAACTGGGGGAACTATATTCATAAGATTCAACATTTAATAATATTTAATTAATATGTAAAAAAGAACATATGTAATTTTTCAAAAACACTGCCATAGTCATTTGTCAAAATGTATCCTTCGGATAAAAAATAGGGGGGAGGGATAAGGATATGGGGAAGGAAAGAATAAAGCGGCACGAAACGAATTAAAAAGCAATGTTAATTAATTATGCAAAAACAATAATTCCTTTGAAAATACTAATTAAAATGTTAATATAAGAAATAAAATTATATGACTAAGAAAATTTGGAGAAAATAATTCGAAATAATATCTTAAAAAAATCACAAGTTTTTAATAATTGATCGGCTAGCATAATATTTACTAAACAATGATTTCATCAACGTTATCGGCAGACATCACGACATGCGCAGAGCGGTTGAAAATTGAACAGAAGCGGTTTGTTTGGTACCTGACACGTGACCGTGAATTGACCCCATTGTCCACATTTCTTTCAGAATGTACCATATATTTTTAAAGGTATGTTGGAAATAATAGAAAGAGTATCATTGAATAATGTAATGTAGTAAACTCTTTATTATTCGCTGATGGATTATATGCATTTCCGGAAACTAAAATGTTAAAAATTTTTAATCACAAATTAAAAAAAAAGTGCATTTGAATACCAAAAAACTGTTGGCATTTATTTTGCAAAAAATAAATTTAAAAAAAATATTTAAATACATAAATTTGCTTTTCATAGATATATGTTTGCACAGACCATAAATCATAAAAATATTTTCAAAGAATTTTTTTGTGTTGATTTCTATCCTCTTTCGAACATTTTGGGAATTATATGAACAACTTATTTACTCAAAGATAATTGGAATTTTACTGTAATGATAAGATACTTGTAAAGATAATGTCATTAATAGTTGTTTATTTATATTTTTTTTTCGAATATCAATCGATTTCCTGCAAAAATTTTACACAAAAAGCTTTCTTTTAGTACCACGTCAATGTCTATACTTAAAAAAAAAAAAGGAAGTATTCGCGTGTCTCTGGTGCCCAGACGAATCTATTCAATATGCAGATATGAAATTTGACATACAAGTAGTTAGTTATACCAGTGATTCAATGCACTTCGATAACCGAATTTTAAAATTTGAAATAAAATCTTTTATTAGATTATTTTAAATATGGATGATTTTTTTGCACAAACTTGTCTACAGTACCATTTCTGATTATAGAAGAGGAAGTGTTGAAGGATAAATACACTGAAAAAAAAATTGCTTTTTCTAATAAAGTTTAGTTTGAAAATCTCACGTTGTTTGTCGGATTTTAAGGTACTTTTTTTCTAAAATAATTTTTCTCGGAAAAATGTTAAGAATTAAAACTAAAATGCATTCGACATTCTAATTTCGTCATCTTTTCCAAATCTAATGAGATAATAACTTGAACATTCCTTCCCAATTTAAAATATGAACTGTCAAAACGCGTTTTTTCATTGATTTCAAATTCTTTTTCCAGACGAGACCAAATATTTTCTTCGTGGATCCAGTGAATAGCAGGGGGATCAAATCTTCGTCGATTTGACAAGGCTCCAATTGAAAATTAAGGTTCCGCGAATTATGGAAATTATTCTTTAAGCAATTTAAATTCTAGTAATATCGTTTGCTGTAAACTTACTTTTTTTGTCTCTTCCCTTTCTCAAAATAATGATAATAAGTGTCCGTTTTTAGTTAATCTTTTCAATTTTTATCGTCTGTAGTTCAGCAAGTGATATAATTGTCGCAAAGAACAAGTAAACAGGCAATATCGATATTATTTTTTTTTATTTGATTTGATTGTCATATTTAATTTTATTCCAATTTATGCTATTATTTTGTTTTCATTGACGTTCACCAAGGATAGCATCATGCGGGTACTACTAGTATATTATGCAAAATTTTCGATATAAACTCTGAATATGGAATTCAAAAATAATGTCAATTAATTCGTTTTAGTTAAAGTTTCGTTTAATTAATTTCAAATGGAAAATTTTATTTTTAATGCATTAAAATTCTTTCTTTTTGCCACAAGCAGAATACATGTGGAGATATTAGTAGAGAAGAACCATTTTCTGCTCAAAATCAGTTATTTAAATTAAGAGTAATAAAACAGCATAGGAGTAACTAAGCAATACAAAGTAAGCTATTTGGGACAGAATTTAATTAAACCTTAATGATTAGCATTAAATGAGATTAAATTTTAGGACTGTTAAAAAAAGGTAATTAAACAAAACCTTAGCATTGTCAGCTCCATTTTCGCCTTTCAATTGCATACTGTCATGGGCTTTGAGGAAACCAAGAGATCTGTAACGATTTAGCTGCAATAGAACAACAACAAAGTATTACTAGAATGAATTTAAAATGAATCAAAGGATTAATTTATACATTTTTGAAACAAATATAACTGTTAGTTCAATTTATCAATTCAATCATCAATTCAAATTAGAAACCAAGCAAAACATACTTCTTCATTTTGTTGGCTGACTATTTCTTCAAGAGCGACCACTCTCTCGATAGCAACTCGAAGTTTTTCTCGAACCTTTAAGCAGAAATAAGTATGAAAATGAGAAAAGCAGCTATATAAGGTATAACATATATAAACCAAAATATTATTATAAGTACAAATGGATCCAAATTCAAGTACACTTTCGCACAATTATTTTCCATTTCATTACATAGAAGTATTCGAAGCAATCAATTAAAATTTCTAAGCAAAAATATAATTATTAAGAATCTTTAGAAAGAACATGTTCAATATATACATTAAAGTTTCAATTTTATTCAGCATTCAAAGGTGCAGAACGATAATTAGATTAAGTATAAATACGACAGATTACAAATTTAATATTACAGATAAATTTACAGCTCATTCTTCAATTTTGGACATAGAGAATATAAACTTTTCTAAAGAGTCCATATAGAAAAGAATTTTGAAATTTCGATTCAGTATTTTATTTGTGTAAATTTTAATACCGTTTATTAGATTAATTTCGAAACTCTTTCGAAGAATTCAAAATACAATAAAAATTTTAATATATTGTTTCCATGCTTTTAAGATTTACGTTTCTTTAGATAGTAAAATACATAGCTCCTTTCTATAAAGCGATTCTTTGCGCAGAATTTATGAAATTCATCAGTTTTCGTCATATTTAGATTCAGAATAAGCGTTACATAATATAATCATTTTTTTCTCGGAATTATAAACTATTAAAGAATTAATATATATATATATATATATATATATATTTAGATAATAGACCTCTTGGTATTTCTTTGTAACTTTTCTTGTCTGTTGGTTTTCTACTGTTAAAATTCGACTTACTTAGACATATAATTTTTACTTATAATGTGGAACACTCGTTAATAGAAACAATTATTTTTCATAGGAATCCACATAAAATAGAACATTGTGTTTCATGGAGGGGGGAAAAATAAAAAAAAATAATTAAGTTTAAAATAATGTAATCGATTATTTATAATGTGAGCATGTGTCATTTTTTTACACGAAAATTGTTTAAATTGTCTTTAAAATTGGCAAAAATGAGACATAGCATCATCATTAAATGAATTTGTAGCGCGCATAACTACAGCCACATCACAATATAAGATATAATAAATTCGCATGTTTTCTTTACCTTCCTTACTTCACTGTAGGTTGTTCCGTTGCGTATATTATTTTTTACTCTCCTGGCCAAATCTCCTCCGTAGCTTTTTGCTGTGACACAGAATGCAATAAGCTCTTCAGTAGTTATGTTATGTATTTCTACCAGCTCATCGATGTCACTGATTTTCAGCTCTAGCTCCATATTCTTGGCCAGTGACAAAATCCCATCGATTAAGGCTCCACAGACACTCAGAAACCTCTCGGAATTACATTTGACAACACAATCAAATCAAACTTTTCATGTGATATAAAATTTATCTTCAAAGAAGCGTTCAATATAAACTGATACAAACGATTCCAAAATATGACGACACAGTGTCTCCTCGCAACTCGTTCTGCGAACATTGCTCGTTAACGGGTCACTTTTTTATATTTTGTTTTGATCGTTAAGCAAGCTTTGACTGCACTTTATTTCGAAATAAGATTTAGCAATTCATTTCCCCAGGAACTTTCTATTACATTCACCTTTTCTGTCTTTGAAACAACGAAGGTGGAATTTATAAATAAATACATTTCATATAAACAAATTCGCAATCAGGGAAACTATTCTGAGCGACCAAGCAGGTTGCCAGAGGTAGCCTTCTTATTTGTGAGTACATTGAAGGAAGATAAACAAGAAAACCGCTTTGAATATGATTAAGAGAAATTGCTTACTTAATCTCAATAATAAAAATGCATGTGTACGAGTGTGTTGGCCCTCTAAAGACTGACCGTTTTGATCAACATCTACGAAATTTGGCAGATATATACCTTGGAGGGTGTCAATGTGCACCTCAAAGCGATTTTTTAAATTAAAATTTTAATTATTTAGAAATTAAGCAAATTGTTGGCCTGTTTCCTCGATAACTTCCAAAAGTATTACAGCCCAAAAATGTATTTTACACCATTTCAAATAAAAAAAAAAGCATTTTTAATTATACCAATTTAATAGCCGTGTGAAGTTTTGGTGATTTTGTTTCCTTTCTTAATTTCAAACAATCACATTGTTGTCCGGAAATTGAAACCGTTTTATCCTATATGAAATCGCGTGCTTTTCTTCTATTGTTGATAACTAAAAAAAAAAAAAAAAAAAAAGATTCTGCTTAATATATACAAAATTTACAAGACGAATAAAAAAAGCAAACTTACGTTAGGGGAAATTCAGAAAGTAGAACTGGACATTTATATTTTTAATAGCACCATGATATTACAGGACTGCCTTTTGTTATAAAGATTTATATGCACAATACAGTTATGCAAGATATTTAACAGAGTTTGACAGTTTGGAAGAA
This sequence comes from Argiope aurantia, assembly GCA_026543865.1. Classification (NCBI taxonomy): domain Eukaryota; kingdom Metazoa; phylum Arthropoda; class Arachnida; order Araneae; family Araneidae; genus Argiope; species Argiope aurantia. The sequence continues at coordinate 65,062 of JAPMOR010035830.1, forward strand.
TCTGGACATGAAGCTATATTTAAAACATTTAAATAGCATCAAATATAAACAATAACAAAGGCTGATTTACAAAAGAAAGCGAAGATCGCGTCTCACCTTTTCGTCGAGCGCCTTGTGGTGCTCGAACAAGGACTTGAGAGCTTTGAGAACCTCGACTTCAGATGAGACACCGGCGGGTGACTGAGCTTGCCTTTTCACCACAGTCATCCTCAGGGACCGTTCGTGACGAGACACCAGGCACTCGAGATGTTCCAAAAGAAGCTACGGGAGACACCAGACACTCGAATAAGGCTAAGAAATATTAACTACTCAGATTTTCCTCATCTGTAATAGATGGACAATGTAAAGTGCTTCTGGATATATTTCTGGAGTATTCTGGATACAAGTATTTCTCTTTTCACATTCCCAAAATCGTTTTTCTTTTATTTTTTTCGAAAATTGTAAATGAAATTGGGGACATTTCGTTTCAATATAATATTTCCATTTTCAATTGACATTTCAGTTGAAAATAGAACTATAAGTAATATTACAAATAAAAAAATTTCATTGTTTTTTTAAGGCTATTTAAAAAAAAATTCTTTCCTACTTCACTTCTTTTGCTATATACTAGATATTATTTTGAATTTTTCCCAAGATAAATTTGTTTTTGTTGGATAGATGAGACAAATGGATAATTTTGAAAAATATTAATATATCGAAGTATCTCCGGGTCAAACAATGTGGATTTTTCAAATTGATTGATCGAAGAAGCATCGAAATTTTCCAGTGACGGTTGCATAGCTGATTGCAATACATATTTACCAGAGTCAAGAAAACTATTTAAAAGAAATCAAAATTTTAAATTTAACAAAATGAATTACTTTCTGAAAGGAGAATAATCTAAAAATCTAAGAAGTTTTGAGAATTATATATAAATATATACAAGGTGACCGATATTTAATTCAAATTCAAATTATTATTTAAATTCAAATTATTACTTTAAATTCAAAACGGCATCTCTTCTATCATGGGAAGAAATGTTCACCTATAGTTAAGACGCTATGCTGCATTTATTGAGATAAGTTACAGAGTCCATAGTAGCAAAATATAGAAGCTACAAAATTAATTTTAAAAATAAATAAAGGAGATTTGCCAAAAAGTCCAATTAGAAAAATGTATGCTATACTGTAATAAAATTTTATGATGTTATCTGTAAAATTAGCGGATATATTTGCGATTAAAATTATAAATTTTCCATGACTTGAAGAAAGTTTCGTCCAAATCCGAAAAATGCAACCGCCCACCCCATCCCAACTGCCTTTTTCAGATTTTTAAAAGTTATATTTGTTTACTTTGTTCTTTGCTTAAATTTTACTTTGCCTTTGTTTAACTCAGAAAAACTATATGATAATAAAGAAGAATACGTCTTTCATTTTTAAGACGAACCCTTTTCCAAGAAACGGAAAGTTCATAATTTTAACCGCAAATATCTCCAATTTTATAGATAACTCCATGAAACTTTCCCTTGTGTTTTTATTATGGTACAGTGCACATTTTCCTAATTGGACATTAAGCTAATCGCTTTCTCTCTTTTTTTTAGTTGTTTTAGGAATTTCCTTTTTCGTCACTACGGCAAGCCGCTTCCAAATGAATGCAGAAAAATCGCTTTACTACACGTTACTTCCCTAGCTATACGAGACATCGTTTTGAATTAAATGGGCTTAAAACGACTTTATCAATTATCCTATGTATAATATATTACTGAAAATTAAAAAAAAAGATAACTTTAAAATAATTTTTCTTGAAATGAGATTTTTCCAAAAATTTTCATTTTTCAAACACGACCACTAAAATACTGTTTAAATCATAAGCTTGAAATTTGGCCTAAATATATGTTTTAGGGAATGTGTAAAAATAAAGTGTAATGATAAAGTATTGCAAAATTATGCAAATTATAAGTTTTGAAAAAAAAACCGATTTTACATTACTAGAATTTTTGAGTTATTGGTAAACGTTTGGTTCAATCTTATAAATCAATAAATACCGAGTGCGTCAAAAAATGTATACACACTTTGAACCGTCATAGAAACTGTATTTCCCGTGCTACAAGGTTCAATTTCTGGAGATCTGAAGCGGGATTTATGGATAGTATAATTTGATCGGATGAAGTCCAATTCAAACTGAATGGAATTGTCAACAGACACAATTGTATGTACTGGGCTAAAGAGAATCCTCATATTACTGTTGAAAAGGCTGTGAATTTGCCGGGTGTAAATCTGTGATGTGATTTGTTTGCAAGAGGACTCATTGGGCCCTTCTGCTTTGAAGGTAATGTAAAGGCGAAAAGTACCAAACAATGCTTGCTGATTCCATACTCCCTACCATTTGTGCATTATACGATAATGACAAGTTTTATTTCCAACAAGATGGTGCCCCGCCGCATTATTATCTCGACGTACGAGCATACCTAGATCAAAATTTGCCAGGCTAGTGGATAGGACTCAGGGGGCCGATCGAGTTTCCTCCACACTCTCCAGACATTACGCCGCTGGATTTCTTCTTATGGGGCACAATGAAAGATGAGGTGTACAAACGTAAACCACGTAACCTAGACACACTTTGGAATGACATTCAAGCGATGTGCGCATAAATCCCATTAGACACGTTGATACGATGTACGGAATCAGTGGTGACTTGTATTCAGCAATGTATTGATGCTGAACGCCGTCATTTTGAACAGCAATCACATTTGCGTTAGAAAGTGCATTTATGTTTCAAATTTAAGTTTTAATTAAGCTTTTTAAGCTTTTCATTTTCAGTAACTGAACCTTGTGGAACGGAACATAAATTTTCTATGACGGTTCAGAGTGTGTATATATTTATATATCTTCCAATTCAATATGTATATTGAATTATTGTCATTAGTTTTTGATAGAGATTGTTAAGAAAAAATATCATTAGTTTAAAAAATGCAACTTTTGAACGTAGTAGGATATTTTAAGAAAACACAACTGAAATATAATTTAAAAAAAAAACAACAATTCAAACCTCTAAGAAATTCAAAGATTTTCAGTGCAATTATCCTAATAATATTATTAAAAAGTATCGACGAAACGTTTTTCAAAGAGCGATTTATAACAAAAGAAAATTAATATTTACAATAAATGCTTTTCCGTCGAGGTGACAAGAAAGCAAATCTGAGAAAAAAAATGAAATCTACAATAGTAAATTTCAAGTTATCATGTGAGAACATTATTATTTTTTACGTCATTATTTGTCTGAATTAATTTAAGTTATTAACCAGTTTAAAGCAAAGGTTTGAAACAATCACGATACTTCTCTATCTTCTCTATCGGTCTCTATCCCTCCCCTCTCTCTCTCTATATATATATATACTGATAATTTTTTTTAAATCTCCATTTTCAATTTTTCTAGATAGCAAACAAAGTTTTGGAACTCGACCGATTTTGAGATAAAATAACAGCTATGATGTCATAGTTCTACGTCAACCTTTTAAAAAGTGCATCTGCTGTCAAAGAAGCATACGTAATAATAAAGCAATACTGGTAAAAGCAGGCAAAAAATATATGCGATTAAAAGATGATGATGAAAATTGCCGTTTATGCTTTACTCATTGTCTACGCGATTTCGAGCTTCAAAACCCCCTAACAAAACAACATCATGTTCTCACATGATAATAATAATAATATATCTTTACTTATATAAAGCTCAATGTTTGTGTGTTGGCGCTCTACGGGCCAGGCCATTTGACCTACAGATACCACATTTGGTACATGTATACCTTAGAGGTCGGGAATGTGCACCTGGGGTCCCTTTTTTTGAATTTTTAATTAGAATTTTAATTATTAATTAAAAACTAACTTTCCCGCCAAAAATTCTTCCATTTTCCTCACCAAATGAGTAAGGCTTCAATTTTTTTTTTCCTAACAGAAATGAGGCCAGGGTTAACATTTTTCAGTCGATTATTTCAAACGATTCTGTTTATTTTCTTAATGTTTGATGGATTTAAAATTAAACATTGTTAATTAATCGATCTTTAAGGTTTATTTTAATTCAAAAGTACCTCAGAATGAAACAGAATAATGGAGATTAAAAATTTCTAATCTGCATAGCGTTACCCCAACTGGCGTAGAAAAATTCACGTATTTGGGTTACCGTAAATGGCGTTGAAAATTCACGCATGCGCATTGTGTTCTGATTGTTGTCAACGGATGCGGACTTGACTTAAATTATTTTTAAGTTCGTTGCATGCTTTTGTAATTAAATTGTATTTATTTTAGTTATATATTTTTTGTATATGCTTATAGTTTTAAATAGATCGTTTTTTAAGTAATTTTTTTAACCTTTTTTCAACCGCTTGTTTTAAAAGATTCATTTTATTTTCTTAGTGGTTGATGCATTTAAAATTAAACATTGTTAAATAATCGATCTGTTCATGATGAATCTGAGAAAATTTTGTTGACAAATTCTTGAGATATAACATAAATTAAGAAAGATATTCTTTAGTGCCCATAAAGTTTAAACGCTCAGTGACTCTGTTATCAGTAATCATATTATAAAAAAATGCTTTGTTTCAGTAAAAAATATTATTGTATTAATTGCAGATTAATTCTTTCCACCTTAATTTAAAGCATAAATTCTATGGGAGCTAACAGAAAATTAGAGAGATACATATCACGTTATCACTGAAGGCCTTTATAATATTATATGATTATCAAAATTTGAAGTTTTAAAATATTTTGATGAAGAAGCTATTAAAGTAGGAATTGCATAAAATATTTAATTATTAAAATTTTAACGAACATTAAGATTGGCGAACCGGTTGGTCGCCAAAGGCGGCTAGTAAAAAACAGAAAAGAAAAAAGAGAAGAGAAGGAAGCAAAGAAAAGAATTAATTAGCTGGCAGCGCCAAAAGTACCAGTTCAAAGTGTAAAATGGATGTTTTTCCCTGCAACCAAGTGTCACGAAACTATGCGCCGTGAGCAAATTTTGACGCTTTCTTGCGCTATTTGCCATGCAGCCCATTGCTATATCTCTCCTGATAACTGACGCCTTTTTTTTGTCTTTCTTCTTTGTTATTAATTTCATCTTCGTTGGTCATAAAACTTTCAGTGTAGAAACATATCCGTATAAGAATAAAAGTGAAATTATTTTATAATATATAATTTTAGGATGTGCCTACAGTTTGAATGGACATCTCCAGTGCCAAAGTCTAGAGCTTAATTTATTTCTTGACCGCAAATGAAGAAGACCGGGATAGCCTGGTTGGTAAGGCGTTGGACTCGCGTCCCTTAGGTTGTGAATTCGAACCCGCCGGCCGAAGACTCTCCGTGTGTGTGTGGTGGCTGGCGCACGCATAAATTCGCTATGGTCACAAAGTCCTCCATGTCGAGAATAATACCATTGGGGACACTGGTTCTGATTCAGGTCTAAATCCCGATCGTTGGATGAGTGAATGAGATGCATGAATGAAGTTCGGCCAGTACAAAGGTTTGTGACGTGTGAGCAGCTAAGTCGTACTCTTGGTCCTAGTTGACGATAATAAAAAAACAAGAGACGCTCACTTGGCTTAAATCGCTGATAGATAACTGTCAACTGCCTTATAAAGTGCCGTAAGTCACAACATACAAATGAAGATATCCTCTAACTGTCTCCATCTGTAAGTTCTTTCAGGCGAAGATTTCAAGTCTTACAAGCTTGTTTTCGATAGTTCTGTGTTATTTCTAATCATCCGTTATTCAAATATTTACACTTTTTCTTTATTCAATATTTCTTAGACAAAGGCTTGAGAAATGTTATTGTATTATGAGAATTCTTATCCAGTTTAGCAAGATGATTTATCAAAATCATCATACTTAAACTTGTTTAGAATTATTAATAGTTTACTTGAGTTAATGGATATTGAATGTTTGTTTTTTATTTATAGCTATTTAAACCGTCATAAATAAGTTCCAATATTTAAAATAAATATTTTATACATCTAACTGTTTTCTGTCGTTTATGTGTATAAAATATTTATTTCTCTTGTAATGTATATGTAATTAAGTTATATTCTATTTTTCAAGCCCTTAATGGTAAAACATTGTGACGACATGAATTTTATATTAATATTTTATATATATCTAAAATTAATAACATATCGTTTGCGCTCATTGTTAGATTTAGCAATATTTTGAACTTTTCAGAACTCTTGAGGTAATCTTTGAATATGTGAATACATCAGGATATCTATCATTCAATACATTTTGTTTTACAATATTATATATATATATATATATATATATATATATATATATATATATATATATATATATATATATATATATATAAGAAAAATATATTAAAATGCAGTTTTGACCTATATTATTTGTTGTTAGTTCAATAGAAAATTACTGTTTGGGGATGCTATTCATCTTTGTATTGTTGTCAACAAGCACTGGAAATAGTATTCCTATAGTGTGACGAATCAAGCTCACCGAATATTTTTTTAAATATGTCAACTCTTAAATTTAATATGTCAGCCCAATTCCTAGGAACTTAATATGCACCATTTACCTTACATTTTAATTGATTAGCATTTCGTTAGATACGCTGCTAAAAAATCAAGCCCAGCTTTTTAAATGTGTTCTTCTCTTAAAACTAAATTTATCGATTCTTAACTTTTGTTTTTTAAATATGCAAAAAGTATGCCATTGGGTATTATTCTCTTGTTTTCTTTTCGTAATTAGTTACAAGATCTTCTTACAATTATTTCTATTTTTAAAAAATCGTAGCAACCTCAGGGATTGTGGGAGTTACATCTGTCAATTCTGCAATATATCTTTCCTGCTCATATTTTTCATTAATTAAATCAACCTCAGTGTAATTAAATATCTTATTTCTTACAATGTGGTTTGAGAAGCGGCGAATATGTGTCGCATCGAGTGCTTGTCTGCTGCCTAATGATGAAGAGGCCGGACTTTATTTGGTCCAGTTTGCTATTTTCCGCGTATACCCAAAGAACTGACACAGAACTGTATGAGTTGAGTTCGAGGGTATACTGTGGGTGTAAAGTAACGGACGAGCAGTCACTGTATTAAAAAATATTTTAACAAACAGACTTTTATAAGTAGAAAATGTTATTTAACCATACTTTGTAAACAATGACAGTCTAAATAATGCTTAATTTTATTGACTTTGTGTTAACTATATCACTGTTGCTTTTTCGTCTCAAAAACAGTAACAACAAACAAGGGAAACTCCCAAAAATTTTCTCGCATACTTACATGGCAAAATGGTTACGAAATATTAATCTTTGGCGTGACTTTAGCATTTTTACTGCATCTATCGAGTTATCCTTGGCGAGTTATTTGGCGATTAATCCCTGGCATGAGGTCAAAAGTATCCCAAAATCGAATTTAGGTCTCAAATGTGCTCTTTCGAATCGATTGAAATAAAAATTTGATAAAAAAAAGTACAGTTAAAGTCACAAAATCAAGCATTGATTTTGATAAATTTGTCATTGCGTTTTTGACATCGCATTTACATGTTTCCAAAAGTATAGACTGAGAGATGGTCAACCCTTTGTTGGATTCCTCTCAAAATTTGATAGATTTCTATACTAAAGATGTTAAATCTGTGTACCAAATTTTATCTATCCAGCTTTCTTCGTTTTGTAATTATATTTTTAATTTATATTGGAACAGCCGAACAGACAAATCTCCTCTGAACGGACTTTGCTTAAAATTTGACCGAAATCTATAAATTTGGTTTAAATCCTATATATCAGATTTCATCCGCCTCACTGAAAACGTTTTTGAGTCATGTTTGTTTTCTAAAAACAGCCATTTTTTAAAAATGTTTTTTTTAGAACATAGGAAGTTCTAAAATGTGGAGGTTCATTCACAATCTCAAGTTCGAATTTTTTGACGATTGCTATGCTCTCTATACTTCGCATGTAAAAGCCTGGGGTGAATGAGAGGGGTGGATGCTAATTTTCAGCATTTTATCTATTTTAGATTCCTTCAACGCAAACATTTTGTTTTTTCGTTTCCTTTTGTTACGTTTAGCGCACTTACCTAATTAGAGTTAAATGACATTAGCTTTAAAAAAACAAAACAAACCATACAAAAATGAATAATTGATATAAAAGAAATCGAAAGCAAAAAATAACAGGAACCTGTTAGCATTTGAAATAAATTTTTCTATCCAAGAACTTTTTTTTTTAATATACACATAAATGAGATTACACAATGATATTTTCTTTCTTGCTCTCCCACCCCAAATTAAATTACTTGAAAAAGTCTTCATATCAGTTATACGAAAAAGAAATCGATGGAAGTGAGGGCAGGTCTGCAAAATAGGGTTATTAAACACGAAAAGTAAACAATCGATAACAAAAAATGAGCCCATAATCCATCAAATGTCTCATAAACTGCCGGGAAAAGGAGGGGGGAAGCAACAAACCATGCACTTAAGACTGCTTTGACAGAAAAAAGGCGGCGCCTTTAACAAAATTTTGTCTTTATTCAGCAAATAAATAAAAATGATAAAAACTTGGGTAAAAAAATAATGTCAATTTGATCATAAAACTTGTGTAACTTTTTCAGAAGGGCGAAGAAAAATAGCTGCTCGTTAATCATAAATCATCACATGCCAGAGGAGAATGTTGAGAGACTTTTTAAATATTCTTGTAGATATGATCAACGATATTAATAGTAAAAGTTGGCGATGATGGAAAACAAAAATAGTTTAGACAGACTTAGAAATAAACAATGTAATAGTTTACAGAGCAAAAGAATATCAGCAGCCAGTTTTTGATGCCAACTATACTAAATCTCCGAATTTTCAACATTAGGAAAGAAGTTTTATTCTATTTAAATTCATGGCTCAGCAAGCAAGAATTTAAAAAATTTGATTTACGAAGTTATATGTTTATTAGAACTAACTGATGATTAAGATCTTAAATCAGCGGGACTGGTCTCCCCAAAACTTTCTTGTATACTGTCTAATAAATTTGTCATGTCAGAGAACGACTTATATGGCAATGGCGTACAATACGAAATATTAACTTTTGGCGAGAATTTATCATCCTTGGCGAGTTAATTGGCGATTAACCCCTGGCATGCGTTAAGAGTATCTGAAAATTGAATTTGTGTTTCAGATACGTTTTTCTCAACTGACTGAAACAAAGATTTGACACAAAATTGCACTTGCAGTCACAAATTCCCATACCTAATTTGATATATTTAAGTCATCGCGTTTTTGAATTATCACGTTTATATGCTTCTGAAAGTACAGACCGATAGACAGTCAACTCCTTGTTGGATTTGGCTCAAAATTTGAAAAGTGTCTGTACAATAGAAGTTAAATTTGTGTACCAAATTTTATCTGTATAGCCAGTTTTGTAATTATCATGTTGTTATATTCGAGAAGTGGGACAGACGAACTACCTTCGAACATATTTTGTTTAAAATTTGACAGAAATCTGCAAATTCGGTGTAAAGACCGCATACCAAATTCCAACCGTTTAGCTCAAATAGTTTTTGAATTATCTTTGTCATAGACAGATGGGTGTTTTCTGAAAATGTGCTTTTCGAAATCATGGAGGTCTAAAATATGGATCTTTGTCAAAATCTCCAGACCAAGTATTATACAACGTACATCAGAAAGTAAAAATAGTGTCAAATAAAATAACTAAAAATGATTATCTTATTTTTATAAAAACAGTTTCGCCATTTTTCTATTCCTTCAAGTGTGGACGAACTATAACAACGATCGGTGGAGTAAAGAGAACGCTACGAATTAGAGTGACGAAAGAAGTAAGTAAGGCTGCATGTAAATTTATTCTCATGCATTAAATTCTCGTACTCTTTTCTAGCACATTACATTTGTGAATAGAGTCACCAAATAAATATGTGTACGCGAATTCTGGAAATTTTAAATAGGTGGCGTCACTTGTATGGAATCTAAATACAATGAAATAGATCGATTAACCTATTAGCGCTGAAAATATTAATAAGTGTATTGTCTCCTAGAATACACAGATGTATAAAATTTTAAGACTCAAATACATCCAAAAGTGAGTAAAAAAATGGCGTATGAAATTACATATTTGCATATCTGAAACAATCAAGCTCCATAAAAGTATATAAAAAATGACTTCATGGATCTTAAATATTTCAGCAATAGATAGAGATACAATAATTTCGTTTCGCAATAGAAGTTTTTAGGATATAATTGAAGACAATCCATTTTTTACATTTACAGTGTCTCGTGAGATGGGGGGGGGAAGTAAATTAGCTTCATTAGGGGAAAATACACCCTTTGAAAGCTTTTGAAAGAAACTAGTTTACATTTTTATCGTATATGAAAGAGGGCAGAAGATAACAATCAACAAGTAAAACATAGATAGATGTTAGTTTGTTGCTTATTAGTCCTTGGAAGCATCAAAATTCGCTGATCGCTCACATCAAAAAGAGGAAAGTCACTTTTTCTGTTTTTGAATTTAACAGTTACTCGGCAGATGACTTCGCAGCTCTAGTTTGGCACTCAACCAACTATTTTCTGCTCCCACCCAAGGCTCACGTTTTTTCCCCCACTTTTTCTCGTAAACCATTTTATGGTTTCAGGTTTGTATTAATATTTCTAGTCAGAATCTTACCTGATTTAATACATATTCGTTTTCCTTTGTTAAAAATCACTCGTCGAAAAAAGACAACCCCCTTATCTTTCAAAAAATCTATAATTTGATAATAATTTGCCCTTTTTCTGAATGATTTCGTTCACAATTTGATGGAAATTTACATGCTCGGTCTAAAGTTCACATACCGAATTTCATCCGTATTAAAGCAAAAAGCTTTTTTGGACTATCATGTTTACAATGAGACAGACATAACAGCAAAAATGTGTTTTTCGAACACAGGGAAGTCTGAAACGTGGATATTCATCAAAAACTTGTAATTTTTTTTTTTTTTTTTTTTTTTACGATTACAATAGTTAGTATACTTTGTGATAATAAACTTTAATACTTTGTGCCATTTAAGGCACAATCTGTTTTTTTTTAAATAGCATTTTTAATGTATTGTCTCGAGCTACTCCCCTTTTTCCCTCTCTTAAGTACTGTCGTTTCTGAACTGAAGACTCAAACCTGGATTCAAGTATCAGTAAATGGTAAAGCTGGCTTAATTCAACCGAACTGAGAAATTAAGCCTTGATTAGATTGAATGCTCCTCTTCACCTTAAGCCGTGTTTTCCGAAATAAGTAAAAGTAAAGCTTACTCGGGTATTGTTCCGTTCAGCTTTGAGCTCTTGGATTTCCTCCTCTTTCTCTAGCAGCAACTCACGGGACTGATTGAGTTCTTTGGTTAGAGCAGCGAACTCCTGCAAGAGAAAAGATAATCAGTTAGCTACTGGGACTGAAAAATAACACGGAGACTCTACTAAATTTATTTCATTTTAATGGAAATAGGAAAAAAAATTAATTATGGGAAATATATTAACAGAATTAAAAAATAAAGAAAAGGTTCCTTTTTTATAAGAAACACTCTTTATTTTTAATATAATGCCTAGGTGACTACGATTAAAAGTCAATTTTTAGTGAAGTATTTTTTTTATTCAATATTTTTAACCTTTCAAAGTTTTCTTTATAAAACCATTTGAATTTTGTTTCTAAGTTCATTCATTACGAAGTTAATTAATATTTATAGAAGGGTGTCCCATAAGTTTCTTTCTTATTTTTAATAGGAAATGAATACATAATATTTACTGTTTAAGATATTATTTATTTCGTTATATAAGAACCCTTTTGCTTTATTACCTTCCTTATACTTGCTTATACCTTCTTTCCAAAATTGTTTTGTTTTGGACAAGAAATAATCCCCGAGATGGGCTTTTATACCATTGGTGGATTTAAAGCGCTTATCGCGATGGGAATTTTCAGGGATAGAAAGAAGTAATAATAAGATGGAACGAGATCTGGGGAGTATGCAAGATGCGGTAAAACATCCCAATCTAACTGTAAGAGTTTCTCTCTTACGACTAATGCAATATGTAGTCACGCGTTGTCACGATGAAAAGCAACGCCACGTCGGTTTATTAATTCTAGCCGGGTTTTTTTTCCGTTTCTATGGCACCTTTCAATTGATCCAGTTGATGACAATATTTCAGAGAATTTATTGTTTCACTTTGAGGAAGGAGCTCTAGAAAATTATGTCTTTCTAATCCCACTAAATAGGAAAAAAAAAAAAAAACTTTTTTGGGATGTAGTTCCGGTATTGCGACAGTTGAAGGCTTGGTACGACTGAAACCGATGACATAGACGGCTAATAGATAAAGCCTGCATGTTTGCTCAAGCAGAGCCCAATAAGGCCATTCATAGCGCAATGACAAAGAAACTTTTGGGACACCCTAATAAATACATAATTCCATTACATTTTCATGCTGTTTTACATCATTAAATTCTAGTTTGTCAAATTCGGTATTTGGAAAGAACATTTTACAAAGATTCTTATAAATTAAAATCTAATGAATATTTTTTGATGAAATTTAGTATAATAATTTAAATACTTATTGTAGTTCTTGAACAACAGAATAAGCAATCTGTTCATTTAACATAATTTAATGGTTGTTTTAATTTTCACATTTAGGAATAATTTGAAAATTTCATATAATTTATTAGTCGAATCCTAATATTTAAAGATTGGATACAAATACAACTTATTTTTTTAGTTTAAGAAATGGGTAATATATTTCTTAAGTTATCGGAAAGATTTTGTAAACTTCTAAAATCTAGAAGATAAATTTCTAAACTAGAAGATTGTTTTTGTATTTTATACGTATTTTTAGCCTCGTCAATTCCATTTTTTAGAATTAGAACAAAAACTCTATATAATTGGTATATTTCACTTTCATAGATGTTCCTTCTATCTATTTTATGTAAAAATTCAAATATATAATTTTTTCTTTTAAGTTTGCATTTTCTAAATACGTACTTTTAACTTTTGTTAACTTCGTAATACTCAGAATTCAGGCAGTATTTTTTTCTTCTTAATAATTCCTACCAGCCATCAAAATGCTAGATTTTGAATTCCAAATACTGAATTTTAAATAATTAATTAAAATCTACAGGAAACTTTAATATCAAGATTCCTAAAATAAAATGGATTCAAATACTGATTAAAAAATCGACAGCAAATCAAAAATATTGTCTCTTGATTATATAATTAATTTTTAATGTAAACATTTTTTTTTATTCGCTTTGTAGTTGGAGATAGCGAGACATATGACCCATGACATTTGAAGTATGTTTTGTCAGTACTGTTTGAAATATTTAATGAAAGTTATTATCAGTCGTAGTAAATATTTATATTGCAGTTGCTGGTAAAATGGTGACAAAAAATAAGAAAAGAAAGAAAAGTAAAGCTTGAATCAACATCAAATTAGAAGCAAATCAGTTTAAGACAATATTATTTGTTAATTCTACTTCTAGACACACCGTTTGTCACAACAATAAATGAATAGCTTTCCGGTTTGTTTACCTTTTTCGAGTAAAGCAAATTTTTCTTCTTTCGATTAGCAGTCGTCTGAATACCTAAAAATATGCATATTAACCCTGCATTGTTTTACATAAATAGTAAAAAGGCATCCAGCGATATCAGATGAAGAAAAAAAGCGAAGAAAGACCGAGCGGAGAATTCGACAATTTGAAACGAAAAGCTGATCGTGAAGCTGCTACGTTGGCGGCAAAGCGTGAAAAATTGAATCAATATTTGGATACTGGAGATATGAGCAAAGAATACTCTAATTGTCGGGCTTTGAGTTTTGAATCAGAAGTAGGCCGACCGTCAAATGTATGTTGTCATCATGAAAAGATAAAGCTTCCAACGTTGAAGAAAGGCCAGTGGTGTTTAGAAACGTACGAACTGGAACTGAAGAACATCAGGTACAGTATCAGATAGCCTCTTAGTCATAAATTAATTAACAAAACCAAAAATATTTTCAAAGTAAATATTTATTTACACGGACGATGGCATTCACAATCGCGCACGTCACTTCTTATTCTGTGAAAATTTAAACCTCCGTTATCTGAATTCGTATGTGGTGGAATTCGTTTCTAAAATAACTGTTTATATTATGATGGCCACGTGTTTTAATATATATCAAGAATTAAACCAAGGAGCTGTTATCTGAAACCAAAAGGCACTTAGATTGTCATCTCTTGACGCAATCAATTTCTTTAAATAAAAGCCAATCACTCGAAAAAAAACTTAGTATAATTTTAGAAACTACATCTATCTCTCATATATGTTGCCAATTCTAGAGTGGAAACTTAAGCAATCTTTACTTTAAGCGCCAAACATTGAGACAAAAAGATTGTTTATCAAAAACTAAAAATTTCTTAAAATGTTGAATATAAAAACTGTACGAAAAAAAAAACTATATATTTTTTGTTTTCTCTTAAATATAGAATAGAAATCGAATGAAGGGACTGCTGGTACAGTGGCTAGTAGTATTAAAGAGAACGCAGATGACAAAATAAATTATGCTTTTTAATATGAGAAAATAATCATGCAACGACATTACGTGCTAAAAATTTGATTTTCTATTATTTCTCCTTACTTTTAAAGTCCATAACTATCTCACAGTTATTGTAATAATTATTAAGGAGTCTTGTAATCCAATTTTTGAAATTAACTAGCAGATGGCGTTTTACATAAGGAATTAAAGTTAATCAGTTGGCAATTAAGTTCTAAAAATAATAATATAGAGTATTATCACCAATTAACATACAGGATGATTATAATTAAAGTTCCACTTTGGAATGGTCATAAAAAGAAAAGTACTGGACTAAATGTTATCAAACTTATTAATAGTTTAAAGAAGGTCATAGAAATTTCTTTTCCGTCAAAAAAAAAAAGGGGGGGGGGGTTAAAAAGTTTCTCACCAGGAGAGAATGGCGCTGTATACAATATTCATAAACAATACAAGACATGAAGGTATTGTTTTGAAATGTGTTTAATTGTTTCTGAAACATGTTATAAAGCATGCTCAATGTGACGACCACCATTTTCTGAAAGAGAGTTAAATCGCATTACAGCATTCTCAACAGTAGCTCTTAACATATCAGGAGGAATGTTACGCACATGTCGGTGTATCGCATCTTTCCGTTATGGCAAATTGTTTAGATTATCACCACAAACAGTGCTTTTGATAACACACATTGAACATACTTTGTAACATATTTCAGGACCGATTAAACACATATTAAACCGATATCTTCATGTCTTATACTGTTTATCAATACTGCATATAGCGCCATTTCTCCCTTGTTGGGGAGTTTTTTGACCCCCCCCCTCACTTTTTTGTGCGTAATATTCCCATGAACTCCTTTAAACTATTACCAAGTTTAATAACATTTGGTACGGTAGTTTTTCTTTCATGACCATTTCAAAATGGAACTTGAATTATAACCACCCTGTATAGCTAGCTATACACACTGCCACAAATTTAGCATATCTGGAAACTAGTAAAAAAATCGATTACGAAATTCCTTCATGACAAACATGAAAGAAATCAAGTTAAATAAATTAGTATATATATGAGCATTATTTTAAATCGTAGAACTGAATATTTATTGAATATTTGTTTTGAATAACACAGAATGCTCCCTATCATCGAATCTTTAAGGGTTGATCTAATGTATGAAAGCAATCAGTTGAAACGGATATATTAATACGATCTTCCCCATCTCCCACTAACTTCTCGGTCCTCATTTATCATGCCTCTTCCTTCCAGCGAAATGCAATCGAGTCTATCAGTGTTGCACCGGAGCAGTCAAGACGCGCAAACCGCCTCCTTGGTAATTGTGAAGCGCATTTAAGACGATGGGCCGGCGGTGAATCTGCGTCTTGTAGCCAGGGCTGAGAAATTCAATCAGTACCTAGTAACCACTCTGGACCGGGGCGGAGAAAAGGGAGGCGGCCAGTGACATGAAAATCACGTTTCTTGCAGAGAAACTAATTCGCCAGAGGGGCTTTCGGTAGTTGCTCCCAGAACTCCCGTTAGACAGGAGAGCATTTTTCTATCTTTTACTCTTTTTTTTTTCCTGTGGGAGAAAGTCCTTCTTGTCTTTAGCGTTTGTTACCCGGTCGCTTCGGGTTCATGTAATATGCAGTTTCATGGGCCCTGTCTGTCGGTCGGTCCGGCGCAAAGCCAGTAGCGTTATCAATATTTCATGTTCGGGGAAGTAATTGTGCGATTTAGGAACATGCATTGCACAAAATAATAACCTTTTCGAGATTTTGTAGAAGAATCTGTTTTTTTTTTTTTAACAATCCAATGAGTTTTATAACGTTATTTTTCACCAAACATTCTTTATAAGCAATTGGTCCGAATTAAATCTAAAATATTAGCACGCACATGTTAATCCTTTAGCATTCTATTAAGAATCGATAGGAATATCTTACAGTTAACATGACGTGTATCAGCACATGTCTTCTATCACACAACTTTGTTTTAAGCTGCAACGGAATGTCACATCCCTTTTACTTTCTCGCATACGAAGTATACAGCCAGATGGATTGGTCGCCTCAACAACTTCTTGCATACTGTTAAATAAACTCGTCATGCCAGAGAACGCCTTATATTGCATTAGCGTTAAAAAATTACAAAATATTAAATACAGTGGATTCAACATTTTTATTGAAACTACCGTGTCATCCTTATCGAGTTATTTGGCTATCAATCCCTGGCATGCGTTAATATTATCCGAAAAGCGAATTTGTGATTTAGGCACGATTTTCTCAATCGATTGAAACAAAAATTTGACACAAAACTGCACTTGTAGTCACAAATTCCCACACAAAATTTGATATATTTAAGGCATTGAGTTTTTGAGTGATCGCGTTTACTTATTTCTGAAAGTACAGACAGACAGACAGGCAATCCATAGTTGGATTTGGTTCAAAATTTGACAGGCTAACTATAGATCTTAAATCTGTGCACAGAATTGTATCTATATAGTTCACTATATTTTGCAGTTATCGTGTTAAATTATATTCAAACAGTTGGACAGACAGGTCTCTGAACAAATTTTACTCAAAATTTGATAGAAAATTGCAAATTCGGTATAAAGACCATATAATGAATTTAAACCGTCTGGCCCAAACGTTTTTGAGTTATGTTTGTCACAGAGAGTTAGACGGACATTTTCCAATAACGTGTTACACTTTCTCTATACTACGTATACGAGAAAGTCAAAAGGAATATGTATACGAGAAAGTAATCTTCAAACACTCCAATCTCGAATTTATGACGAATCTCCAAGTTTTAAATCTTTCCTGAATCTGATAAACTC
Source organism: Argiope aurantia (assembly GCA_026543865.1). Classification (NCBI taxonomy): domain Eukaryota; kingdom Metazoa; phylum Arthropoda; class Arachnida; order Araneae; family Araneidae; genus Argiope; species Argiope aurantia. The sequence goes on from JAPMOR010035830.1 coordinate 82,397, forward strand.
ATTTTAACAATTATGTCTCTTTGTCTGTGAAAGATATCTAAAAAAAGCTTTGAGTTAGACAGATGGAATTTTGCATATGATAATAGTCCAAATTTGTATATTTCTATCAAATTTTGAACGAAATCCATTAAGAGGAACAAGCTAACTACAAAACGATGAGAGCTACATAAATAAAATCTGATTCACAGATTTGACATTTAGAGTATAGATATACATTAAATAGAACCAAATCCGATAAAGGGTTGACCCTCAATCGATCTGTACTTTCCAATGTTTTTTCCATGGCATTAATGTAAAAATAGAACAATGCGTTCTATTCGTAAAAAATACTTAAACAAATTTATAATGCAATCATACATATTTTCTTTTTGCAAAATTTTTTTCTAAATATATTTGTTTTTGGAAACGTTTCACTACTTGAGGAAAATGAGATTCAGCATAATCGTAAAATAGATTTTTAGCCCTCACAGCTTTTGTCTTATTATCTCAATATACGATGTAGTAATTTTCCACGCTTCCAGTATCTCCTTTACTTCGCTGTAAGGTTTCTTCTCTGTCGAATCTATTACTCCCCCCTCTCCTAATCAAATCGTCTCAGCAGCTTTTTGCTAACACACAATGCAGATCCATATGTTCTTTGAGATTTCTAATTACGTTCTTCCAAAAGATAGATACTCATAGATACTGTTATATACTTATCGCCTTTAGCCTCATAATCTTGGCTAAAAATACAGTCTCATAGATTAAAGCTCCACACACATACCTGCTCCACAGAGTCTCGTTCAACAACGGTTTTCGGCCGAAACATCTCCCATACAGATATCAGGATGCTCTTCAAGCAAGTACTCAACACAAACTGATACAGGTCAATCCAGCATGTCACGTCACTATGTCTCCTCCCCATTCGTTCAGTGGAACATCGCTCGTTAAGAGAGCCACTTTCTTCAATTTCGTTTTACTCGTTAAGAGAGTCACTTTCTTCAATTTCATTTTGCTCGTTAAGCGCGTCAGTTTCTTCTATTTCGTTTTGCCCGTTAAGTGAGTTACTTTTTCCTATTTCGTTTTGCTCGTTAAGCTAGTCACTTTCTTCTATTTCGATTTGCTCGTTAAGAAAGTCACTTTCTTCTATTTTGTTTTGCTCATTAAGCGAATCACTCGTTAAACGTGGTTTGACTGCATCTGAAACTCAGTATGTAGAGTTTGTGTCTACAATTGTAGTTTTACATCAAATTTTAGCTTTAATCGATCAAAAATACTTTTAAAATATACATTCGATTTTCTGATATTAGCAAAATCTCGGCGATTAATCACCAAAGATCACATGCTAATAGACTCTCGCAATTATTGTTCGCCAATGTTGTGCGCTTCATAATTTAAAAGTTCATTTATTAAAGAATATTCAAGAAAGTTTTGGAGAGATTATTCCCGTTGGCTACTTTCACGTATTTGAAGTGTATACAGAAAAGGTACTCCAATCTTCCAAATATTTGACCTCTATATTTTATAAATTTTTACGTTTCAGACTCTCATCGGTCTGAAAAACTTCTCTATGAAATTATATTGTTACATCTATCTCTCTTTGTAAAACGTTTCGCCAATAAAGATCTTACTTCCTTTCCTCCACACTAAATTGAGAACCTTGGGTCTGGATGCGAATATTTTGCAAAGCATTAGTGAACGGCAGTTACGAAATATATCTTTGACATGAATCTAGTATTTATTGTAGGAATATGTATTCTGAACGTCTTTTTTGAAGTCTATTGGCACCATCTATAATTGTATTCACAAGATTAAATACCGAATTTCTTTGATATACAAACGTGCATATGCACAGACCATCAGATGGACCACTATTTGATGGATTTGAAACCAATTTTGATAAGTATCTATATTTTAGATGCCACATTTGTATACCAAATTCCATCTACCTAGCTCTTTGAGCTTTGCAATCGAATAGGCAGACAGATAAACGAATGGATTTCACTCAAATTCCATCCAAATTGATGGAAATTTACAAATTGGGTAGCAAATATATATACAAAATTTAAATTATCTCGCTCAAAGCATTTTAAAATTTTTGCGTTCACAGACAGACAGATATAATGTCAGAAACGTGTTTTAGTGGATTCGGTAGGTCTGATACGTGGAAATTTACGGGAGGAGGGGGAGAGGATCTGATGACGCATTTTTCCATTTTAAAGGCATAAAAATGAAATAGCAAAATTTAAACACAAAATGCTCAAATTTGTTAGCACAGCTTATAGGCTTTATTAAGGGGGGTGGATAACTTTTATTGTTTCCGTATGGATTCATTACTTAAGTTTTTATGAAAAAAATATATGAAATCCGTTCTTTTTAGAATATAAATAGTTATTTCTTGAAATAATTAGATATTCTGATAAATCATTTATAAAATAATTGCGAATTCTATGAAAGAACTGAATCGTACACTTTAAACACAAGCCTCGCAAAACATAACAATAAAAGTTACAGGATGCATAAGTGATGCCAAAAATCCGAAATATTCTTATTTAATAGGTTTCTCGATTAACTACATATAAAATCTACAAATCAATTCTCCCTTTTTTTAAGCATATTAAATGACTGACCACATTCCGACCGGATATTAATGTTTAAATTTCATCGAACATTATTATCTTTTCAATAAATTCATCGGAAAAATAGCCCGATAAATGAAAGCATTGGATTCAAGCAAGGATTAAGCGCGTTTCTGATAAATCACATACATTAACAAAATTAAAATCCTACCGTCAATAAATCATCGTCCTATTTCTTAAGAAAACGTTTTTAATATAAATCGATTAAAATCATTATGGATAAAATCGCATTTTTTAAAGTTCCCTCAAGCAAGGTAAAAAGATCTTCAATAAATAAATTAAAAAAAAAAAGGAACGGCTTAGCAAAAAGAACGCAATCAACGAAGGTAGTGATGAAAATAAACTATTTACATTGGAATTTTCAACGCAAACGATCACGCAATTCTTTTACTTTCATTCATTTTCCCCCCCTTCTTCCGCATTAAGAACACGTTTTATTTATTTTCTTTTTCTCCTCTTACATTCGTCTTTTTTTTCCTTCTTTCTTTTTCTGTTGATGAATTCTTTTAAGGGTTAGATTAAAATTCAACAGCAGGCGCGCTAATGAAATAACAAAGTACAAAAAGGAAGAAACAACACAAGAACAATCCAAAAACATTTTGTGTGTGATGAAATTTAAAAAGCTAGCTTTTCTAAAACAGAAAAAAAGAAAGAGATAAAATGTAGTCTTATTATTTCCAAATTTTCCGTCAAAAGAGAATAAAAAGGGACGTAATTATCTACCGGATATAATTTTAAATCAAATAATTACAAATTTGAGTGAAATTTTTTTGAGGAAGTGCGGCCAGATTTTTAACGTTAAATCCAAAGGAGATAAGATGCGATATTCTTTTTAACTGTATTTTAAATACCTATTGCCTTAAAAATTAATAATTTATTAAAAATTTAATAATATTATATTTCGCAAAAAGAAATGCGTGGGAGATTTTGATCATAACTGAAAATATCCCAAATTGGTACAATTTTTAAAAATTTAATTAAAATTTTCGAGACCGCTTAGATAATATTATTGTAAGCCTGATTTTTTCCCTCCCGATTCTAAGTTAACTGAATGTTTAAAGAGCTTTTAAAATTCAATCAAAGGAAACGTTGATGCTAAAAATAAGTTGATTTTATTGCTCGTGAGAAGATTAAAATCGCAGTTGAAAAAAATAGGCGTGGGCCGCCAAATTAAAAACTACGGCAAAGTAAAAAGAAGTAATTTAATTCGTAGAATATTTGAACACACTCAAAGTTCTGCGATAAAAATTATACTCTTTAATGAATGATCAAGTGAAAAGAGAGAAAAAATTATTATAGTTCTTTATATCTAAAGGTTAAAAGCAATTTCAATAATTTTAATCTGCGATGAAATTTTCCTTAAGGATTCAATTATTAACAAGATTATTAGAATCGTTAGCATAGAGATGCAAGTTATTAATTAGTTATATTGATTACATTATTCCAAGTTATTAATATCTACAAATACTTAATGCAATTAAGTTTCTAACCAATTTTTTTCAATAAATTTTACTTAAAGATTAGTTAATAACGAGACAATTCGAATCCGAGTATAGACGTACATGTCTTTTTCTACATATCAATACGTGATCTCATTTAAAACGTCTGCATACAAAAAATTATTTGGCGCATAGCCCATGTAGTTAATTAAATAAAACAAATCGAATTTGTGTTTTAGACACGTTTTTCTCAACTGACTGAAACAAAAAATTTGAAACAAAACTACACTTGTAGTCAAAAATGTCCATACCAAATTTGATACATTTAAGTCATTGCGATTTTGAATAATCGCGTTTATATGTTTCTGAAAGTACACACTGACAGACAGTAAATCCGTCCTCGGATTTGGCTCACAATTTGTCAGGTTTCTACACTATAGATATTAAATGTGTATGCACCCAATTTTCTCTATCTAGCTCACTTCGTTTTTTAATTATCGTGTTAACTTATATTCGGGCAGCAGGATTTCCTGTGAACGGATTTTGCTCAAATTTTGACAGAAATCTACAAATTTGGTTTTGAGCATGATTACTAAATTTCATCCTTCTACCTCAAAGAGTTTTTGAGTTATCTTTGTCACAGACAGACGGACATTTTCCAAAAATGTTTTTTTCGAACTCGGGGAAAAACGTGGAGATTTCTGAAAATCTCGAGTTCGAATTTCTCAAAGATTACTACACTTTTTCTCTGTATTACATGTACGAGAAAGTAAAAATCCCTACAAAAATAACGACAAAAAACACATTCATTTTTATGTATGAGATTATTCCTCAAATCATTCTGAAAGTAATGTATCGCTTTATTGTTGCATCAGGCTGATGTAAGTTTCGGATCCTTTAATACTTTTATTTCTTTGCTGATGCATTGCCTTTTCAGATCAAATATCAGCGCCGCGAGTAGAATTTGAAGAAAAGCTCGAGGGATTTGAAGAATCCCATAGTTGAACAATAATCCTAGAGGGCAGACGAAATTGTACCTCCTCTTTTCTCCCAGGAGACACAAAAAGAAAAAAAAAAAAAATCGTGCCACTTATTTTGTTGCTTCTGCTTGAGAAAAGAGGAAAGGCGGAAGCAGCGAACAAAATGTCTAGGATTATTGAGGAAATTGTTTCAAAATATCGGAAGACATGACTTTTCAATGCTTAAAAATTTATTCGTTGCTTTGAATATGCACTATTTTGTACTCCCTTGATAACGACTTAATACAAATAAATCTAAAATAATGGCTGAGTAGAATGTAAGGTAATGATTCTTTAATTCCACTTTCTAGTATGTGTTTTCATAAATCAAGCAAAGAAAAAAAATTAAATTTTACAAAAAACATTGGTTTAAAATATATTAGATTTAATACACATTAAGGAACAGTGCGATATTATTAAAATAAGTTTATTTTAAAACCAATAGGGATATTAATTAAGAGGCTTTCTAACATATAAAGTACGATGCATTTTGTGTTTAACTTCTAGCATAGTGAAAAGAATAGAATATGCAATTTGAACTTCTTCAGACCCAAACTTCAGTTTTGCGTAAAGATTACACATAAAGGAGTTTTTTAATAGTTTCTATGCTTTCAGATTTCTATAGATACACACTGACCGACAGACAAACTACCTTTTGATGAATTTAGTCTAAAATTTGATGTATATCAGCATCATTTGTATAAAGATCACGTTATATAAGACTTTAAGTGACCTTGCATTTTTGACAAGTCAGTGGTTGCAAACGAAGAAAGAAGGTAACAAAAAAACGTCGGAGGTATAAATAATTATTAACAGGAACGCTCGTTTAACAAATTAAAAAGTTAATAATCTAACCAAAATGAACATCTTCAGATGTGTGGGAATATATCCGGTATCATAATTACTATACAGCTTGAGTATGTTGATGCGCAAGCATCCAGCAAGATATGAAAAAGGTTGAGGATATTTACAATGGGTTCAACAATCAAGTATCCAGTCCACTGTTGGTAGGTAGAGGTATGTTTTCTTTCGGCGTCTTAAGGTTCATTTATTATAATCATTTTGGCTTCCATATTTTTGCTAAAAGAAATATTATTATTATTTCTTTTTATGATAATTATTACTTTCTTGTATACGATGTACAAAAGTATTATAAAACGTCAAAAAACTTGAGATTTTGACGAATCTCTACGTTTCAGATTTTTCTATACTTGAAAAACACATTTTTGCCTCTATGTCTGCCTGTTTGTGAACACTATAGCTCAAAAGCATTTTGAACTATAAGGTATGAAATTTGATACATGCACTTACGAAAAAATTTGTAGGTTTCTATCAAATCTTGAACAAAATACATTTATAGGAAATCTATCTCGCTATTCTACTAAAAGGGAATTCAATTACTACAAAACACAAAGAGCTAGATAGATAAAATTTGGTACAAAGGTTTAACATCAAAAACATATATTTATCAAATTGTTAACTAAATTTGGTAAATGGCTGCCCGTCTATCAGTCTATACTTTTACATGTGCGCAAGCGCAATGATTTAATCAATAAAATTGGTATATTATCTTGTGACGATATTTGCAGTTCGATGTTACATTTTGTTGTTAAACGACGAGCAAAAAGTCGCCCAATATATATAATCTGGTGACAGATTCAGTAAAAATACTAGATTCACGTCAAAGATCTATATTTCGAAACTATCGTTCACAAATACTATACAAGGTATTCGTATCTCTATCCAAGGCTCACAATTTTATGTGAGAGAAAAATATTAAGAAATATATAAGAAAACTTCGGGGGGACCCTTCCCATTAGTTTTATTAAGAGTTATTTTTTACCCTATGATTTATTATTAAAAATATAATGAATTCTGTATAATATTTTTTTCCAGCTACATAAATGTTATTCAACAAGGAATCAAAATTTGAATTATCACTTACATGACAAATTGCTTTTGAAAATATTAGAATAGTATTATATTTTCATCCGCTACAGAAAATTACACAACATTTCGGAATTCTGTTACACCAGCAAATGAGTAAAAATTCAATTACAAAATTTTATCTTCACAAATATGAGACAAATTAAATAAAACGAGCACAATAAAATTGCTCTAACCAATTTACATGAAGTGAATTCATTGATATCACCATGAAATCTATTTTAAAACACACACAAGAAATTAAAATGCAATGTATCACAAGCCACCCACAGCTGTCTAAGAATTAGAAAGTTGGTTACACAGCAAACATTCTATCTCTCTGAAAGAAGTCAGACAAATCAGAGAAAAGAGAAACAGAACGTAACAATTCGTTCAACCAACATCTGAAAGGATCATTTCTCGATTAAGATTCTATGGATTCTTTCGGCGAAGAAGTGCTTCGATCGCGTCGATACGATTAAGCGATGAAATTAACGATGTAAAATGAAAGCGATGTATTTCCGATATTCGCCGAGGCTGGCCGAATGCCACCGACGAACTAATTACAGCAGTGAGCCTTATTCGATCCAAGAAGTAAGAAACTTAGTGCGAAGAAGGAAAACTATCTTAATTATGAAATCAATCCGGGTTCCAATCCACTCCTTTCGATCGAGCAGTAGCTAAGAATGTCCTCGAAGAAGATTAATGAGATCTTTCTTCTTTTTCTTTGGAAAGATAGACGAGCGCTCCGTTTTCGTGGGGATCACAAGAATGGAAATGGAGACGCACAAGCAATTTGCATTTAAAAGGCAGTCCCACCTCTTTTTTTGTTTTATCTGTCCCCCTCCCCTCCATGCTGACAAGAAACATGGTAATGAAATCAAAAGGCATGCTTGTCTAATCGCAGTGGTGAAATAAATTGTAGGAATGGTAAGGGACTCGCAATAAACATAATTAAAGGAAATAGGAGATGAAAAAAATGCTCCGAGAATTTATCGATAAAAAAATGCTCTGCCGGAACAGTTTAATTAAAGAAAACCTATGGAGTTAAGAATAAAAAGTTCCACCGATTTTTTTTTTACTTTCTTGGATACGAAGTATATAAAAAGAAAGTATTGTAATCGTAAAAAAAAAAATAAATAAAAAAAATAAAAAAAATAAACTTCGAGATTTTGATGAATAACTGAAAGCCCGTCTATTTATAGGTTTGTATCTTAATTAATTTTGCAGCCCCTGAAGAATTTGAAAGAAACTTGCACACGCTTTTTCCTTAACATGTAGAAGGATTTCCCGTGCATTATATAAATGCTGATTTGCGAAGTAGTATAATCGTCAAAAAATTCGAGCTCACTATTTTGACGAATTCTCAAAATCAAAAATCAAGATCTTTTTCAATACAAAGAATACATTTTTGGAATTATATTTGCCCATCCGCTCTGCATATCTGTCTGCGAATGCTACAATTAAAAATGCTTTGAGCTAAAAAGATGAAATTTGTTTTATGGTTCGTTTTTATTTTCTCGTATAAGTAACATAGAGAATATTCTGACGAATCTCCACGTTTCAGACTTCCCGTCTGTCTGTCTGTGACAAAGATGACTCAAAAGCGCTTTGAACCAGACGATTGAAATTTTGTATAATTTTGCAAATAGGTATCTATCAAAGTTTGAGTAATATTTCGTTCGTGGAAGCCCATAAGTTAACACGGTAATTACAAAACAAAGAGAATTGGATGTACAAAATTCGGTACACACATTTAATATCTATAGTGTCGTTGGCGCAGTTGTATGAGGCTCAAAATACACCAATGAAATTTTGCGCTAAATACAACTGAAGGTTAACTGTCCATCAGTCTGTACTTACTCGATAATTCAAAAATGCAATGACTTAAATATATCAAATTTGATATGATGTTTTGTGACTACAATTGCAGTTTTCTCTCAAATCTTTGTTCTAGTTGATTGAGAAAAGCGTTTCTAAAAAACAAAATCGATTTTTGGATACTATAAACCACATACCATGGATTAATCGCTAAAACACTCACCAAGGATGGCACGATAAATTCAGTAAGAATGCTAAATACACGCCAAAAGTTAATATTTCGTAACTATTGGATGCCAATGCCATGTAACGTTCTCCATGATAATACCTTTATTAGAGAATATATAAGAAAGTTTTGGTGAGACCACTCCTGCTGATTGGAAGAAAAATTCCGTAAGAATTCAGGCCTGTTTACGATGAATGCGAAAATGAACGAGAGAATTTGTTCTTTCTTTGACTCTTTACTGCACACCAGCAAAAAATGTTGCATTTTATGTTTACTTTCATAATATAGTGAGGGAAGAATATGCTTTTGGATTGATGGATTGGGTCCAAATCGATATACTTTAAAAATTATAGTATTAAAACCACAAGCACGAATTTCGGTGCTTTTCAACTTATTGTATTCAAATGCAAATAGGCAGACAGACTCCTCGTAAACGAATATCTTCTAAAATTTGATGGGAAATGCAGTTTTCCTACAACGACCACATATCAAATGCTGTCTCTCTATCTCCCAAAATTCGTTTATTTATATATTCTTAAATCAGGATTCTGAAAAGATTCCCTGAAATTGACGATGCAAATATTTTCTCTCCACATATTTCATACATGATAAAATAAATATGCTTCTGCATTTAAAATGATTTATTATTAAACGTATCATAATGATTTATAGGAATACAATGACTGCACAATAAAACCAGCGGGAATGGTATTCTCTCGACTTGATCGTATACAGAGGTGGAAAAAAGAGACAACAAAGAAAGAAAGAAAAAAAAAACCATTTGTAATTTTAAACTATTTGTTGAACAGTATTATAATTTTAAAAATAATAAGAACATAAATAAATACAATATTTGAAATTATTTTGAATAACATTTCAATTTATTACAGTTTTACATGGAAGGAAAATTAGAAAATAAAATAGGGCCAAGATCATTCCAAGAAAATATTTTTAAGCATCAAAAGTTGTGTAATTTTAATAACCTGATATTTGCTTTGATAATTGCGCATCTTAATATCATAGAGTCAAATATAATCATAGTATTATTAAAAACGTAGGTTTCAGAATAATCTAACTTTCCTGGTGTTATAATTTTACTTTTTAAAAAATTTCTCAGCAGTGTGTTCGCCGCGTATATTGGCTATATTTGATTTCAGATAAATCGTTTCCTTGCTTCTGCCAAATTATTTGACGTTAAAGACGTGTCATTTCAATTACTTTACTTTCAATTTTGTTTATTGTCTATAAAAGCTTTCGTAATGGAGACAGTGCTAAGATCTTACATCATAGCATTATGAAAAATGTAAATGTCTGGTCGACGTTTTAGACCTGTCCGAGTTCGAAAAATGCATTTTTAGAAAATTATCGTCTGTCTATCTGTGATAAAGGTAACTCAAAGGTAACAAACTTTGAGCAAAATCTCTTCAGAGGAAGTCGTCTGTCCGAATATAAGTTAACACGCAAACTATAAAATGAAGAGAGTTGGATAGATTCGGCACACAGATTTAACATCTATAGCGTAAACACCTATCAAAGTTTGATGTAAAATAAACAAAGAGTTGACTGTCTACCAGACCTACTTTTAGAAACATGTAAACACGATAACACAAAAACGCAATGACTTAAATATATCAAATTTGGCATGGAATTTTTTGACTACAAGTGCAGTTTTCTGCCAAATCTTTGTTTCTATCTATTGAGAAAAATGTTCCTAAAGCCTAAATTTGATTTTCAGATGCTATTAAAAGCATGCCAGGGATTAATGGCTAAAAACTCACCAAGAATGGCATTATAGATTCAGTAAAAGTGCTAAATTCAGGCTAAAATGTAATATTTTGTAACTATAGCATGCCAGTATAATGCAATGTGTTTTCTGGCATGACAATTTTATTAGAGAGTATGCGAGTAAGTTTTGGGAAGACCACTATCGCTGGTTTTGTTTGTCTTGTAAACTGTACAGATAATTAACAGAATCTTTCTTTTTTAACTTTCAACAAAGGGGAAAGTCATGCGATTCAATATTCGACAATGAAAATAGTTTAAATATCAAGGTAATAATGTAATTTTAGAGTTGGAAATTAAATAAAAAATATTTAAAAAAAATCCCCAAATCCAGGATAAATTTGAGCAACTATTAAATTGCTGTCATAAAAAAGACAATTTTTAAAATTTTGAAATGGTGTACAAGACATTTTTGTGTAATAGTGCTTTCGAAAGTTATCATGGAAAACGCCAAAATTCAGCTTAATTTTTAATTAATTAAAATTTCAAATTCCTTCGCTCCGAGGTGCACATTCTCACCCTCTCAAATATGTATGTTCCAAGGTTGGTAGCTATATATAAAATAATCTGGCCTGTAGATTGTCAACACATATACACGCATTAATCTTTATTATTAGTAGTGATAGAGATTAAGAATCGCGATTTACAGGTCCGTCAAGATTCACTGCCACTAACGTTATCATTGGGGAAGGAAAGACGGGAAACTTCCCTCCCCATCTTTCCAGAAATATGGAACTTCCCACAAACTACTCGCAGCCTGCAGCGCTACGATAATAACTCGCTGAAAGCAAGGCTGGGAGGTTGATGATAATTTTCAGAAAAGTTCATTGATGCGAGAAGTTATCAGCGCCTGGCCCTTTTTCTTGTTTACTAAATTGGAAGCAGCGTTTTGGATGAAACTGGGAAACGACGGGATTGAAAATTTATTTCCGAAAGTAATTTAACAGACGCCGAAAGATATAATGCAGTTCAGATGCAGTACGTTCTTCCTTGCATGCTATAAAGAAATTTGAAAGAAGTATATTAGTGGATTAATAAAATCTTTAACTTCACTACTTCACTTTATCGTGGAAAAAATGAAAAAGTTGAATACATTTCTTATCAAAATTTATAATAGAAACCAGCAAGAGTGTTCGACCTAAAGCTTTCTCGCATACTCGCCAATAAATTTATCATGAAAGAGAACGCCTGGCATAGCACAGGTGTACAATAGTTGAGAAATATCAACTTTTGGCGAGAATTTAGTATTTTTACCGAATCTATTGTGCCGTTCTTTCATCCCTGGCATGCGGTTAATAGTATACGAAAATCGAATTTGTGTTTTAGACAAATTCTTCACAACCCACTGAAATAAAATCTTTTTTTTAAATGCTGCATTTGTAGTCACAAAATTCCATACCAAATTTGATATATTTAAGTCATTGCGTTTACATGTTTTTAAAAGTACAGACCGACAAAGAATGAACCCGTCACTGGATTTGGCACAAAATTTGACAGCTGTCTACTCTATAGATGTTAAATCAGTGTACCGAATCTTATCTATATAACTTCCTTTTTTTATAGTTAACGTGCTAATTTATATTCGAACACCCGGACAACCTTTTAAAAGATTTTACTCAAAATTTGATAGAAATCTGTAAATTTGATGTAAAGACCGTATACCAAATTTTAACCGTCTAGCTCAAAGCGTTTTTGAGATTTTTTTGTTACAAACAGACAGACAGATGAACATTTCCCAAAAATGTGTTTTTCGAACACAGCGAGATCTAAATGATGAAAATTCGTCAAAATCTTGAGTTCGAATGTTTTTGACGATTACTACACTTTTTGGATACTGCGTACAGGAGAAAGTAATAATTGATTAGGTAGCAAAGGTTACACGCAAATCGTGTACTCTTCCTCCATTTTCTGTTATCATCAGCTAACACTGTCAGATAAGCTTGACGTCATTTGAGATGAAAGAGTCAAATGTCTCTCTCTTATTTATACAACCAAACGTTTTCAATCACCACTAAAATACCTTGAAAATAAACAAAACTATATTTTTCGCAATTTTGATATTTTTCGTTGCTATATTCGTGATTGAAGCATTACTGAGAATAAAGCATGGTTAAAAAATTTTTTTCTCTCTCTCTTTACATCTGTTTTCTTTACTTTCGTTTTGCTCAACGATTGTTCCAGAAAGAAACTGTTTAGTTATACAAAGGTTTGAATTTAATTGAATGTTTTATACATCATCTGTAAAGAATAATTTGTTAGTTGACATTCTGAAAAGTGTCATTAAAGCATTGGAAATTACGTGATATTGGAAAATTTTATAGTTTGTTTCTTAAAGCAATTTATGGATCGTTTTTAACGCTAACATTTCATTTGGTAATTCTATGTTTCTCCATTCAACTCTTTCATTACTAACTGTACGTATTAATCAAATCGAATATTTCTATGATTCAATTTAAATCTAAACATCTAAAATAAAAGATAATAATGCAAATTAAAAAATAGCTTGAATACTGTAAATGAAATTTATACTACGATTACTTGATTAAATGTTGTATATTTTGATGACAAACGCGGTACACACAATGGAACTTCGTACATCAAAAATATTTTCAACATATCGAATTTTTACAAGAACATTATCTTTTCAACAGAAAAATAGTTTCTAAATATCGAATACATTTTCTATATATCGTATATTTATGACAGTAAAAAAATTAATATTGATTTTATACCACCATTCATAGTATAAATATAGAGAAAAAAAACTTAAGAATGTTTAATGCAGTAGAAATTCTTGGAAGGCTGAAGGCTAGATGTAATAAACACTCCCCAGTGACAAATATATTACTTTTAGCTTTTCTGTATGGATTCTTTTAACAATTCAAAGTGAGATTCAAATTCAAGTTAGTTTTAGATTCTTTATGGTTCCTTAAATCTTAAGAATGGAAAGGATGCAACTGGAAATCTTAGAGTAAAAAAAATTTCAGCTTAATAAAAGGAATGGAAAGTAGCGCGAAAAATAAAAAGACTACAATAAAAAGTATGAAATTTCAAAAACAGTATCAGAAAAGCTGCTGTCATTTATACAATTTTAAAAATAAATCTAAATTAAAAATACATTTTAAAAATAATCTCTGATACTAAAAATTTTTTAAATCTTTTTAAACCGCAAAAAATTAAAGGTGCGTACATGCTTTAAGTCAGAAAATGAATAAAATTCTTCAATATACATTTCTGCATAATAAAATTTCCATACATAAAAAATTATATCTATTGAATTTTTTAAAAAAAAAATTACTCAAGTCTGATAAATAGAGGTTTGGTTGTAAATCTAAAGAAAAAATTATTAATATTGTCTAAATTTTGATTGAAAAAAACTAAATTAACCATCGCAAATTATTTTTATGCGTAGAAGAAATGCCGAAGTCGAAGAAATGCATTTATTTATTTCAAACATGATTAATATTAGAGCATTCATAGATTTAACCGAAATCTTTGCTAAATTTAATCAACGCATCAATTTTTCTAAAAAGTGAAACTGTTCAAGATATTAATTCATAAGAGTTATAACGGAAAATAATTTACATAAAAATAAAAACTTTTATAAAATTAAAGATAGATGTTTATTAAATAAACGCATCATTCATGAATTTTATATCTTGAATTAAAATTTTTAACAGAAAATGTCAGATTCACAATTCTTAAAATCATAAATATACCGATGCGTGCTTTTACCAATACCGTCTATTGTGTGAATCTAACACTAACTTTATTGTTATACTATATTTTCTGGTATTTTTAACCTTATATCGCCATTAATTCATCAAGTAAAGACAAAATATCTGCAATCGCTCAAATTTCTAAAACGTATCTGTAAATGTGGCTTCTTTGCATAAACACCACAGTATAGGATTTGTTGGAGGCCTAATCATCCGATAAATGAACACTGGAACTATTTCTTTTAAAATATATAACAAAAAGTAAGTTATTGCTTCAATTTAAAAAATGCTAAATGAAAAATCATATGTTATTATTTGGATGCATAGGGAAGCACTGAATATTCGGACATATATATATATGAATCGATTCACTAAGTAATAGCATATGGTTCCGAAATGAGATTCAAGTGTACTGTGCATTTAGATATTATCCCATAAAGAAGGCAAATTTATGCTATGGAACAAAATTTAACAACGTAATAAAATGAAAATAAATATAACATAATTAAATTATTATAAATATTCAAATTTTAAAAATTTATTTAAAAAAAACGTAAACTGATTTTTAAAGATATTTCAGTGGATATTTTCAAAAACGTCGTTCTATAAACAAATTTATTTTTATTAAAATTATTTAACAAAAAGCAGGATTTCTATGATGTTTGATATTTTAGTGAAATTACTAATCCGCACAGAATGTTATCCACTCGTTGCTAGCATTTTAAAAGTCACTTTTAATGATTTTTTTAAAAAAAACTTTCATCGTTCTTAGATAAATCCAGATGACATACTCGGGGTAACTCAGAATTAAAATACTTTTATGTCAAATATTATCAAGCAAATTTTGAGTAAATAATACACTACAAAAATTACTTTTTTTTTTATCTGAAACAGTTTTTAAATTACACTGAGAATATGAATCAAAACAAACAATGACTAATTTTTGCCTAAAGTAATTACTGCAATCAGTACAACTCAAATTTATATCAGTATCAATGCGCTCTCTTCGGTCTTCTACTATAGCATTTTTTTTTCTATTATTTTTTGTCTGTATTTATATGAAACGGTTCGTTATGTGACAAAAGAGAATATTTTATTGATTCAGGGTTTCATCCTGTTGAGCTTTTAAGTCCAAAGTTCGATAGAGACTTGATGTTTAGAATTATGAAAATTGGCATATTTCCTTTAGCACAGCACCAGTCCTGACATGTTAAGTTTCAAGGCTAATATTTAACTAATATTTATAAGATGCTTTCGTAAATACTTTGCAACTAGGGATTGCAATACCGGGATACCGAATACCGGTATTTTGAACCATTTGTACAATTTTGTAATACCGGTATTCACAAGTCTAAATACCGTTTTTTAGGTATTTACTAGAAATTTTTAAAATTGTCCCCAGAAATCGTCAACACAGCAAAATAGTAAACATTTTTGTTTTTATGTCTCCCTAACGGACGAAATTAATTAGACTGTGAATACAAAGTTGCATCATACAATCAAGAGAAGTGATAAAATACTGTTTGACAATGGATTGTAA
Source organism: Argiope aurantia (assembly GCA_026543865.1). Taxonomy (NCBI): domain Eukaryota; kingdom Metazoa; phylum Arthropoda; class Arachnida; order Araneae; family Araneidae; genus Argiope; species Argiope aurantia. The sequence continues at coordinate 98,487 of JAPMOR010035830.1, forward strand.
AACTCTCCGCGCTTTTGGGCATTCATTAGGATGGGTTTAATTCGACATATTACAAAAATATATACTAACTGAAAATAAAACAGAATATACACTGGTGTGCAAAACTTAAGCAACAGGTATGTTTTTTGCTATAACTTCAGGAGAAATCATCTGAGAGATATGAAATTCAGAAATGAGATACAGCATTTTGTTCTGAAAGAATGACGAAAGCATAGTGGCGCAGAAATAAATACAATGCATACAGTATGGAATCAAACAAACAAAAAGGCTTTATTGAACTCATAGTATCGTTACACATGATTGTCTGTCCAAGAGGAAAAACAGCAAGCAGATGTTCCTTAGTATGAAATATGCCCTCCCCTTACTGCAATGGTTGCTTCGCACCGTCTCCCCATACTCAGCACCAGATTGTCCAACAGTTCTTGAGGTAAGAGTGCCCAATCCTCAATCAGCATCTGTTTAATTTGTCGGGTGTTCCCAGGAGGATGTAATCGTGCCGCAAGACGTCTTCCCAAAGCATCCCACGCATGTTCTATGGGATTTAAATCAGGGGAGCACGTCGGCCAATCCATTCGAGTGATATCTTCACTTTTCAGGAGCTCCTCAACAGCACGAGTCCTGTGTGGCCGTGCATTGTCATCCATAAAAACGAAGTCTGATCCAATGGCACCTCGGAACAGACGCACATGGGGAAGGATCACCTCCTGACAATAGCGATCTCCAGTTACAGAACCTCTGTCGAAAACGTGGAGCTCAGTCCGCCCGTTCATCATAATGCCTCCCCAGACGGCAACTCCAGGACCACCGAAACGGTCTCTTTCCGTGATGTTACAAGTGATTCCCAACGCCAGTTGATTTGTAGAGAGGTCGGGACACGGTTTCATGACAAAAAACACGGTCGGGACATGGCAAAAAACATTCCTGTTGCTTAAGTTTTGCATACCAGTGTATGTTAATATTAGATTCTAAAACACGTTTGAACAGTTTACTCCTAATGATGGAACGGTTTTTGAAACTGAGAAATCCAATCCAAAAATCAAAATCGACTTAAAGCTGCAAATTAATTTTTCAGAGAGTGAATTCGACTTAATATCCAGAACTGTATCAGCTCTACTTCCAATAAAACTGGCTGTTAAGACATTATGTCGTTGGGATTCTCATTTATTAACAGCTAATTCAACAATACCTTTCATGTTGCAATGACTTAAAGAACAGCACACATCATTATCTGAAGAATTCTATATTACATTGAAAAATCGCACAGAAGAGAGACATACCGAAATAGAAAATGTCTTACGGTATTTATATAATTTTAATGATTTTAAAAATGAATATGAAAAAGAAGAAAAGAGGCTAACTAATTCAAATTTGATAAAGTTTATATTAAATTTTCTTAAAATTTTTTACCCACAAACCTATTCACATTCAGAAGAATTCGGTACAGTTATCGAAAATTATGATGACACTAATGTTGATAGTGAAAAGGAATTGTCTCTTGAACAAAAATTAGAATTAGCGATAAAAAAAATCAACAAACCATAATACAATCAAAAATCAGTTACATACAAACACATCCGACGAGAAATCGATTTATTTGAAGATGAGGGATTTAGAGGTAAATACTTGGAAAAAGTACCATCAACAGTGCAATCAACTAGCGTAGATGCCGAAAGAGCGTTTTCGACAGCTGGTAATTTTTTCACAAAATTACGTTCCAGGCTTAATGACAGTACAATTGATAAATTATGTTTTTTAAGATCACATTTCAAAAATTTGTAATAGTACCACAGACTGAATAATGAAATTTACACATTTTTGTGATTTAAATAAATAAGATGTCCCTTTATTTTTTGTGATTGTTTATATACTGTTTTAATTTTTAATTTGCAAATTATTTTTTGTGATATTTACACTCTCAAATAAAACTGGCAAATAAAACAAAGAAACACCCGTGTTTTCTTTCTTTATCTAAAATTTCTACTACCGATATTAAAACCGGTATCCCGGTATTAAGATCTAAATAATACCGATTACCGGTATTTAACTTTTGGTCCGGTATTGCAATCCCTATTTGCAACAAATGGTTCGTATATTTTAGTTCTATGAGGATTAAGGCCGTGTTAATCGAAAAGTTCCATCATATTTTATCATTAATTAGTAGTATTTTTAAGTTATCGCTTTTATTTACGTAGATTGCCAACACAGATTGATTTAATAAAAATAGGCAATTTTTGTAATAAAATCATATGTAAATGTTCAGCTAATAAACTGTACGTATAGTCGAGATGTCGGGTTTATATTCAATTATATGGATAAAAAAAACCCCAGACATTACAAAGGCTGATTTTATCCAAATTTTGATAGAAATCCAGAATTTTTTCGCTAAGACCAAAAATAAAATTTACTACGTTAACTTATTGTTCTTTTCTGTTATCGTGTTCGTAGACAGACAGACATAATTACAAAAATGTATTTTTCTAAATAAGCAGGTTTAAATGGAGATCGAAATACCAAGGAAGAATATTTTTGACAAATAGAATATCTTTTTGCTTAATTCGTATACAAGAAAGTAATCAGAGGAAGTGGTCTTTCCAAAATTTTCTCGCATACTCTCTAGTACCGGTGCTTTACCAGTGAACGCTTTTCATGACATTGGCACAGAAAAGTTAAGAAACATCAACCTTTGGAGCATGAATCTAGGTTTTTATCTATTGTGTGATCTTTGGTGATTAATCCTTGGCATGCGGTTAAAAGAATACGAAAATCTGATTTGAGTTTTAAATGAGTTTTTCCCAACCCATTGAACCAATAATTCGACACAAAACTACACTGGTACACACAAAATAAATCCAATAACAAATTTGATATATTTAAGTCATAGGTTTTTTGAATTATCACATTTACATGTTTCTGAAAATACAGACCGACAGACAAAAAGTCAACGTCTTGTTGGATTTGATTAAAAATTTATCAAGTGTCTACAATATGAAGTTTACTATACAGTATGCACTCTGAAAATACAGACTAATATGTAGCCAATCCCTTGTTGGATTTGGATCAAAATTTGATAAGCGTCTACATTAAAGATGTTAAATCTGTGTATCGAATTTTATATCTCGCTCTTTTCATCTTGTAATTATAGTAGTTATTTATATTACACTCCCTCTGAACGGATTTTATTCGAAATTTGATAAAAGTCTACAAATTTAATGCAACGGTCGCCTACCGAATTTCATCCGTTTCGCTCAGAGAGTTTTTCATTTAACTTTGTCACAGAAAACAGACATTTTTCAAAAATATGTTTGAATTCAGAGAGGTCTAAAACGTGGTGATTCATCAAAATCTCGAGTTCGAATTTTTTGACGATTACTGTACTTTCTCCATACTTCGTAAAGTAAAAAAGATTAAAGATTCTTGAACACAATTTAATCACAATTCTATATTTGTATAAAGAAAATCTATCTCGTGCAAGAACCAAACAAATGTATTTCATTCTCTGAGAGGGGGGGGGGGGGAAGAAAAACAGCATGGTTAACGCTGTCTGCGTCTAACGGATTACAGATAATTTATCAAGATCCAGCGCTTGCAAGGAGTCTCCCATGTCACATCATCATGGAATCGCACACAGTGTGTTTCTTTGGGCCGTTGTTTGGGCGATGAATAATGGTTCGTGTCGTTTGCTTATGAGATTCATCTATCAGATTTTGTAAGAAAGAAATGGTACGCAATCTATCAAAGTGAGAAACATTTCTCTGGAAGTAGATGACATTTGAATAATGTTGCGAAAAACTAAGTTCAGAAAAAATAAGAGAAGAAAAAAATTATTAACGATAAAAAACAGGATCAGGTCTAGGAAAAAAAGCCATTAATTATATCTTGTTAATTGCTTTAACACTTTCACTTCGTTTGCCAACAAGTCAGACATTTTATTTTCTCCTATATGTAGTAAAGAGAAATTATAGTAATCATCAAAAAATTCGAACTCGAGATTTTGAAGAATCTCCTCGCTTTAGACCTCCCTGAGTTCGAAAAACACATTTTTCGAAAATGTCCGTCTGTGATAAAAGTAACACAAAAACGCCTTGAGCTTGACGGATAAAATTTGGCATAAAGCTTTTGCAGCAAATTTGCATATTTCTGTCAAATTTTGTGCAAAGTCTATTCAGAGGAAGTACGTCTGTCCAGCTGTTAGAATGTAGGTTAACACGATAACTATAAAACGAAGAGAGCTAAATAGATAAGATTCGGTACACCGATTTAACATCTGTAGTGTGGACAACTATTCAATTTTGAGGAAAAACCAATTACTGGTTGACCGTCTGTCGGTCTGTACTTCATAATAATAATAATAATAATAAATGCGATAATTCCAAAACGCGATGACTTAAATATATCAAAATAAGTATGGGAATTTGTAATTACAAGTGCTGTTTTGTGTCAAATATTTGTTTCAATTGATTGACAAAACGTGTCTAAAGCTCAAATTGATTTTCGGATACTTGCCAAGGATTAATCTGCAAAAAACCATCAAGAATGACAGATTAAATAAAAATGTTAAATTCACGCCAAAAGTAAGCATTTCATAACTATTGTACACCAATGCTTTGTAATATGTTTTCTCTAGCATGACACGTTTATTAGAGAGTATACGAGAACGTTTTGGGACGGCCATTTCCTCCGGTTTGCAAATTAATTCAGTGACAAACGATTACAAAAGAAATTACGCGAGAAAAAAATTGATGAACAGCAAAGTTATCTGAATTCTTTGGCATGATTTTCAGTAGAAATAGGAAAACAAAATTAATTTAGCTGATGATCTTGAAGTCCGATATTGACTGCATCGTGATCAAACAATAAAATTGGCATTTTCGTAAGCACTTCACCAAATTTCTACGCCTCACCATCAAGAGAACATTTTACCCGAAAGATTCAACATGCATGAGGCCGACCGCGATTAGTTCATTTGATGGAACTGGGTCTCAAAAACGGAATACTATCACCAGTAACACATAATAAAAAAATCAAATTGTCTACTTGAATGTATAGCCAACAGTATTTATATCTATTGTGGCTATTGTTACCGTTCGGCGTCCCTTTTTGCCTAAGGTGACCCGAATGAGCCCATTTGTTGCATCACACCAACGGAGCCTAGAAACTTCGCCACACCGCTAATTATTGCGAGATTAATTTAGCTATGCAATAAAAAAGTAGAAATTATATTACGTATAAATAACAATCTTGATATTAATTCAATTAATAATTTTAAAATGTGATGAAATTTTAATATTTTTAACAGCATCATTTGATGCATAAATTCTTTAAAAACCAGTGGAAGTGGTATCCACAAAAATTTCTCGCATTCTCTTTAATAAACTCGCCATACCAGAGAACGATGACTATGAACTCGCATGGCTATATGTACAATAGTTATGAAATATTAAATTTTGGCGGAAAATTAGCATTTTTACTGAATATAACGTGTCATCCTTGCCGAATTATTTGGTGATTAAGCCTTGGCATGAAATAATAATACACAAAAACTAATATTTAGACACGTTTTTTCTCAATCGATTGACAACAAATACTTGATACAAAACAGCACTTGTAGTCACCAATTTCCATATCTAATTTAATATATTTAAATCAATGCGGTTTTAATTATCGCGTTTACTTGTTTCTGAAAGTACAGCCATTAATTGATTTTGGCTCAAAATTTGATATATATCTAAACTATAGATGCTAAACTTATGCACCGTATTCTATCTATTTAGCTCTCTTCAATTTTTAATTATCCAGCTAACTTATACTCGAATAGATGGACAGCCAGATTTCCTCTGAATTTTTTTTTATTTACTCAATTTTTTACCGATTTTCTCAAAATTTGACAGAAATTTGCAAATTTAAGTAAATTACTGTAAAGATTCGTATGCCAATTTCATCCGTCTTGCTCAAAGCATTTTTGAATTATCTTTGCCATAGAACAGAGAGATAGACGGACATTTTCTAAAAATATGTTTTTCGAATTCGGGAAGGTGGAAAACATAGAGATTCGTCAAAAACTCGAACTCGTATTTTTTTGACGATTACTATACTTTCCCTATACTTCTTTACGAGAGAATAAAAAACAAACAGAACTTTCCTATGAGATATAAAAGTAAGCATTTCATTCAAAAAACTATATATTTAGGTTTATATTTTTGCATAAAAATGAGATTTGTTTCTTTGGCCATGGAAATAATCTGTGTAATTAAAAAAAACTAATAAGAAAAATAAAATTATTAAAATCAAGATATTAAAAATACCAACATAATCTTTAATCATTTCTACAAATAATCATCGAAAAGTTTTAATATTGTCCCCTAATTTGCTGCTAAAACACAAACTCCATGAAAACCGTTTCCCATCATCTCAAGCTAATTACGGAGATTGAGATCGAAAGAAACAGAACTTAGATAAGAACTGGAACAAATAGCATTAAGTACAGCGCCCTGACGGAAATTTAGAAAGACCAACTACTCTTTTTAAACCACCTCCCTGCTTTTTAAACACAAAATTACCCACTTAAAACACATCAACACAATCCAGTCTATCCCACCTTTATAACGACCAGGAAAAAGAAACAGCAGGGGGCAAAAAAGGGGGCATGTGGAAGACCACATTCCTCTGATAACCGAGTTCCCCAACTGCTGGCCTTAATTAGCCGCTCTTGGGGCGCAAGGAAAGGAGGCCGGGGCTTAACGACAGCGCAAATTTCGCCCTTTATAGGGGAGGTTTCTTATTTCTTTTGTTTTCTGTTGAGCTTCATCCGATAAAAGCCCACGGCCCTGCGTCCTTTGCCCGGGCATTAGGCCTAGATTGGTCTCGTTTGGGGTGGAGTTATGGGATGGCAAGTGAAGTAGAATGAAATTGTGGGGGATGGTCATTATGAAGGTTCTGAGATGGAATCACACCCACCTACCTCCTGTCTGGGTGGTGAACAATAACGAAATTATCAGAATGAAGAAATCAATGTTCGCCCTTAAGAGTTTGTAGATTATTGATCATAATCGTTTCTTTATCATTCCTGGAGTATTCATGCAGTCAATTAAGAATCGGAATTAATAGTTTTACCGTCTTTTTTTAATTAAATATCATTCATTAAGAAAATCTTCATCTTCCATTATATGAGGATAATCAGAGGAGAACTTAGCGAAGAATGTTTGCCATAGTGATTCAAAACTTTGAAAATAATGAGTCCGTTTAGACACATTGTGATTTTCCCCCATGTCTCGATACACGAGGTGACTACTAGATGATTTCTAAATCGTCAAGAGTTGACGTACATTTCCCATTCAAAAAATGCTGTGAATAGCGTAAAGAATTATAATTTATGTTGTTTCAGCAGATAAATGTATCGTTGAAAAAATTCCAATATAATTTGATACATTATTTTTAGTCCAACTGGTCGCTAGAAAAAATCCATATGCTTTTTTCTTCTTCTCTACTTTACCAGGAAGCTAAGTCCCCAAAGCATCCATATTGTTGAAGTGAATGAGAAATTCAAGAAAAGAACATTCTTGCTAGTTTATTAAGCAAAAGTTTTAAAAAAATCAGTAATTGAATTTAGATTTAACCGCATATCATTGGCGAAGATGGTCATTAGATTAACATGGCATCTTTGGCGATTTATTTATTTATTTAACGAATGTGCAAGTACCGGAAATAATAGCAATACCGTAGAAACAAAGACAACGGTAGAAATGCCTTTGTAAATATTTCGCTTTAAAACAAGCAATCAATTCTACAGAAACTGCCTAAGCCCATTTTCATCTATCAAAGGCTGTACTTAAACACATAAAAGCCCTGCAAACGCAATTGTCAATGAAATGAACAATACTTGAATACCAAACAATAATGGTTTTATACAGAATACATCTTTCCAATAAAAATTTTCCAAACAAAAGCTGAACGAAACTCAGGAATGAGCATTTCGCATCAACCTTTTCATTAACACCCTAGACACATCCAAGTTATGAGGAACTTCCTTAAAAAGGAAGGACATTAACAATGTATCAACCATTCAAAGCAGAGGAAATTAGTGGAGGTGCAAATGTCATCAGGAACAAAATGGTAAATTCTTTTTTCGCCAATCTTCTTTTAGGGGAAGACATGCTTGAATAGTCGAGGCAGTCAACGTTACGGATTTCTGCTCCCAGCCCCTCTCCCACGTACATTTCTTTCTTTCTTTCTTCTTTTCTTGTGGAGCTTTCCAGCTTTGTGCGGAGGAACACGATAAGCAGATGAGATTTGCATCGATTTTCGGTAAGAAAGACGTCGGGGCCTTTTCGTAGAAGCGAAGTTTTAAATTCTGAATGAAGCCTCGCCGATAAGAAGGGCCGTTATAAATCTTTCTGCCACTAAAATGGAAGACAGTGCAGAACATGTCTTGTAAAGAGGTAAGGGATGGGAATAGGGGAGGTGGAAAAGACGGAGAAATCTTCCGAGCACGTGATACAGGGAATGAAGAAAATAGTCGATATACGATCAAATATATAAGAAGGTATGAAAATTAGCAGCAGCTCTTTTCTCGTGTAAAGGAACCTTTATTTTTCTTCGGAAATATTGTTATATATATATATATTTACTTGCTCTGCGTACACATCGCATATGAACAAGTATTACGATTTCCCCTCAAAAAAATTAAAAGTGATTTATGAAGGAGTCTTTTTCAATGAAGAACTTGTATATAAAATGTATAAAAAATGAAATCTGTTATGTTTTCATGTTATGATGTGAGAACATTCTTATTTTTTTAAAGTCACGTGGTATTATTTCGAGGCCAGTTTAAACCGGTTTGGAAGAATCACTAAACTATCTAATTACGCATGTGTCGATGTGTCTATTTAGAAAAGCGATAGTGTTTTCGTCTCAAAATCGTTCGTTCGAAATCAAACTTTTTTTGCCAGCTAAAAAATTTGATAATATATATTTTTTAAAACTATATGTTTTTCGATACTCTCGTCCTGTTTCGCGTAGATTCCCGTTTCCTTCCTTGTGCTTTTTTGGATGGAAGTCAGGGACGCACATTACTCTTTATTTTCTGCCCGTGCATTTTGTAGTTTCGAAAATCTCAAAACCAAAATAACATCATGTTCTCACACGAAAAAAATATTGGAATTTGAAATGTAATGAAATCTGCGTTTTAAACCTGCCTAATTCGGAAAAAAAATGTGAAATGTTATTTGTGTCTTAAGTGATAATTCCAAAAACTTACAATAAAGAAAATGTAGATGATTCCAAACTCGGTATGATACTTAGACGAAAATTTTAGGTATTATATTTTAGACTATTTATGTCAAATGAAAAAGGCATTTTATAAGTGCCACCATGAAATAGCGTATAAATGAAACATTTCATCTTTATTATTTTTTAACACATTACGTTCCAGAGTCAAGTGAGCAACATTTCCTAGGGTGCCAAAATCTTTTTTAAATAATTCGCGTTTATTAAATATATTGCGTGTTGCCTAATTTGGTGAATTTAATTTAATTTTTATCAGTTTTAAGCTTATTTAGATTTCGTTCACATATTTTATTATTTTACATCTGCGAACAACCACACTTAAAAGTTGTTTTCCTATTAGGTCACAATACCAGACATCCATATAAAATACATAGTAATAACGTCACTTAGTACAATGTTACCGTCGTACACGTGTACGAAGTAGCACGAGATCTGTTAAAGATTTCCATAAAAAATAAAATGGATATTTTAAGAAAGAATCACAGTAAAAATATAACTATTAAGAACGATAAAAATAAGTTTAATTTAATGAGGATATAAATTTTCATATCCACGATTTTACATTTCTTAATAACTTTACAGTCGTAATATCAGAACACGACTCCTTACTTGATAAAAATCACAACCACTAATTCAGGTTTTACTCAAGACAGAGAAAATACAGAATAAAACTTTTTATATGAAATTACTGAATATACACAACAATAAAAAGGCAAAAATGTAATAAAAAAATTCCAAATTTAAAACACTCGAAACATAAAAGAAACACGTGTAAAGGAATCTATTACCACAATAATTCTATTTTTAAAAGTCAAATCTAGTAACTTTTCCCCCAATATTTGAAAATAGATAAGACAGGCGGATTTCGTTCAAATTTCAATAGAAATCTATAAGGGTTGTACAATGAGAAGTGGACACTTGCGATTGTGTCAGAATAATTGCAGCTATAGCAGCGCAACTGAACAGGATTATAAAGGGTGTAAGAGGTGTGCACTGAATAAGGCGTCTAACAATGAAAACTGTTCGTAGTAGAGGAAACTGGTCGAAAGTAAAGTCGTGCTATACATGATTGCGGCCAGATTGGATCAACGCGCTCTAGTACGATTTTTGATTAATCGATTATCGTGGAATACTCTTGATTGATTTCCTGCCCCAATGGAGCACTATCAATTTAACACAATACTGCAGTACTCTGACGAAACTACGGATAGCAATCAAAAGCAAATGGCTAGGTCTTCTCACACAACAAGTGATCCTTCTCCATAACAATGGCAGGCCACACATCTCCCGGGAAACCCAGACGACCTAAAAAAAATTCAGTTGAAAAGTGTTAAACACCGTCAATTCGTCACCTTGTGACTTTCACAACTTTGGGCTATTTAAGACAGCATTACAGTACACACATTTCTATTCGGGCAGAGAAGTGAAGAAAGTTGTGAAGACTTCCTCAAGAATCAACCACCATCTTTATACAACAAAGGCATAGACCTGCTACCAAAAAGATGGGACCTATGTCACAACACTTATGGCAATTACTTTCGATTTCTAATAAAGTTTTTTTTTTATTCCACTTGTCCACTTTTCATTTGGGCAACCCTTACCCCCTTTGGTGTAAGCCTAAATTTCAAATTTATCGCAGTATTTTTATAGCTCTATGCGTTTTAGAATTATTATCTTTACGAAGAGATAGACAGACAGACAATTACAAAAATATGTTTTTCGGATTCAGGGTATTTTGAATCATCATGATTAGTCAGTCAGTATATGCATACTGAATTTTTTGGCAACTACAATACTTTCTCTTTGAATACTTCGCATGCAAGAAAATAAAAATGCATCGATCATTATCTTTTCTCAGAATACACATAAAACAAGAAAGTAAAAAGCTAACAAGACAAAAATAAATAAATAAATAAAATCGGTAAGCTCCAACAACAAAGAGATACATTATTTAACTATTATAACCATTCATGTGATTTCAGACAAAGAAAAGAGCAAAAATGCAAAGCTCCGCGAAGTGCCAAGTTTTAGGATAAATAAAAATGCGAATTCATCGAAACTGTCGCTCTAACGTTCCATACGCATGTTTGCTAAAACAGCAAATCCCATTTATTTCGCCGAACGAAAGCGCGCAATGCTTGTGCGATTGCAACAACCCCATCTAAACTCCATCGCTTTTCGAAAACGGCATCTACAAAACAGAAACGGGGAGCGCGAGAGTACACAAACAAAACTAAGAAAGCAAATACGGAAAACGTGTGCAGAGAGCTTTCCAGCTATTTATTTTTCCACAAATTCGAAGTCCTAAACTTTTTTTTTTCCTCCGCCCTTTTTTTTCTCCCCTCCCTCTAAAAGCGAAGAAAATGCATCTCCTCAGGAGCTTGCGTGTGCGACCTTTGTAGACCAGACAAGATTACAAAGACGGTCAGTTATTTTGCAAGAGTACTGTGAGAAACGACGCCTCGAAACAGCAGGAGGGAGTTTAATAGTTTTCTCTACACGACATAAAAAAAAAAAATGGTTATTTGAAAGGAATGAGTTAAAGGTGCCATAAAAAAATGAGTAATTTTTCTTTATGTGGAAAATAACTGGAACTGAAGGAAACAAAGACATACGATTGAAGTCTTATTTTTATTAGGAAAACAAAAGGAACTAACAATTATTTCTCTCTTAAATATTTATTGTTATTTCCTACAGAAAAGAACTCAAATTCTTTAGGGGGAAAAAACACAACAAGCATGAATGCAGGAAGAGAAAAATTCAAACACTCACAGCAAATAGAAAGGGGTTTTCAGAAATTCGGCGAACATTACAAATCAGTAATTCACAAATGATTGAAGATATTTAACGATAAGATATTAACGCTGGATAAGTTTGTAAACAAATGAAGATATGCGATAGAAGATTTATATATGCACATGTATAAAAGGACGGAAATGACATTTTTTAAATCAGGAAATTAAAATTTATTGATTGCATAATTTGAACTTTTATCAGCCCAGATATTTATGAACATACTGGAATAACAAGCATGGCGTCGGACGACAGCATGTTAACAAAGGATAAAATAATGAGTGGATTAATGGTTACAAATGTTCAATGTATCATTCTCTATTATTTAGTAATACAGCTTTCAGACGGGAAATCATATTTTTTCACAACACCGCTAATCATAGTTTCTGATTGTATAAGTTAACAAATAACCTAAATGTTAATAACTGTTATAAAAGTTTTCGTCTGATGGTTGTTTCCCGGAAAGGAGAACGTTACACTGAACACATGTCAACCGCTTCTTCGCTCATTATGATATCCTATGCAACGTACTGCGGCTCCGAATTTCTGAAATATTATGCATATTCATAGGATAATTATTGAAGAACGATATGGTATTCAGGATAAGAGACAAACTTGATACAGAAATATATTGAAAAAGGGATTCGCTAGAGAACTTTTCTGTAGACAACCCATATATCTTCTAAACAACAGAAACACCTCTGACAGAACGTTAAGTCCAACATAGACAGCAATGCAACAATTTTGTTAAAGGTACTCAGCTTATCAGTTTTCTATGCGATGCTAGGTAAAATCGTAGTTAGATTCGAATAAGAAAGAGGTCTTCTGAATCGTCTTTCACTGATCCTGGCTACCATTTTTTCGGTGCAGCATATCCTACAAAAGGATCTTGTGCCAGGAAATATCCTGTTACAAAATGTTTTCTTGTAAGACAAGCGATTCAGTCTTTTTCCTGAAACCGGCCGCTTAGTAACTGCGCGCAATTTAAAACCCAAGTATGACAATAACTGCATTTACTTATCTTGTAGCTCAAGTTAACTTTAATTAAATTCTCGGTAACAAACGGAAATATTTTAACTGAACTAATGTTGAAATAATGTCTTTTTTGCTCGGCAAAGTAAATCAGACAATTTCAACATTCAACAAATTCAAAATCTCGGATCTATGGCAGAAGAATTTAAGACAATGACATCTTTTGCACGAATATTTCCTAAAGGTACAAAGATAAAATATTGAAACAGTTTAAAAATTCGATCTCAAACTTTGGGGAGTATTGATCCCTTTCCCCTTTCCATCAGTTCCTAAAACACATATTTGGATTATGTATCTGTGCATACAATATCACGAAAATGAAAAAAGACAAAGGAATAAAATTTGATATTATGGCCTTTTACGCCAAAATTATAGATATTTATTAATTTGGATGATATTCATCGATGAGAAACCAGAATAAAACCAAATATATGACATATATTTTAATAATCCTTGTTTTAAAATAGGAGAATACAAATTTGAAACAATCAATAACTTGAAATATTTAAGTTCTGAAATAAACACACAGACTGACATAACGCCAGAAGTTCCCAACAAAGTACCGTCTGCTAACAGATATTTGTTTTGGACTCCAAAAATATTTAAAAATTAATTTATCATTTGCAAAAATTTGATTATGCCGGTTCTCACATATGTTACTGAAACATGGGTAATGACTGAGAAAGAGATTCTTGCTATATTTGAAAGAGGAATTTTAAGAAACACATTTGATGGAATTAAATATGATAATTATTGAAGTAGAAGAACCATAAAGAAAATTTAAAAAACCATTTAAGAGGACGATGGATTCTATTAGGTACTTGTGCAAATTATTCACTTAGGGTTATGTATGCATATGATTTTGCATATATATTAACATATAAATATGTCAAATTTCTTGAAAACACTTTATAAAATGAAATACATTATTTTTAAAGAAGTAAATTATATATATATATATATTACATTTCAAAATATTCCAGCGATTAAATTTTTTTCTATTATTTTTTTCCTTATTACCCAATATAAATTTGTTTGGAACAAAAATACGAACGATTTTGTAATTCCAATAAGTATCAATTTTTAGAAATATTTTTAAGCACACTTACTGAATCTTATTTTTTTTTCTGAGCTAAAATTTACTTTTAATTGTCTACAAAATCTCGAAATATAAACTACACACCCTATTTTATTTTAATGTTTAATAGTAATCTGTATTATCAATTCGATTTAATTTCTTCAAAAATTTAGACATCCGAAACATTTCAAGGACATTTAAATCTAATTACAATATCATTTTGAGAAAAGTCATTAAAATGTACTTTTTTTTCTTTCGACTCTTCAAATATTCGTTTTATTGAAGAATACATTTTATGGCACTATTTTAGTTGAATATAAACATATATTTTGGTGATGAAACGATAAAAATAAAATTTCCTGTTTGGGTCCAATATTTGCCTATTTTAATATCCACTGTCCCTTTAAAGAGTCAGATATTATTAAATTTATATCAATACAGAGAATCAAATAGGCAGGGCTCTTAATATGATTGAATGACAATCGAGCCACTAAAACGTTATTTTTGGCTAAACCATCTGGTACCCCCTAAAAGAGGATGACCAAAACTTAGGTGGATTGACTGTTTGGAGAGAAAGACGAGAAAATTATTAAGATTGAAAGAAAATATTAGAAGACAAATTGGAAGCCTTAGCCAAGAACAGGAAGGCATGGAATGGAATTCTCGTAGAACAGGACCCATCCAAGTTGTCGAGAACTTTGCTACCAGTAGCTCCCATTTTAGGATTGCACCTTCTGTAACTGCGCGTGTCATGATCCGTCATAAGTAGAATTGAAAACAGAACACAATATTATACCATTGGTAGCAGGATCATCCCATGTCCCTTCTTATAATTCAATAAACCATTTTTCATAGAAGCACCATATTCTTCCTTTTTAGTTACACCACAATTATTGATTTATCCTCATTAGCATTTTAAGAGCTACATCGGATTTTAGATAAGCCTATCGCGCCAGTTAAGAAGAAGAATCACATAGACACAATCACTTAAAACACAACAAAATGGACAGTTGAAACTTGACACATGGTTCAATCGTTAGAATTAACATATAAGGCAATTTTGAACCCCATTAATTGCATTTTTCACTGACTGCCGGAATGTTTGATCTGCATATAAACACGATAACTGAAAATATGCAATAAGCTCTCAAATTAAAATTTGATATATGATCTCTACGCCCTAATTGTTGATCTGCATCGCGTTTAGGATACAACCTTTAAAAAGACAAAGTAAAAACGCATATTCCACTCTAGTCACTATTCAACGAAGCTAAAGACGAAGCGTCCTATATTGTGGATGTACGATAAATCTACGATGCATACGATAAAATCGAGGGAGAAACAATGCCATTGATTCCCTAATAAAATTGTCTAAACGCTCAGAGAATGTAACATTACTGGCATTAGACTGCAACATAGTTAGTTCTCTCTTTTAACACTATTTAGACTTTTCACTTCCAAGTTTCAAACGGCAAATCGAATGATGTTCAGATCCATTCCAGAACAACGGAGCCGAACCGACTAATGCCGAAGATTAACGAACAAAAGGCATATCGCTCTTAATTACGAGCGAATCCGATGTCGAAGAAAATCGAAGATACTTAGGCGAAGATGAAAGGAAGAGACGAACAGGGGCACGTTGGCAGTTTTAGGACAAGGATATCGCATTAGAGAGATGCCTGTCGTTTTAAAGAAAGGCTTTTACGAGACTGAAGCGGAGAGAGAGTGAGAGATGAAGTGAAATGTGCCGTTTGTTTTACTTAAAGGTAGAAACTCAACGTGAAGGAAGAATCGAAATTCTTTCCCTTAAGGAGGAAGCATACATATGCTTCTTATCCTGAATTCTTTTCGTAAAGATGTGCTAGATAAAAATTTTCACTAAAAGTGTATTACATCACGTTTAATTCTTTAGTAATATAGTAGTGATCGTACAATTTTTGAATGATTTGAAAGCAGTATAGATCATAATAGCAGCCTTTAGCGACCAGTTTGTTCGCCCAGATTATTAACTTATTAGACTGTTAAATTATTAGTATGGGATCATTTCTTTAAAAAAACATTTCAACTAATTATTTAATACGATTAAAACACATGAATTTAATTAAAACAATTTACTGTCATTTACAAAGCGTATGTATCACGAAATAAAAGCGGACATGAAAATCCACTACGGACTGTATGATGGGCAAAAGCACACGATGCAATGTTTCGATGGTGATTTTGAATTCCGTAAAAACATTGTTTCTGATAGTATATCAAATTGAATTAAAAATATTGTTAAAGTTAAATGAAAAATTGTACTAAAATGAAATTTATGTCATTAAAAAGATATTTTCTTTAGTCTTTCAGATAAAACAAAAAGCGACAACAAAAGCGATAATTTATAATTGTTTTGGAAGATATGAGTATCAATTTCCGAAGGCAAGTAAGCAATTACTAGACTTAAGATAAATACACGGAGTCAAAGTTGAACAGTTTTTGACCGCTTTCTCGCCATATATAATTTTTGACTGCAACTTCAAAAGCCATTTGTTAGCATTTCTGGTATACACCCAGGATTGTAGACTTTTGGAGAGTTTTTGGACGATGCCATGATTTTGATGTGCTTGGCGAGAAACCGTACATTAATCTTAAGTCACACTACGATCACTTATCTGACAACGGTTAAGCCTATATTTGAGCTTCATTGAACTTTTTGTTGAAGCCAATTGCTTGATCTCTTTTATATTTTCTTCCCTCCGACTGAATGTACTCTTTGGTGACAAGACAAACTAACTTCAGAACACTTCTAATGGTATTTTACAGCTCCATTAATTAGCTAAGTGAAGCGTTAGATTCAGTACAGCTGTAAAAATGTTCAATGAATAAAGCCGACTGAGATTCGTATGATGTTTTTTTATAGTTAACTGTTGCCATGCGACATTTAGTAATAAGCTCGATTTTTCTCGATTTTTTTTTCTCGAACAAAAACATACGTTATAGTTTTATATATAAAAAGATTTTTATACAAATTTTTGCATTCAAATGGTTTATTTATTGCTTTTCTTTTCTCAGCAACAACCACAACAACAAAAAAGAAATAATTAAAAAAAAACCTTCAAAACGCAAAAAAAAATATTTTTAATTCAGGTTAAAACATTAACTTCAAAAAATTCCATCATGAATATTTATGTTGTGCGGCGAAAACTTTTAAAAAATTGGCTTTATATTAGATTATTAGTTAAATATTTTAAGAATAATGAATTACTTCATTTTTTTCTTTTTTTTAAAGCCCAAAAATTTGTAAAAAAGTTTCTCCTCTTTAAGCCACACATCCTCTTTCCCTTCTTTCCTTCCCATTTAAGAAAAAATCATAATTTTTTGTAAAAAAGAAAGTGAATAACATGTTAACTTCATAAACAAATGATTTCTAAGAAGAGTTTTTTTTTCTTTCTTATTTCAGATTAGAAAGTTAAGCAGCTTCGTCATGAATTGTATGTATACGTTCATTTTAAAAATAATTTAAGTCATATAATGGATTTTTTAAAAACACCAAGGTAATCAAAGAATATTCGAATTTTTCGCGCATTTTATTATCTAAAATCGAAAGAAAAAAAAAGTGAATTTTTGTCTATCCGTCTGCAAGCAATAAAATTCAAGAAACAGAACAAATTACGGAAATAAAATAGATATTCTTTATACTGAAATCGTAGATCTGAATCATATATTGGCCCGCACCATAGTTAGTTACTATTGGACCAAATTTGGAATGAGATTTTGTGACTACAAATGTGAATGCAAAGCCACGCAAGACGTTTTCTAACAAATTTTTGTTTCAATCGACTAGAAAGAAACGCATATAAAATACAAATTCGATTTAACTGCATACCAAGGTTTAATCTCCGAATAACTCGCCAAGGACGACACAATAGATTCAGTAAAAATGCCAAATTTACGTCAAGGGTTAATATTTCGTACTATTGTATGTCAAAGCCATGCAAGGCGTTCTCTAGTATAACACTTTCATTAGAGAATATACGAGAAAGTTTTGGAAATAACACTCTCGCTGGTTTTATGAATGAAACAGATATTATACAAGCACAATTTTTCTATTTATTAGCAGAATCTTTTGCACATTGAAGTCTCGTATCCTTATTGCATTGAAATTTACTTCACCCCCTACAAAACAAAGATGTACGATCTCTAGTCCTTTCCAAGTGAGGCAACCTTTTATTTTACATGTATGGCGACCAGAATTAATATTAATGTGCAAAAACAAGTCTAGATAGGCCATCTTCATGAGATCTAGGAAACATGGCATAGTGATCAGAAAAGAGGAAAAACAGCTTTATGTTCAGGATCAAGATAAATTCCAAAGATTTTTTGTTCTGGAATGTAAAAGTCGTAACGTTTTTTTTTTAAATAATTGGATCAAAAATAGATTAAATTCCTTTTGTATGCAAGGAAAAAAATTATTCGTCTAACAGATGAATGGACAACAATTATATTGAAACACATAACAAATTTATTACTTTTTAAATAATGCTAGTTGGCAATCGAGTTGGGTTTGAATCAATCAACATCCAATGATTAGATTTTTATTGTTCTATGTTTTGTTACGCTACTAGCCAGATTTTCACATTTATGAACTACTAGGTATCTCAGTCGACTAATTATTTCGTAGGGAACTTGACAGTTCCTATGGGCTGTTTGATTTTAGATAAATCGTTTTGGCGGAATAATTTCCCTGATTCCACCAAATAGTAATGCCATGTTTTTTAAGGGTCTTATTTAATTTTATTTATTACTAGCCGCCTTTGGCGACCAGCCGGTTCGCCAGTATTACCGCTCGCTACAATTTTCAATTAAATATTTTAAGTAACTGGTCTCTTAAAGGATTCTCAAACAAAACATTTTTAATCTTCAAATTTTGATAGCCATACCAAACTTATACTGTTTAGATCGTTTCGTTCAATTTACTATATATATTTTGCTAATTTGTTGTCATTTCCGGCAAAACTTCAACTTTAATTTAAAATGTAAATGAGGAAATTGCAATTAATATTAAGATATTTTTTAATAAAACCAAGCGTTTTATTTTATTTATCATCATTATTGTTATTAATTAATTATTATTATTATTGAATGTGAGTATTGCAAACAGAATCGCTCGGTATTTAAGTCTTATGTTAACTACAAAATATTTTTCATCATTTATGTAATATCTCAAACAATAATTCAGCAAAAATTTCTGAGATTCAGCATAAAATTCAGTTTTTAGTTTTGCTTTCAAAAGGATTGAAATGAAATCAATAATTATATTTTTTTCTAGCCCATAAATATATTTCAAAAATTATGAAGTCTAAATTTAATGCAGTAAGG
>JAPMOR010035830.1:120118-157999 GCA_026543865.1 Argiope aurantia
TTTAAGGCAAGTTTTGTTTAATATGAACAGGATATCCATTCAAATAAGGGTCACACAGTTAATTTGTAAACCTTTAGTAAGACACAGATCTACTAAAATGGTCTAAATGGAAAATGATTATATTTTATGTAACTTGATTCAATAAATACTCTAATAAATAACGAATTTTTGATTTTACATAAAGCTTCTGCTGTGGAAATCACGATTAACAAAATGTTCTTGAAACACTAATATTTTAAATAAAAAGAATTAATTTCCAATCAACTAAATCAATCATTTAAACTGACTGATTTATGAAAATTTGAATATCACTATTCAATAAAAAAAGGATAATTTTAGATTTTCATCGATCGTTTCAAAAAAAAAAAAAAAAAAATAGGCCAATCAGCGAGCAGGTTTCTCAAGATTAATTGGCCTAAAATTATGAAAATGTTGAGTTTTTCTAAATTTTTAACATTCAAAACTTCATAAATAAGTCTTAGTTGATCGTGAAAAATAGAAACATTCATTCAATTATTTAAAATTTGGTGTTTCCAGAATATTTCTCAGAATATGATACCTTACTGCATTAAATTTAGACTTCATAGTTTTTGAAATACATTTATAGGCTGGAACAAAATATTATTATTGATTTCATTTCAATCCTTTTGAAAGCAAAACTAAAAACTGAATTTTATGCTGAATCTGACAAGTTTTTGTTGAATTATTGTTTGAGATATTACATAAATTATGAAAAATATTTTGCAGTTCACATAAGACTTAAATATCGAGCTATTCTGTTTGCATTACTCATATTCAATAATAATAAATAACAATAAAGATGATAAATAAAATAAAACGCTTGGTTTTATTAAAAAATATCTTTATATTAATTGCAATTTCATCATTTCCACTTTAAATTAAAGTTGAAGTTTCACCGGAAATGACAACAAATTAGCAAAATATATATAGTAAATTGAACGAAACGATCTAAACAACATTATAAGTTTGGTATGACTATCAAAATTTGAAGATTAAAAATGTTTTGTTTGAGAATCTATTAAGAGACCAGTTACTTAAAATATTTTATTGAAAATTATAGCGAGCGGTAATACTGGCGAACCGGCTGGTCGCCAAAGGCGGCTAGTATATAATAAACATAATCCTTCTTAACACTTTCAAAGCTACCGACGAGATATCTCGTCTTTCAGATACTTCCAATTACAGGTTTTTGTGGGCTAAAATTTGTATCTTATGCCAGTTTAGATAGGTTGGTCTTTCTAATGCATATCCGAAGAATACCTTTACTCTTTTCATTTATTTTTTTGTATAAAATATGTCAACAGCCGGAAGAATTGATATCTCGTTGGTAGCGTTGAAAGTGTTAATTAGCTTTCAGTAATACAAGAAAATCACGTGATTAAATACTGATGAAACAATGAGATTGGTTTGAATTTCAGGATAACAATGCAATCCATTGTTGAAAGTTAGGGAAATAATATTTTTAGAAAATTATCAAAGTTGAGTAAAAATTCGCACAACTATTAAATTGGTATCATTAAAAAGACATTTTTTAAAATTTCGAAATGGTGTAAAATTCATTTATGTGCAATAATATTTTCGGAGTTCACTGCAAAATAACGCCGAAATTTCGCATAATTTTTTATTAATTAAAATTTTATTTAAGATATTAAAATAATCGCTCTGAAGTATATATTAGCATTCTCCAAATTATATTTGCCTAGTTTGGTAATTCTAAGTCAAAAGGCTAGACTTGTAAAGCGCAAACACGCACATCCTTTCATCTTTATTATTAGTAAAGAGACAAATCGCTCACACTACATATCAAACAAATTCGAAACGTACTGATTTGAGAGCAAAACTTTATTCTGGTTTCATATAATGGTAAATCCGATCTATACATGAACTACTGAATTTTTAAATAGTTTATCGATTTAATTACGGGCTTAAATCACTTGGACATGCATATCTTAGAAGTTCTTTATGTTCCAATATGGATTGTAATAACAATGAATGCTCTAAATAGTATGTGCTATTTAATAAGAAGATCAAATAAATCCATAGGTCAGGAGTTTAAAGTTCGAACTGACACAAATTTGTAAGATTCTTTTTTTTTTTTTCACGTAAAACATTTGCAAATTTACCAAGAAGTGGATGCAAATATATTTGAATATGCACATCATAAACTTAATTTGTCGATTTTTTTGTCTCCATAAGCCAGAAATTGTATTATAAATTTATTCCCCAATAGGCTAAGACAATAAAATCAATTTCCTTCATGTCCAGACATTGTCTTTGTAAATTAAATAAGCATACAAAGAATTACCGCTTCGTTTATTACTCATCCTGCTTCTGGCTCTAGAAAACAAGTCAAGCGGCAACCAACCACCCTCCAGGAGCAATCTCACTAAAAGGCGGAGGCATATTGAGAAAATCATGGCACCACCTTAAGGCATCGGGACAGCCACAACACAGACCATCCCTTATCCTTGCAATGCTTGAATTAACACAAATCCAAGAACCTAGACAAAAAAAGAAAGAAAGGAAGAAGACTTTTTTTTTCTCCTTTCTTTTCTTCCCTTTCTTTGCTGCTCCAGTAGAAAATCTTTCGCCTTCATCCCTAAATGCAGAACGAGGCAGAAACTCAGGGAAAAGCTGCTGGTAAAGACGCCTCCACTGAAGATGCGACCAGCGAACAATAGTCGAGAAAGTACTTGCAGCAGGAAATGTAAGAAGATATTGGGAAAAGAAGGAACAAAACAGTTGGACTGACTTTGCTTGAGAATATAAAAGAGTTTCGTCTCGAAGTGGAAAACACGCATCTGCTGTTTTCCTAAATGCTCTCATAACGGATGGTTTTGAATCCTTTGAACTGTTATAGTCAAGACGTTTGTTTGGTGAATGATCATTTTAAAATGAGAAAGTGGAAACCAGTTAGGAAACAGTATTTTATTAAATTTCCAAAATATGTCCTTTGAGGGAAAATAAAAGAAATAAACAATTTGCAACAAATAAATACTTTAACAAAGTGTTTCGAAAGTATTTATAGCGAAATAGTAAAATGTCGCAGAGTTTCAGAGATGTTTATGTGTTTAAACTTTTACAAAGTTTCAGGTGGCTTGCATTTAATAAATATCAATTTCTCCAAAAGTCAACAGAAGATAAAATGAAATGAATTACGCGATATTTTACAAAGTAGAAATCCTTCAGCGACCAGAAAGATAAAATGTTCTGGAGTGAAAAAACATAGAAATACATTTAAATACAAAACAATAAATACATCACCATATGTCAAATTAATCACAAAATAACAAAACTGAATTTTGATTATTACAATCTCATAATAAAAAATTTACGCAGTAACAAACATTAAAAATCTATTTTAATATTTGAAAGTTAAGGGCTACCTAGCCAAGTTATTTCATACTATTTGCAAAAGAAAAACAAAACAAGTCAACACTCGAGCACTATGCAAAAAATTATATTAAAAATACGGCATTCTTCACAGTTTTCATACAGTATACTGTAAATATAGTGATTTATTTATAACAAGGGGCATTTTATAAATATTCAAATATGTCTTTACCTTTGCAATAAAGAAGAAAATAATTCTTAGTTAAATTAAATGGAATTTACAAGACATTGACAATCGATTTGTATTTAATGATCAGGTTACCAGAATCACTGGTTGCAAAAAATCTTCATTTAGATTCTTTATGCAAAACTTGACCTTAACTCTTTATTTATCGAATTATTTTCAATCAATTTCTCACATTTATTTCTGAACCATTAGTTGAATTTTGGCACAAAATAAACCCAGGGAAGAAGAAAAGAAAAACTTTTTTTAATTAATTAAAACAATTTCCTTAATAATTAAGGAGTTTTAATGTTTTTAGTTCAACTCTACTGCTTTTCACTGGAAATACGCTTTTTGTGTTCTTTTAAATACATCATATTACGAAGCCTTATTTAAACGGTGCTTTAAAGTACAGTCAGTGAATAAAGGGTTAATGAGTGTGTAAGAAAAAGATTTTTAAACTATACACTTCGAAAGATGCTTAATTCGTACTACGTATTTTAGAAATTTTACACTTTCCGCTCATTGTGGTAAGCACTTACTTGATTCTTTACCCTTGCTTAATATTTGAGCTTTAATTTAATTTAATTGAGCTGATTAAAATTTCAATTAATGAAATAACAAGTTTGATGAAACATATCATTACCATAAACAAGTAATATAATTTTTTTTAAAAAGTCATTTCCTACTTTCGCAAGAATTGAACTCGCATTCTTCACCGTCACGTGAACAATACTGAAATCCTTGCATTTTACCGATTGAGCTACTGCCTGTTGATTTCAATTTTCATTACAAACTGCTAAAACTGTATTTAAAGTATTAACAATGAATTAAATTTAATAATTAATGAATTAACATTTGAAAAAATTGTATTAACATCAAGTGTCATCCATTACAAGTTTAAAAAAATGTATTTGAACTTGAGTGGATGAATAAAAAGTATTTTATTAACGATTGAAAATTTGAACAAGATATATAAATATATATAGGGAGAGTGTGAACTAATAGTATGAATTGAAAAACAGAATGATTTCAAGAATAATAATTCAGCATTGAAATTATGAAAGAATAATTTCTCAACAAGATAATTGCCAATTGTCTACATCCAGTCCCACTTAATTTTATTCCAAAACCTAGGTATGTCGTTTCCGAACGCACGTTGATAACCATGGACAATGAATCATGTGTGAAAGAAAAAAAGAGTTGACATTACTTTTGGAGGGTAAGTTATATCGTTTTTTTACGTTTTAATGTGATGAGTAATGAAGTTCAGTATGTTCTATTGTCGCGTTCCCTATAAAGGAGTGATCTATCTAAGTGTCAAAAAAATTACTTCTCATCTGTTGTCGGGTAAGCTATCAATGTTAGATGTTGTATTTGAAAATTATATTAAATACAAGCTAGATTTTTAGGAAATACTGTTATGTTGCCGAAAGTCTACACACAGCTTTTTTTCAAAATAAATATACCATACTATTACCTCGATTTATTAATTTATTTTTTTACATAACCTATGAACATTTTTCTATAATAAACGATTTTTAAAATTCAAAACTAATAATCATGCATTTAAAGCCTTATAAGACGATTAAATGTAGTTTCAATTTTAATAATTTTATCACCATTTATTACAGAAAAGGGACTGAACCATAAATCATTTGACATATGTGCAGCCGGCATTAAAAACCAAAACCAAGAACGTCACTCGCAATGAACTAATCTAATATGATATCTTTCTTCAGTGCTTGTGGATCAAATATCTCTTCTTCCACACCAGACTTCTGAAGCAATCCTTAAAAGAAAAGGCTTATTCCCCGCAGCAGCGAGTTTCGCCTCAACTCCATTTATCTTTCCGTAAATGCTCCTGTCATGTCAGAGCCATCAAAAAAGAGCTTCCCCTTTCTATTTTCCTAATATGTTTCTATTCCCCAAAGGTTGGAAGTTAAGGGACCAACGTCAAGATACTCAATGGATTTTTGTCTTTCGGTCTTCTCTGACGTTAACAAGAATGAAGCGGCTGAGAACTGAAATCTCCAGCGATCTAATGGGTTTAATTACTTTGAGGTAAATGGAATTAGATGTTCCTGCCGTAAAAAATGTAAAAGATAGCCCAAGAAGCTAATATTTTCCCGAATGGACATCGCATATATATCTCCCCAGTTCATGAAAAATATCCGATTTAATTTCATGACAACGGGAAATAAAGTATGTTCAAGTTCAAGAACAAGGTGTTCCTGAATTAATTCATGGGACAAATTTTAAGAGGTAAATAATTTCTGTCAAATTTTAAATAAAATCTATTCAGTGGAAGTTCGCGGAATATAAGTTAACATGATAACTGCAAAACGAAGAGAGCTAGAAATATCAATATAGAAAGAATTTTATCTATCTAGCATTTATAATGTAGATATCTGTCAAATTTTGAGCTAAATCCAAGTACCGGGTTGACTGACTTATGGTCTGTACTTTCAGAAACATATATAAAAAAGTGATGATTTAAATATATCAAATTTGGTATGGGATTTTGTCACTAGAATGGCAGTTTTGTGCCAAGTTTTTGATTCAATCGATTGTAGAAAACGTGCCTGAAATGCAAATTGGATTTTTGGACACCATTAACGCATGCCAGAGATTAATCGCCAAATAATTCGCCAAGGAAGACACAATAGATACAATAAAAATGCTAAATTCAGACCAAATGTTAATACATTATAACTATTTTAAGCCAATTCCATGTAAGGCGATCGCTGACATGACAACATTATTAGAGACTGTGTGAGAGAAAGTTTTGGAGAGATCGCACTCGATGGTTTGTATAGCAATATGGGGTCAGAAATAAAAAGTGTTGGTGGAAAAAGCAAAAATGCTAAGAGAAACCTCTTTACTTATATAACTTAAGTGCACAAATATGCCACCAATAATATCGATGCAGACCAAGTAGCTTGTAGCAAGTGATTATGTATTCTTTCGAAGATGCCAGGACTTCATGAACAGCTGCGGCAGAGACTAGAAGTTTTGCATTGAGGGAGGTCCTCATCAGATTCAAATGAAATCTTGTAGAAACTACATTTTCCCGAATTGATTGTATTTATTTATATTTACCTGTTCCGCCTCCATATTGTTTCACGAAAAATGCTTCTTTATATTGTTACAAATCTATAATGTTGCTTCGAAGCACAGTTAGTGCCATCTTAGGAAAAACCGTTTTACGATCTATTGGATGCCGATCGAATGCCTGATTAATGACCACCGTGTTTGGTGATACACTTGGCGACGAATTTGCAGAGTTTGGTGATAAAATGTAAAATAATACTAGAATCTTATGAAATTTTGGTGATAGGACTAATAGGAGGATAGTTATGTTTGATTGTTTGAGAAGTTTCTGTGCTCTGTTCCGTAAGCTATAAAATGCCGACTACCGTATTATTGTATAGCGAGAGTCATATAATAAGACAGCGACGAATTAGTTAGACCAGTCTAACGAAGCACAAGCGTTGAGTAGAGCTCAAGTGATTTGTGGATTGAAAATTAGTACCGTGCGTCAAGTTTTGGAGACAAGTACTGAAGCAGCATCGAATCGTGTGTGGAGTAGCCAGTCGTATAGTAGTGAGTCGGCAATTAGGCACAGCTAAAGAGAGGAGACAGTGGAGAATAGCAGGCGTTTAGAGAGACTTTAGTTAATAACTACATAGATTCCCTCCTCCTGCTGAGTTCTGTCTGACCACTTTGTGTGTTGTGGTTGTTGTATACTACCGATTACTACTTGTGGGCTACTGTTTATTCTAAATATGCTGCAGTATATTGCTTGTGTACGTCTCGGCTGTGGTTTGTTGTCTGTGTTTTCGTGTTAATAAACATCGTTATTTGTTATTGAGACCTGTTGACTAAGTCACCATGCATCCACTACAAGCGAACCCGTCGACGAGTTGAACGGATTTTTTAATTTCTTTGACAGTATATATTTTATCTATCCTTAAAATTTGGCCCATGAATTCTGAGTCATTCAGTAAAATAAAGCAATAGTTTTAAAATTCTGCTAGCTTTGTAAATTGGCCTCGGCGTTAAGCTTTTAAAGGGAATAAAGTTTTAGAAATCAAAAGTTGTTAGAAGTTTTATACAATATATTTTATTTGATACTCGATATCCCCCCTCCGATTTTTTCAGCTAGTTTATTTTAAGAACTTAAAGTTTGATATGAATTGGCGGAATGAAAGCATGGGCTCAAAGAACTACATAACTATCATTTAAACATCTTAAAAAATGAAAATAAAATAATTTAAATAATATAAACACCAGGAATACCACAAATAATACAAACACCAGGAAATCATCACAGTTTGAGAAAATGTAGTAAGTAATCCAGATTGTTATTTATTTTAATCACAGTTAAATCTGCATTCTTTTCAAATTATTTTAGCTCCATATGTGGCGAATATCAAATCGTCGATAAAAGCCTGTGATTTGAATAAAATACAAGCTGCGACAGAAGAGTGTCAAAAAAAAAAAATTCTCGGGAGTAATGTTCAAAAATATTATTTTTTAAAAGAATATTGGAACCTAAATTAAAAAAATCAAATAAAAATAAATAAAATTTTCCATATAAATTGGAAGGGAGATTTTAGCAAACTTCATGAGCAGAATTCTCAAATCTAATGCCAATTAGTTGTCAGGTGATACTAGAGTGGCATGATAACTTGTTACTAAATTCATTTTCTTAAGATTCCATGGACCACAAGAGTCTAGGAAAGGTCAAACTAGAGCCAAGCAAACTTGACAAGAACCATTTTTTTTTCCGTTAGGAGAAACCAATAGCGTACTAGAAGCAAAGCCGGAAGAAAAAAAATATTTTTTGATAGAATTCTGGGAATAGTTTAATTTAATAATTTTATTTATTTTGGAAAAGGAAAACGGAACAAATATAAGATTCGAGATATACGATTAAATTTTTAATTCTGACTAGTCTCAAAAACTGATGAACGTAAATAACATCGTTGAAAATGTTTTCTATTCATTGTAAATAATTAAGCCTCATATTAAGATAGAGACTACATTGAATTTTTTATTGCGAGCATATTACATGTTTTTATATTCAATATTCTTAATTTTTGAAAAGTTATAAAAATGTTCAAATTTTGTTTTTACATTCTCTCTTATATAATATACGTTTTAATGCTATTTTTCATCTTTAAGTGCTATTTTCTAAAATCCTTATACAAAATCTCATAAATTAAAATCAAATGCATATTTTTCGTTCACATATGATATAATAATTTCTTGATATTTTCAGTAGTTTCTGAATTACAGAATAAATCATCTGTTATTTTAAAAAGATTTTTAGGTTGTTTTAATACATTATAATATGACAAAAAAAAAAAAAAAACCCAGCGAGGGAGTGTTTTTTCCCAAAATTTTCTCACATATTCTGGTATTCAATTGACGTACAGTAGTTATGAAATATTAAACTTCGGCGCGAATTTAGCACCTTTGCTGAATCTAACGTGTTATCCTTGGTGAGTTTTTTTGCTGATTAATCCCTAGCATGCGATATCCGAAAAACGAATTTGTGTTTTAGACGCATTTTCTCAATCGATTGAAAAAAATCACACAAAAATACACTTGTATTCATAAAAACTCATATCAAATTCGGCATATTTAAGTCATTGTGCTTTTGAATGATAGCGTTTGTATGTTTCCGAAAGCACAAACCGACAGACAGGCACTCCCTCATTGGACAACTTAAAATCTGATAGGTGTCTATTCTATAGATGTTAAATTATGTATACCGAATTTTTTCAGTCTAGCTTTTCTTATTTTGTAATTATTGCATTAACTTAGATTCGAACAGCCAGCCAGACAGCCTCTGAACGGATTTTGCTGAAATCAAAAGATCGTTTACCTAATTTCATCTGTCTAGTTCAAAGTATGTTCAAGTTATTTTTGTCACTCGGACGGACCTTTTCCAAAAATGTGTTTCTCGAACACAAGATCTAAAACGAAGAGATTCATAAAAATCTCGAGTTCGAATTTTTTGGCGATTAGAATGCTTTCTCTATACTGAGTATACAAGAAAGTTAAAATGAAAATTTCCTGTTATTTAACAATTGGGCCACAAAATTTAAAGATTGATCAGTAATGCCTCTTATTTCTTAATACAGGAACTAGAAATATATTTAATTCTAGTTGCTATCAAATATTTTATTTGTCAGGATGATTTTAAATAAATCGTTTAATGAACTTGTGAATAAGTGAATCCTTGATCTTGTGAATCATTTTTTCAACATACTTAGAAAATTTGGCTTTTTTAAAAACAAATTAGAATTTTTTTAAAAAACAATACATGTAGTTCAAAAGTTTTTTAAGATATATGTTTTACAGATATATTATCAAAACCTAGTCATCTAAAAAAAAAACAAAAAAAAAAAAAAACAATAGAGTTCACTATCCTTTTAATTTTTAATTTTCATTTATATTTCACTGTCAGAAGGAACAGGAACTCAAAACATTTTCTTTTCATCGCTTTCAGGAATGCGATCGTAAATACAGGCGCTAAAAATTTTCCCGACAAAAGCTTTAGCCGATGAAACAAGACAGTACAAGCACGAAACGAGCAGATAAAATTGAAAAATGCAGTTATCTAGAAGGTTATCATATCTCTGACCTCAGTGTTTGAAGACGCTGAATTAGGTCTCGAATTGCATATGCTCCACTTCAAATAAAATTACGTGGACAAAAGCTTCGTTACGTTTTCAACTTTTGTTTGAACAAGTTCCTGTTTAAACAGTTACATTTGCAGTTATATATATTCAGAGATGCAAACAGTTATATTTGAACAAATGTTCAACGAAGTTCCGTTGGTCAAATAAAATTGAATTTATCGAAATTCAGATTCTTTTCATATTCGCGGAGAGATGTGAATTTTAAACAGTGAATGTTAAGTATCCAAAAGAATTTTAAAGGAATATAGAGAATAAGAAAGATATTGAATATAACTGGAAAGAGAAGATTTTGCGATAGTAAGAAATTTAAGTTCATGGATAGAAGCAAATAAAACTTGCCTCAAACAACGAAATGGAATAATTCTCTAGTTACAGCATAAAATATGGATTCTTGGAAATTGTAAAAAAAAATCAGAATAATAAATAGAAATAAATAAAAACGATAATATAATGAAATGATAAAATATTTTTATATATAATGAAAATTTTTTTATAAAATTTCGAAGTATATTGAAAAAAAAAAAATAATATTTGCAGTCTAGACGCATTTCAGCAACTAGGTACCGAAAATGTTTTCACTAACAAAATCAATTCACAATTAAAATCAATAACTATTATTAATTTGATAATATTCTCATCATTCAAATTAAAAATTTCCTCATTCATTGATAACATTTTCATTATCGAAAATTAGATTTTAAAAGAAGCTGTAACCTTCAGTTTCATGTAATATTCCATTTTTTGAACGAATATCAAGATCTGAAACGTTGCAATATAATCTCAAAAAAAAAAGTCTATTGTATTAAAATATGATAGAAAGATTAACCTATTTTATAATAAGCAGAAACTTAGCAATAATAGTTATGTTAAGAATTCAGTTAACCACGTGATCTCCCTGGGCGGAACTAGCTGCCAATCACGTGGTCTCCCTGTTGTTTAGTATATATTTTTTTCTAGCAGAAGCGAACTGGACTCCTGTACTAGGGGGAGTGTTATCTCGGCTCTTCCGAGAGTGTTTTATGTATAGTTCTCTACACTATGGCGTTTTCATGTGCCTTTTGTTGTTGATGTTACCAATAAACCCCAGAAAAGACAACATGTGTCTTCAAGTCATTTCACTCAGACCACAATCTTCACTATCAAAATGAATTATTGTGCAATCAAGAAACGCAACGATAATTCCTGCCCCCGGATAAACCAGGGGGTTCATCAAAATTTCCTAGAGAAAATAATTATATTTATATTTCATGAATTGTAAATTTAACTTCAAGAAAGTTACCTGGTAATTATAAAAAAATATTAAATAACAATTAAATTCAAGAGAAAATATGATAAAAACATACAGCAAGAAAAAATATGATAAAAGCATACAGCAAGAAAAAATTATGATAAAAACATACTCCAAGAAAAATTATGATAAAAACATACTCCAAGAAAAATTAGGATAAAACATACTCCAAGAAAAAATGATAAAAACGTACTCCAAGAAAAAAATTAGGATAAAAAATAATCCGAGAAAAATTAGGATAAAAACATACTCCAAGAAAAAATATGATAAAAACATACTCCAAGAAAAAATATAATAAAAAACATAATGTAAAGGAAAAAAATATATGATAAAAAAACATAATGTAAGGGGAAAAAATATATGAAAAAAAAATTTCAAATAACAAATATATACATTAAACAATATTCAATAATGTTACTAGCTAAATAATTAATATTCTAGAAATTAAGTACATGATACATATAATAAAATTATTATCACAATTTTACTTCTTAGTCTTGGATTTCTAAATTATACAACAATTGTACAGGACGTTTAATAATTTATGACTCAGTTTTAACTTGGCAGGCCCTCACTTTGTCATCTCTTCCTGGAAATAATTCAAGAATTTTTCCTAATTTCCAGAAATTTCTAGGCAGATGATCATCTTTAATCAAGGCTACATCGTTAACTTTAAATGGCGAGATGTTTTTAACAAAATTTGAATGGACCGATCTCAAATTCAGCAAATACTCATTTTTCCACCTAGACCCAAATGATCTCATTAATTTTTCTTGGTAATTAAATGTTTTTATTAAGCATTTCCTGGAAGAGAGATTCGAATCAAGGTGAAGTCTTACAGTGGGTAAGGAGGTAACACGTTTCCCTAGAAGAAAATGTGCTGGAGTCAAAGCAATCCGTTCTTCAGTGTCACTACCAACATATGTAATTGACCGAGAGTTAATCATGTCTTCAATCTCAATAAGGACAGTCAGAAGCTGCTCAACAGTGAGACATGATTTTCCAAGTGTTTTTCGCAGAGCAGTTTTTACAGTACGTACCATTCGTTCGTAAAAACCACCCCACCAGGCGACTCTTTCAACAATATATTTCCACTTAATTCCGTTAGCAGAGTAAAAGTTTTTTACATCTGCATGATTCAAAACATTCCAAATGAGTTTTATCTAATTCTGCACGTTTAAAGGTACCTGCATTATCAGAGACCACCACAGAGCACAAGCCACGTCGAGAAATGAAGCGTCGGAAAGCTAGAAGAAATTTATCGGTAATCAAATCACCGACCAGTTCTAGATGAACACTTCTTGTCACTGCACAGGTTATCAACAAGATATATTGCTTGTTAATAATATCTTTAACGAAAACGGGGCCGGCAAAATCAACTCCGATGATCGTAAATTGTTCTATTAGTTTTTCTTGAACAATAGCTGTGTGAATTATAACGCCAGGTTTAAATTCAGATGCAATTTCTGGCTGTATAGAATCATGTTGAAATCCCTTTGCTTTGGGCCAAAGGTTTTCCGCGTTCCTCGACCATTCAGGACCATGACATCAACTTTCAGAGGTGATCAAATCTTTGCTACTAATCCCTCTAGTTAACATGTCGGCTGGGTTTTGCTTACCACTACAATGCCTCCAATTACTGGGGTCTGTAATTTCTTGAATTTCTATGACTCGATTTGAAACAAACTGTTTATATTTTGTTGCTGAACCCTTTATCCAGTGGAGTACAATCGTCGAATCACTCCACAAAATAATTCTTTCAAGATCTTTGAAAATTTTCTTAAGATGTTTTGCTATTCTTGAAGCAATTATAGCACCCATTAACTCAAGTCGAGGAAGAGTCAATTTTTTGATTGGTGCTACCCTAGTTTTTGAAATTACAAAACTTGTCTGAAAAGAGTTCTTGGAAGTTTTATATCTTAAAGTAAGCAAAAGCTCCAAAAGATCTTAAGGAAGCAGCATCAGAAAATACGTGTAACTGTAAGTTTTCCTTATTTATAAAGTTTGTGTCCGGAAAATAGTAACGTGGGATTTTAAAATTTTGCAAATCTTTAATTTCTTTACACCATGCATGCCAGTTTTCTTTTAATTGTCCGGAAAACACTTCATCCCATCCAACACCAGCTTACCATAATTCTTGTAAGAGACATTTTATTCGAATCAGGAATGGAGATATAAATCCAGAAGGATCAAACAATTTTGCTGCAGTATGAAGCATATTTCTTTTTGTGCATTCGTTATCATTAAAGTTTGACAACAAAGATCTTAAATCTAGTCCCAAAGTATCGTCGATATTGTTCCAAACAAGACCTAAGACTTTCAGATGCGAATCAGCCTGTTCATTAATTTCAATTATGGAATCAGAGTTTCGCCACAAATTTTTTAATTCTTCAGAATTAGTGTCGAATTTTCTCATGTTCATTTTCGCGTCTTTCAAGATCGATACAGTATCGGAAGACAATTTTAACACATCTTGTACAGTGGAACTTCCACAAAAGAGATCGTCAACATATAATGATTCATTTAACATTTCATATGCAAGGGGATATTTATCCTTGTATTCTTTGATATGCGTTTTAATAGTTGCAGCCAAAACGAAAAGTGAATAAGTTACACCAAAACAATGTCTATTAAAATGATACATTGTTACTGGTTGAGATCTATCACAATTTTTATAATAGAAGAAACATAAATAGTTCCTATCTAATTCCGGAACTTCTATTTGTAAAAAAGCCCGAGCAATATCTCCACAAAATCCAATTTTATGCTCTCTAAATTTTAATATAACATCAATAAGGTTAGGATTTAAATTTTCTCCTGAAAGAAGGCATTCATTTAAACTAATATTATTACCTTGCTTACTGCTGGCATCATATACTATCCTAGTTTTTGTACTGGAAGAAGTTCCCCTGAAATGCGGCATTACATATCCAGTAAAACATTCGTCATGACACATCTGAATTATGCCTTCGTTAATTTGCTCTTGCATAAAAGCATTATACCTCTCAAACAACGCTTGATCCTTATTAAATTTTTTCTCTAAAGCAATGAATCTCTTTTCCGCAACATCAAAATTATTACTTAATTTTTCTTTAATTTCGTTTGTTTTCCATTGCAACGGTACTTCATATCATCCGTTCTTTATTTTAAGCTCTTTTCTGAAATCACCTAAATTATCCCTGGATTTATTTTCCGAAGTCCCATCGAGCAAGAGAGAATCTAACTCCCACAAGCACTTCAGA
Organism: Argiope aurantia; assembly: GCA_026543865.1. Classification (NCBI taxonomy): domain Eukaryota; kingdom Metazoa; phylum Arthropoda; class Arachnida; order Araneae; family Araneidae; genus Argiope; species Argiope aurantia. The sequence continues at coordinate 134,942 of JAPMOR010035830.1, forward strand.
TCAGTTTCCACTACAGCACAAGATACAGTAAACACGGAAGAATGTTTTCTTTCCTGCAAGTCTATCAACGTGTCACCAAAAAGTGTCGGCTGCAAGAACAAGTTTTTATTTATTTTTGTTGCTTCTCCCCTTAGAACATTGCGCCCAGCGCCCAGCGCCCAGAATGATCTGGATAGGGGTGGAATTTTCGAGGGAGTGAGACAGGATGCAGGTGGCTGGAAGTGTGGGGTCAACAGTCGAATATATGTCCGCGCCAGTTATTTCGTCTGAAGCCAAAGCCTCAATGTTTAGGAATTGATAAGGGGGAAATTTGCTCCTTATTCTTAAACGTAAAACTTCGAATATTTTCTGGTCAGGTTCTCGTTTCGAGAAAGTATAAATTAAAAGCTTCTCTTGGCATATTGGTTTTAAATTCAAAGCTTGTTTCAGATCACTGCGCAAGAAGGACTTTTGTGACCCTGAATCGAATTAAAGTCTAGCCACGATCTTGTTGGCACTATTTTCTGCCTGAACGTTAACAGTTTTAAGTAAAGTCGCGTTACTGCCAGGGTTCTCTTCTGCTTTTAAAACGGAAGAAATTACGACTTCCTGTCCGTGGGTTTCTGTTTCTAATAGGTGATTCATGAAATGACTAATCAAATGGTCTTTCCTCCCATATCAGTCCTTTAACAGAAATAAACACGATTTGTAATTTTCTTCAGTAAGAGAAAAACCAGAAACAATTTTGTAAGCTTCGCCGGATAAAAAGGACTTTAAATATATGAATTTATCAACATTACTTAAAGAATCATTAGAGTCAATAGCATTATTGAAGCTATTGATGAATTCTAGAAAAGTACTACCATCTCCACTAAATGTGGGAATTCTTAGCTTTGGCAAATTAATGCTTGTTGCAGGATAGTTAATTCTTCACTAGAACTATTAGCAGCAAGTGGTGGGATAGGTTGTTGATCAGTTTTAAACTTATTGGTCTTACTTTCGATTTTGAACTTAGCTTCATTTATTTGCTCTTCATATTCAAAGGAGCTTTGAATTTCTATTTCAAACAATGCACTATCAGAAATTAAATCCTCAATTTCACTGTTAAGGCTTTTGAGGTCTAATTTTTTTGCTTCTAAACTTGATAAATGTTCCGAAAGTTGTTCTTGATCACTTTCCCTTTTAATATCACAACTTTCTAATAACAAATAAACCTGTTAATCAATTTTGTATAAGCAGTACGAGATATCTTGCGTTTCGCCTTTAGCTTATCAAGAGTTTCCATTTTCATGCGTAAAATAAAGTTTACAGTACCTTTTTAAATGTCCAACGATGAGTTATAATCCTTGACAAATGCAGAATTTCAAGAGCACCACGATTATTCACCAATTCAAGAGCATAAACACAATCTTCACCCAGTATACTAATTCCCGGGTTTCGGCACCATGTAAAATAATAAATTATCGTTGCGTTTCTTGATTGCACAATAATTCATTTTGATAGTGAAGATTGTGGTCTGGGTGAAATGACTTGAAGACATATGTTGTCTTTTCTGGGGTTTATTGGTAACATCAACAACAAAAGGCACATGAAAAAGCCATAGTGTAGAAGGCCCAGAGAACTACACATAAAACTCTCTCGGAAGAGCCGGGCCGAGAGACGAGATAACACTCCCCCTAGTGCAGGAGTCCAGTTCGCGGCGGAAATGACTACGATTGACGGAGTACCCGCCCGAGATGGGCTACCTCCAACTGACCTGAACTGTTGTTGCTCAGATGGTATATATAGTATTAAGCTGCGACCAATCAGAAACGACTCGTAAGAGTTGTTGGCGAATCCGGAACTCTCCTTCAAATCGGTGCTACTCGACAATCTCACTTCTGGAGCTACTTTCTCCTCTGAGGGGTGGTGTGGTGGGTGATTAACTGCTCAACTATCCCATTGGTCAACTATCCCATTGTTTGCGTGGATTTAATTTTGCACGGGTTAGATTTCGTTTGATATAAAATTAAACTAACTTTTGATAGCCTTGGTGAAATCATGTACACAAGAAACAGGGAGCTTCTGCTAGAAAAAAATATATACTAAACAACAGGGAGACCACGTGACACATGATTGGCAGCTTGTTCCGCCCAGGGAGATCACGTGGTTAACTGAATTCTTAACAAGTTATGCTAAAATGATATTTAACAGGCGCAACAACACATAAGTATTTATTTTACATTCGGAAAAATTCTCCATCAGTTCTTTATTTCGAGCATATATTAATTTAGCTAATTTAGTTTGGAAACATGGTTCGATGAGGAGAGCGACACCGGAGGTAGCAACCCCTCTCTAAATTTCCACTCCATACCACCAATGGAAGGACATTTGACAGTCAGCAACAAATTTATAAAGCAACAAACCCATATAATCGACGGAACTTCGTGGAGTCAAATTTCGTATTTCGAACCTTCCAGTCGCAAGCCGAGATCTTATTAGCACGCTACAATTACTCCTCTTTCAAATGTATTTAGTTTAGTTTAATTTAGTTATATTAAAAGCCCGTTTTAAAGCAACACTAGGGTTATTCTTGGTCGGATCTCGTAATTTTGAATGGCGGTCGGATGACGAGGACGACACATGAGCTGACAGACACCTCTCCAAACTTCCACGCCACAACAGCGGTGAGGACATTTGACCACGACGGTTTTAACGTGCATCAGTCCCGCTTACATGACGCTTCTTCGGTGGGTCTAAAACCTGGAATCCTCGGGTCTCGGAAGACAAGACCTTAACACCAGGCCATCGCGGCTCCCCTCTTTGAGAAGCTCATTAGTAAGAAAAGAAGAATGAAAATGAAGCGACATTAAAGAATGTATTGAGGATTACAAGCATTTCATTTAAAGCAATGTGACAATTAAGGTGAGCAATTGAAGTCCACGTTACACGTGCAAAAATTGTTCATCAATTTTTTCTTTGACATCAATTATGCATCTATCAGGAGAAACAGATATATGTTAGTCACGTGACATTGACGTCACATGCACCCGGATGATCAAATTCTCGATTTCGTTACATCATCCAGACGCAATCATTGCAGAAATTATTATCAAGATGGAATTATTATGGAATATGCCCAAATGAGACAGACAAAGAAAGAAAAGCAACAATGCCGCAAGTTAATCGGCAGTATGAATACTTCCCTTTGTAACCCGAGTCATAACCGCAATCTCTAGCCGTCCTTATTATTTTGCATTTACCGACTCCACACAACAATGAGCAGTTAAAAATTAATCACCACAAAAGCTTTTGAGAGTGGAAGTCCTCCTTTTCGTTTTGCTCAATACAACATCCTACGCTAATATCATTACACAACAAGTCCGGCAACCAATTTCATTCTCATTATAAGTGCTATGATTATCCAGTTGCCGCCCGCTACTTCTCCCCTTTTAATTAGCAAGACATTCCCTGTTTACGTCCCGGGTGAATTCGGGGACTGTTGTGCCGGATATCTCCCCATCCCACAGGCACGGGAAACAAGGTAGTTAGCTGACGGTTTCCGTCGAGCCCGCGGAATATTATTCATCGCCGCAGAATACATTAAAATATTTATCCAGGGTTCATATTTTCAGAAAGATTCACCGCAGCAAATTGTCGGCAGTTAGGGTCGGTTTATGACATGCCTCCAGTCGATTTAATGGCTCTTCTGAATCGCATATTAATAGCAGGGAATTCTTGTAGAAAAGGAATAAGATAAGAGTGGTCTTATTTATTTTCTAATCATTGGTAAGGAATAGTTAATGTATAGATGTTTCCACAAATTGGTATCAAATTACCGTTTTGCATGCTGTTTCCTTATTTATTTTTAATGGTTACGTATCTTTAACCAATTACTGAAATAATTTTATTTCCTGGTAAATTATTAATGATCATATATTAGTAAATTAATGATCATATATTTAGTAATGTTTTTTTTTGTCTTCTACTTTATATACCAAGTATACAAAGTATTAGGAGGACCGGAAAGTAATATCGTTTCTGCGCATGTCGATATTCGTTAGCCATTTATCAGCTCATTGCGTACTTCAAAGTCTTGATAAAGATATTTTCAGGTTAGAATGACTTGTTTACTCGTAAAAAATTAAATCTTAATTCTTTGATCGCAATTTATGGTGAAATGGTCAACCAAACTCAAGAAGAGGTACATATCCTGCATTGTAAGTTTTTTGAATTTACAAGATATGCTTTTAAATTCCTTGAATTACATTGTAATCTTTTTGAATTTAGTAGTAACGCAGCGGTTGCAACCAAAAACCTTTACGTTGTTTATCCAAACACATTAGACGTTCCTAAATGCTAAAGGTGGTTTTCTAAGCTCAAATCCGGTAATTCTGGTCTTTCCGATTCGTACCGATCAGGAAGACCAACAACTATAATCAATAACATGTTAAGGGCATTAGTGGAAGCAAATCCGTGTGAGACAATCGAAGAACTGTCAACCAATCTTGCTCGACCATCCAAGAGCATTTGCAACAGATTGGTAAAATAAGCAGAGTAGGTGTTTGGGTCCAACATCATTTGTCCGAAGATAAAAAAGTTAACTGATTTACCCTATGCAACTTATTGTTTCAGCGGCACAGTACAGAAGCGATTTTGATAAAATAGTTCCCCTATGAGAATCCAAAGTCCAAAAGGCAGTTGCTCTCTCCTAAAACGGCGTTTTTGTGTTTTGGTGGAGTATTTGTGGGGCGTTCATTTTGAAGTACTGAAACCTGGATAAAATGTGACTGCAGACATTTACTGTGAACAGTTGAATCGAGTAAACCTGAAAACTGAAAAAAATAATTTGGGTAGGAGGTATTGCTTCACCCACAATATTCGCCCGATATTGCGCTATCGGATTTCCATTTATTCCGATCACTACTGCATTTTTTAAGTGGCAAAAAATTTGAAAACTCGTATGATGTCCAAAATACCATCTCCAGATATTTTGCTCAAAAACCAATTGATTTTTATCGATCCGGTTTGAAAATTTGTACACTAGTTGGCAAAAGGTTGCTGATAACGAGGGTGATTACATAACTGATTAAAAATAAAAACTTACCTGTTTGAATTTCATGTAGAAACACGACATTTCTTTCCGGTCCCCCTTTTAAAATAACCCTCAAAAACTAGATCCCGAGACTTATTATTATAAAAAAAATTCTTCAATTTATTATTTCCCGAGTACGGGGGGGGATTACATTTACCTTTACGATAGGTCAAAAACAAAAGGAGTACAACAGGTGGTTGGCAAACTAATGTCATCTTAAGGATTTTATCCAGCTTCAAGCTGGTTTTAAATTAATAGTATAAGAATTTAAATGGTAATAAAGTTAATTTTTCCCATGTATGCTAACATGCTTGTGTAGGTTCATTTATTTATTAATTTTGTGCGAAATAAATTCTTGGAAAATATGGATGAAATAATTTTAAGAATTCATTCAAAACAGAAACTTAATTTATAGGTTAAAACATTGGTATCATTGAAAAGATAATGTTTGAACTTTAAGATGATGTGAAAACCATTTTTATGCTGTAATATTTTAGAAAGTTACAGCGGAAAGACACAAAAATTATATTTAATTTTTAATTGATAAAAGAGTATAATTAAAATTTCAAGAAAATCGACGTGAGGGACACAATCCCAGTATGTATGTGCCACGTTTGGTAGCTCTAATCAAACAGCCTTGCTTGCTGAGCACCACCACATAATAAAGATGCGTGTGTTGGTTGCTAAGCAAGCAAGACTGTTGTCTAACTTCCAGCATCAGATTATATTATTGCAATGAAATTCAAATCATTTCCTTTTTTTTATTATAAAAATAGTTAACTGCGTGATTTTCTTCCTCTGTTCCAAACTAAGGGGGAAGAATTCCGCGTAATATTTGTGTAGTATACAAGACGAATAAAAAAAATAAAAATACAGTATTACGAAAACTAGATGATGGATGAATCGAGTGTTTACGTTTTTATTAGCGCTATAATGTCATGGAACGGATATCCATTCAAACGGTTCATGCATACAATGATCAGGACAAGAAGACAATTAAAATAACCTAAATTTAATGGCAATTTGACGATATCATGGACATGAAATTATATCGAAACGACTTAACTGAAATTAAGTATAACCAATACCATCGGTTGATCGACAAAAGTGAATATAACAGAAAAATCATAAAATCTACAATTTTCCTTTGAATTCTCTACCGAGTAGAGCAATTAGTATGCAGTCAAAAAGAAATAAATTGATTAACAAAAAGTTAAGTAAAATTAATTGAAATTATTCGAATAGTGTGCTGTTATCCATATGTAAGAGTATAAAAATTCAAAACTATGGTATATGAGGAAGACAAAAATCGATTTAAAAAATAAATCTTTACAATCTCGGAAATTCAAGTTAAACAAAATTGCATAAAGAAGAAAACGGGTGCATAAAAAAAAAATTATTTACATTGTAAGAACCAGTTTTCTCTAGTTTAGAAATTATTTAGCAGGAGTTTAGAGACTAAAACTTAAAACATTTTTTACCAGAGCTGAAAACAAATAAATTAGTAAAAATTCATACTCATATTTAATATTTTTATTTGACTAAGAATTTGCCTTTTTAATAAAAAAAATCTTCATAAAATGGAAAAATAGAGAATGTCTTTGGCACATTCATCTAAATTTATTAAAAGCTTAAAACAGTTTTAAAATTCAAAATAAAAAAATCAGTATGAAAGTGCTTTAAGATAACTAGAAATTAACAGAAGAAAAGCATTTTGTTTTATTTGATTAAATAGAGAAGAATATTAAAACCAAAAAAAAAAATTCCAATTAAATAGCAGTGAATTAAACTAAATGAATAAAAATCCAATAAACTCATTTTTGCAAACGATATTTATTTATTTCTAAAAAAAAAAAAATCAGATTTTAATGCCATTTTCATTTTAAGCAGCATAACAAAATAACGTAAATTAAAAGAAACAAGATAAGCCAGAAATTCCATCCTCAGCAAGAGGCGTAATTAATAAATAGAAAACATCGAACATAGGCATAAATAAAGTAAACAAAAATAGAACAAATTCTCAAAGCACTAATGAAATTAGTTGGAAGAAAGTTTAAGCGTTACCACTGATGAATTAGAAATGATGCTTTCGATCTGCAAACGGGAAACAAGCTGCAAGCAAACGAAGAGGAAAGTGAGCAAGAGAGCGAAACGGGAATTTCCTCCTAAAAGAATCTCCCAGTACGTTCGTGAGAAGGTTTAGGAAAAAGGTTAATGCAAGGAAAAGAAAATTTTAAAACCATAAGACAAGAGTAGGCGGATATGTTTACGGATACGAACCACTGCATTTTCTGCATGTGCATTTCAAGTTAGAATAAAAATGTTACTCTTTAGGGAGGAGAGGAATTTTAGAGTAGTTTCAAGCCTATCGAATTCTTTCATGACTAAAAAGGTCAAAATTCATAGAAAAGTCTTTAAAATATATATATTTTTGTAAATTTAAGTTATCAAGCACCCCAGTAGCATTGTTTAAATAACACAATAAATTATTTATGTTATTATACAAACAAGTATACAGCGCTTTGGATATTCAAATCAAAGAACTATATTTGGATATTGAAATCAATGAATCTATACAAATTTGGATATTCAATTCAAATCAGTGAAATGATATACAATACCAGAGATGATGGATTAGGTTTAACATGTGCTATTTAATAGAGGACGCTATAATAAATGAACCATATCAAATGAAACGATATAAATGTTCTAGTTTGGTGAATGAACCAATTTCTTTTACTTGAGTTGCCTATCTAAATCACATTAGTAGAAAGTCATAGACATTATGTAGAAATGTGAGTTTTATTAAGTAATTAAATTATTTATATGCATTTGATTATACAGAAAAACAAGTTCAGTATAAGCAACTACTTCTTATTGGAAAACCGCACATTACAAGTATGCTGAAAACATAATACCTACCTCATATTAATATTATCAAAGCCGAAGAGTTATTATTTCCGTTATTTTTTAAACTGAAATAAATCTTATGCAGTAAAAACACAATATCTATAAAATTTATAAGATACAATTCCAAACCTAATTATGACAGAAGCATTAACCTCTTGTTCTAACATATAAATGATAAAAAAATAACTGCAGGTATTGAAAGTAAATAAACTGTGCATATAATCATTACAGATAATTCATCAAGTGAGATGTTCAAAGGCTTCATAATAGTTAACAACGCTATATTCCTCACAATACCGGAAATAAGGTAACAAAACAACAGAAAAGCACACATAAAGAGAAAATTAACGGAAATTAACAGCACAAGCACGCAAGCAACATAAGGAAACATAATTGAACAAGTAATATAAGGAAACAAAATAAGTAAATATATAACCAAACATAAGTAAATGGTACAATAGAGTAGTGCTAGGAGAGTTCGCTTAGCGATCTCACTCCAATCAGAGAGAATTCAGTCCAATGGCATTAGTTTAAAACTTATATAGTATCCGGAAAATGGTGTAGAATTTTCGAGAAGGATCTCCGATCTTGGCTCATAAGAGATATCGCTAAAATTCTACTATATTCAAGAACTATCATTTCTATCATCAAATGGTCGCCAAAGCCGGAGACAATTAATTTAGCATAAATTAAAATATTTTCAAAACGATTTTTCTTATTTTGATGCTAATTATACAGAGAAAGCAATGTTACAGATTTTTAACATTATATTTAATCTTTTTGCGACGAAGGAGTTCGTCACCAATTCATTTGAAAAATTGAACCACTATTATCATACCACAAGACCTAGAATGACATGCTCAAATTTTCTTTCACGAATTTTTTAAAATTCAATTAAAAGAAGCATTTTTTTGGATTGATATTTTATTCAATTGTTTTAGGTATAATTCCGCAGGTTTAATTTAGTCAGATTAACATTCCTTTATGAAGCATTGAGAATGTTTTTCTTGTGCTTATTATTTTCAATTATGTTCAGGTGACGATGAGGAAGTCAGACAATGGAATTAACTTTTACCAAAATAACATATTTAGGTACAGGAAATTTGATGGAATCGAACAACTAGAAGATGAAGGATTTCCATTAGTTAAGATTATTTATATTTGTTAACAAATTTATTTAAAAAAATTTTAATCTTCTTATATCTCAACTATATTACAAAATATTAAAAAGTTAAAATTACTTTTAAAGAAAAAATATCAGAAGAGAAGTGAAATTAATTTGATGAAGATATTTCATCCGAACAAAAATTATTCATTTCATTTTTGCATATGACAAAGCAATCTTAATCCCATCCCCTCAGGAAAGCTTTTAAATATACCTTCTAAGCAAATTTGCCTAAGATTCTCTTTGCTTAGTCAATAACTTTTTTAATGGGAAAAATTCGGTTCCTGACATAAAGAACATGGCCGCTTATGTCAAACCATTTTTACGGCCATTAAACTAATTTACTTTCGAGGGTATTATCTTTACTTTAAAAAAATATTTAAGCAAAGCTTATGGAAATGGACTCATTTTTTATATCTTTATTCCTTCGTTTAACTCTAGGAAAAGTAAATTATTTTCTGAAATATATTTGCTCATTTTTATTTTATTTGTGTGAGGGGAAAAAATGACAGATTTTAGTTTAAAATAAATAAAATGAGCATCGATAAAAGTTTATACATGAAAAATATCTTAAAAATGATTAAAATTACAGTACAAATTCTTCCTACAATTTTTAAAAAAAATTATAAAAACACAAAATGAATGAAAATTGAAACCACAGCATATTGTCCATAGTTTAGATTAATTTTGAAAACATAAATGCTATTTAAGGTATAAAATAAGTAATTCTCAGTTGTCATCTGATGGAAGTGAAGAGAATCGAGTGAATCTTACTATCCAAACTTCCACATCAAGCTAACATTCAAAGCATATCATCAATGCAATCGAGTCTCGAATTCACAATACTCCTATCTCGAGATTGAAGTTCTATTGCAAGGCTGGATTTAATGCATGGAATTTCATTTCTAATATAATTTTGTTAAAAAAAAAGATATATCCATTTGGAAAATATTTGCAGGTTGTTTTGAAAGGGATCTAGTAATATTGAAATCAGACGGGACAAGGGCTTAACTGAGAACTATTTCTTTAAAAACTGATGTGAAAAGACAACGTTCAAGTCTATACACGTTTTAAAAATTTCTAAAGCAAGATTGAAGGTATTTTGAGCCCAAGGGTTAAGTTCATGCGAGTCAGGAAAAAAAACTAATTTTATATAAAAAAGTAATTTATTTAGAAAATACAAAGATTATTAGCACATTTTTAGAACGATTTCCATAAAGTATTAAAGAAGAACAGACGTTTTGAAATAAACAATTTTGGCAACATCTAATTGTTTGAAATAAGAAATATTGTCCGCTACTTTAAATTTATTTTTCTTTCGAATGTAACGTGTAAACAAATTGTGTACGGAGAATATGTTTTCGTGCTTTCCGAAAAATAATATCTTTACTCCATAATTCAACCAGTGGATGTGGTCTCCCTAAAATGTTCTCGCATGTTAATGTGTGATTTATCCGAATATTCTTCAAAGAGTGAAATGTTTTCTACAAGTCATAATTCGAAGAGCATTCCGTGAAAAAATTAAGGCTGATATAGGTATTTCTAATATTTCGTAACTACAGCACGCAAATGCCATGCAAGGCATTCTCTAGATCTAATACCTTTCGTTCGTTCAACGTTCCGTTTCAAATATTGGAATTCATCTAATGGAAGAGTATGCCAGAAAGTTTTGGGGAGACCACTACCACTGGTTATCCTTTTGATCTAAAGGCATAAAAATCGAAATTCACATAACCTTGAGAATGAAATTTTAGAAGACTGCAATACTTTCTTTAAGGAGAGTTTGCAAGAGAGGGAAAGAAAGAAAAAAATCCTTAAAGAAGAAAAAAGAACATTTATTCTTTCACCAAGAAAGTTTTATTTTTAAATTAACTCTTCCAACTTCAAAAACGAGGTTATCTAACAAATGCAGATGCTACCATCATTTTTATTCACCGGCCTAATTTCATTCCACATTACACGCAATCCAATGATTTGCAAAAAGGCATATTTCATTCGTTCTTCTGGTAAACTTTTCTCTTTCTGCAAGACAAAAGAAATTCGAGTTTTCCGAGCGGAAATATCTGCGGGGAGCAATAAACCATTTTGATCTAGGGCCGGCCAAGAAAAGACAAAACCGAAAATGATGGCCCCGCGCCCATTAGGTAATGCTCGCCAAAGGAAAGGAAAGTTTATCACGGCCGAATGACCATTTATCCATGAATGGCTCTCCTAAAACTCTGGTGAAGGATTACGATGATAATATAATAAATCGATGGGCTAAAATATATATACCTACAGATTATGTCTGATGACTGATGACTAGAAGAGTCATGCATGCTCCATTTCTGTTGTATTTCGAACGAAGTCAAATAGGGAATCGCATTAAAAAATGTAGAGAGCGACAAATCCACCCAAAATGTATTCGGACAAACAACAAAAATGGGAACAGCCTCGCAGAGAAGTACATCCAATCACTCATATTCTCTTTGGACTAAAACGATGCTTTCCTTGATTATATAGAAGTAGCTTAAAATAATTTTTAAAATGGTAAAGTTTATGAGCTGGTATACTTGTTCTAGCATGCAATATGAAAAACATTATTCAAAACTCGATATAGGGCAAATCGGTGAACCAAATTCTACTGATTTTATATAATTTCTTCTTTGGATAGAAAAAAAGTATTCAATACGAAAATTTGTGTTTTTTTTTCCAAAATTTTAATCAAATTTTAAATTACTTAAATTTGTTAAAATTTTAACATTTTTACTCAATAATTTTGGAGTGTATTTATATCATTTTAAAATTTATAAAAAAATTCAGTTTCTCTCAAAGGTATCAATTTCAAATCCATAATTTTTCTTTCAAATTTTTAAAAAAAATTTGAGTATGTTTTATAACAACACTTTTTGTCGTTTCAAAAGCTGGACGCAGCTGCCACAGTATTAAATACATTTTGTGTTTTGTAACCCTTAGTTCTGATATATAATTAACAACAAACTTACAAATTAAAATAAAGATAGATGAAACAACCTGAATCATATAACCATGTTACACAATATTTAAGACTAGAGGATAGAATTTCCTTTAAATTTTTACTTCTGGTGTACGAAGTATGTAAAGAAAAAATATTTTAATCGTCAAAAAATTCGAAAAAAATTCGGGATCTCGAAGAATTTCCACGTTTAAGATCTCTCTGAATCTGAAAAATATATTTTTGGAATTTCATCTACCTGTAACTCAAACCACATTGAGCTAGACGGATGAAAATTGATGTATAGACTTTAGACCAAATTTACAGATTTCTGTCAAATTTTGAAAGAAATCCATTCTGAGAAAGTCTATTTCGAAGGAAGTTCGAATATAAGTGAAACTCGACAAAAATTAAAACTAATAAACAAAAAAGCGCTAAATAAATAAAATTTGGTACATAAGTTTAGAATCTTAAATGCAGATTCTTATCAGATTTGGAATCAAATCTGTTAAAGAGTTGATCATCTGTATTTTAGAATGAAAATAAACGCGAGAACTCAAATGCGCAATGATTTAGATTGATGAAATCTGGTATGTGATTTTGTTGACTACAGCTATTGTTTTATGTCAAATTTTAGTACCAAAAGGTAGGAAAAAAGGCATTCCAAAATGCATATTCGATTTTCGGAACTTGTGCATTAACCGCATTGTGCACTGCATTTCATTGCTTTTCATTTTTTTTTTTTGAAATTCAAAGTAGTTTTAATACATAATTATATATTTTTGTGCCATAGAAAGCGATGGTAAAGAATATACATTTTCGTTGGACATAAAATTCAAAGCACAATTTCACTTTCAACTGCGCAGTATAAAACATAATATTTCAACTATGCAAAAAGTTTTATGCAACGTTTCAGAAGTTTTGTAATTTTTGGCATTGGTTTAAACAGTTGAATCACGCGTCAATTTTTTGGACTTCAAAAACAATTTTCGCATGAGTTTCGAATTTCATAATGTTCATATTTGGCCATTTCATTATAAAATAAATATGCTTTTTACATGCAGGATATTTAAATATCTGCTTTGCTTATTCGTGTGTAAGTGATTACAATAATTAAAAATAATTAAATAAATAAAAAAGGTATGAACTTTAGAATGGGACTTTTATATGAAAATTCATATATTAACTCCTATTTTCAGAACAAATACACCAACGTAAAATATATTGTTATAATATGCATCTATTCTATCCACTATATAAGAAACCTCAAACTGGCTACTCTGACCCGCTCGAAGGCACACGGAAAAATCTGAATGACAAGACTGCTGCAACAGCAACCCTGGCGGGAACTGTGGTTGATTCCTAAGTTCCATCACTGGCAATCCTTCCCTTGGGAAGTACGTCCCGTCATCGATAGGGGGGGGGGGAGCCAGACCCACGCCTTTCTGTGTACCCACCAGGGTGGCGAGAATCAACCACCTTGCCAGAAGCTTCTCATTCTCAATTGCGAGGCGCCCTCCCCGCCCGGAGAGAGCAACTATATAAGAAAGTTGTTAGACATTTAAAGAAAAACCATGCGAAAGTTATCTTCGGATCCGAATTTGACGGTCCTTGTGTTGTTTTTCCAATCCCGTTCCATGATCTCAATGAAAGTAAGCAAACCGATGATTCGAACCCGACCTTTTTGCGAGCTTCGTGTTTTGTGGTTGGCAGCAATCGCAATGCAAATCGAGCGACTATTTTAATTTCGGCTCGTGTCGTAGTTTTTAGAGAAGAGATATGGAATATGAGAAAGGCGTTTTTAGCTCTAAGATAGAGAGCGTCGACTGGTTGGCTATGCAACTGTATGTTGCTTCAACATTTTAACTATGCCGATTAGTTATTTTAGACGGTTCGAATCTGAGGTCTGGTAATGTTGATTTAAGTTTTCATTATTCAACTTATTATTTTGATTGCTCCAGTTATGAGCACATTGACTTTATTCTTGATTTTTAATAAAAGTCATTTTTAAGAAACTGCTTTCGTCTTTATGCCTTCTCAACACAAAAATTTCACTGCTTGCTTTGCTAAAGTTTGGGTTAGTTTACCCTAAAGTATGACAGAGTTGATTATGAGCCTAGAAGGAAAACAGTTGGTTATAGGCCCAGAAGTCTAACAAAAGTTAAATACAAATTATATTAATCGTGGCAGTATTGAAATAGTTGAAAGGAAAAAAACAACAACTTCGGAAATTCGAATACACATTTGTATTAATTGTCTCATAATCTAAACAAGAATCCGAAACAAAAACTTCAGAAAACTTTTGCTTCAAAAAACTTTTCCAACTATTATAAGACAAAAGAGCCATTAGCATAATGGACAAAGGAATTATCATTGTCCGTCCGTTACAAAAGGTGCGAATAAACACCCACCAAATCATTCGATGCACTCCAATTAATTCTCAAACCCGACAGGAATCCAAGACACAAATCGATCTCCAAACACAGGAAAGTTAAGATTCCAATTTCCTGGCGATTATCCTCGCGAGGACAATGAATGAAAGGCAAAATAATAAAGAGAGCCTCCGCGGCTGCTCGGCGAGGTGTTAACATAATCCTGTCGGCTCTGCGTGTTCGAGGACAACATAATGTATGAAACGCTCCATGCGATAGCTTTATCATAGCTCTGGAAATGACACAATGACAGCCCCGGCCACAACATTTCCCGAAATATCTATTATGGGGAGCAATCTATTCAGAAGGCCCTATTAAGGATGCTAAGCGAGTCAGCAGATTCGAAAGCTGATACGGATATCTGTGAGAAGCAATTAGGCGTACGAGTAATCAGGGCAGAGAGATTACAAACAACTAACGAATTAGTTAAGGATGCTTGCTTAGACAATGAATCGTTGGATATGAGGAAATAACTTCACTTTGGCGGAAATGAAAGCGATAGTTAAAACATAATTAAAGAATTTCCATCTATGCTTAGAATTGCTGAAATATTATACACAATGACTTGGACGAAGATTCAAAATCTTACAATGACTTGGATAAAGATTCAAAATCTTCGAAAACGATACAAATAAAGTTGTAGCAATTGAATTAGAAAGCTAAAGAAAGACGGATCACTATTGGATGATACAATGGGTATTTCTACACATCTAAAGGACAAAACCAGCAGGAGTAGTCTTCCAGAAACTTTCTTCCGTGTTCTCTAATAAAGATCTTATCATCCAGTTATAAATGTTTTACCCTAAAATTATGGACTTTGGATAATTTTAACTCGTGTCATAATTTTATCTCTTATTTATATCATAATAATCTCATAATTATAACCCATTTTAACTCATTTGGATAATTTCAATCATGAATGTCTTGCATGGCATTGACGAATCATAGTTACCAAATATACATCTTTTGTATGAACCGATCGATTCGATCGGTTTTAACCAAAATTTGACACAAAACTACATTTGGAGTTACAAGATCGCATATCGAATTTCACTGATTTAAGTCGTTTTTAAATGCATGCGGATGTACAGACCGACAAATGGTGAGCACTGTAACAGATTTGGTTCAAAATTTAATAAGAATCTCCGTTTTAGATGCTAAACATTTTTACAATTTTTTTTCAGCTTTTGATGTTTTGCAGTAATTGAATTCGCTTGTATTTAAAGAGACAGACTTCCGTTGAATGGATTTCGTTCAAAATTACACTGTTTAGCACAAAGCACTTATGAGTTTTCTTGTTCAGAGACAGATTAGAAGAAAGTAAACAGCAGTAAATAACATAGCTTGATAAAAGAATAACGCATAACATAATCACGATTTAAAGTAGGCAACTAGAAATACAATATTTTTTCTCAAAGTAAACTAGGAAGATAGCAAGACTGAATTTTCTCTCAGACAGAGCATAACTTAATTAACGAAAATCAATTAATCGTGCATTTGTCAGATATGGCGCGACGAACGGAATGTTACATAGTAAACTTATATGCTTCTTATAAATTCACCTTTCATTTAGAAACGATGCAACGCCCATTTTGGAACGGAATGATTTGGCCCATTTGGGAATGGAAGTGAATATTTGGCCAAAGTTTGGATTAAGCCCATTTTGGGATAGATGTGATGTCAGATCTATTTTTGCCTGATCAATGTGGCTGCGGCGAAGTAGGCGATCCCCTTTATTATGCCACTAGCTGCCCTCTCACCATATCTTATCATCTCAAGAAACCCACCCACGACCTAGAAAATATCTGCTGGACCAACGTCATGAGAAACAAGATGTCCAAGGTTAAAATTAGAAATCTTGTGCGGTTCCTACAAGAGAACGAGGAATTGATTTCTCCAGACCCAAGCCCAGTATAAATTTTCGTTTCATTTCTCAACCAAGCTCTTCTCCAGAATATATTAACTTCAATAGATTTCATCTACTCATGCTCCCCACCGAACACCTCTTTCATTATTATAATATTGTATATAGTTACTTTTTATGTGTATTGGTGATATTTTATGTCTTTCCATGTGTATTTTGATATTTTATGTCTTTTTATGTGTATTTCTTTTATCTTAATAAATACTACCACGTATATCCTTTCAACAGACAGGGAATCCTACAGATTTCAAGTTCGAGGATATTCTGTGGCGAAAGAAAGAAGACCAATTTTTGCGGAATTCTGTAAGAAGCAATTATAATTACAAGTAATTAGGGCAGAGAGTTCTGAACTCATACGCCTAGTTGTGGCCAGATGACGAAGAAGAAAGTTGAGCTGGAACCCTCGTCTGCAATTATATTTAGGAAAAAATATGCTTAAAAAGCCACAAGTAAACAGCTTGAATTGGGAAGCATATATCGCTTTTGAAAACCGAACTTAATTTTTTTTCTGGTTAAATTGAGTATATTTTTATTTGTTAAAAAGTATTGCAATGACACTATAATCGTAATTATACAAATGTAAAATACAATTATTAAAATAAAGAATAAATATTTTCAAATTTGTTTCATAAAAATGGTTAGCTTTTTTTTTTCGGCAAAGAGAAATTGCAAAGAATTTAAACATTTTATAATGCATTTAATTTGTTTGAGTAATAGATTTAAAACATATATTTCGCATAAAATAAGAAAAATACACAGATCCAAAAAAACTTCTGTTGTTGGCATGTCAGTGTTTTTTTTTTTTTAAATTTTTATTTAGATTTCGAGAAAATCAATGCCATTAAAAGTAATAATTCTACAAAAAATGGCAAAGTGCAAAAAAAAAAAAAAATCATGAAGCATTGTTGGGACCTTTTTATTTTTACTTTTACTTAAATTTAATACTTCAATTTCTTATAGTAGAGTTGAAAAAATTACAATTATACATTAAGGCGTGTGACTGTTCTGGATAAAGTTTTTGAAAAATGCTAGAAAATAGAGATATTTTTGAATTTTTTTTTTCATATAAAAGATGGAAAAAACATATAGGAAATCAAAATATATCAGCTAATTGACAAAAGTTTTTAAAAATTGGAAAAAGGGTCATTTTTTTTGGCAAAAAGAAAGAGTAAAAAAGCAAACGATCAAACGATTTGTTTAAAATATTGGAGATAGTTTAAGAAATAGATTACTTAGTTCCTGAACTAAGAAATAAGCCGTATTTCTACCCATTCTTTAAGTGTTAATTTTCGAATGATAAATAACATGGATTTTTTTTGACATTATAAAACTACAAAATATTTCTAAATGACTAATTTACTCATTCTCTAGTTCAGGAACTGCAGAGCGTAATGAGGAATTATTATACCAAATTTGAAGAAAACATATGCATTAGATTTTAATTTATGAGGTTTTACATAAGAAAATTCTACCAAAGATTAGAATTTGGGGAAAAAAAAACATCCAGTATTTAAAGATATAGAGTAGCATTAAAAAGCATGCAAATCCACATATAAAAATCAATGTAACTTCCCAAAAAATAGATTTAGAAACAAAACTCGAATAGTTTTATAAAGAAATCTATTTAAACATTAAAAATATAAATACAAAAATTCATAATTTCATAATTTAAAATCGACTTTTTAACACATATCTTAGTCAGCGGTTGCTGATTCCTAGTTCAGTACGTCATAACATATCCAATAATGATATCGATATTATATATAACGATATCGTTATAGCATAGAATGAATTCCTAAATTCTATTTAAGAATTTCTGCTATTCCTGCTTGCTTTCGATTTTAGGAATTTTATGTCGTTGCTTTGTTGAAAATTGTAAATTAAGTATTGCTGCACTGTTTTTCTTTGTATTTATCTTGTACATATCAAAACATATTCGCCTATGCTGCTTTACATATAACCAAAGAACAACGATAATTCATTACTTAATCATAATGTGTTATTCACGAGATACGTTAAACGGTGAGCTAGAAAAATAAAGTTTGAGAAAAAATATAACAAAAGTCAAACGAAGTAAAATGCAGAAAATGCGAATAGTTAAGGTAAAAGGGAAAAAATGCAAAGTGGTTTTGAAACCCAGAAGACTCATCAGTTATAGTTAACGTGGAAAGCTGAAACAACTGTTGTTAAGCGTTCGTTTCCGCATTACTAAGCGATTAGTTGCGCTAAAATGCCAAAGCCAGCATGTTAAATAATAATTTCTGAGCTCTTCAAACTTTAACAATCAAATAAGAAAAATTTCGTAGTTTAGCGCAGAGAATTCGGTAGGAACAAAATCATTAACATGTGTATTTTAATATTAATCTTTAAATATCAATGTTACCATCGAAGTTTTTACAAAAGATAGATTCACTTTTTCTCGCATTACGGTAAAATGGCGCATATTTTGTATTAACATAAAATCATGTTTAAATGCCATTTTACGAAACAAAATAGAGAAAAGTCTGAAAATTCTTCTTTTAAGTAGTTAAACTTCGATGAAAAAAATGAAATATTTTTTATTTATTTTAACTTCTTTATAATAAAACAAAAGGTTTAAAAAGGAATGTTTTTTACAAAATTTCATAAATTTTAGAATTATCTAAATGGCAGAATTTTTCACTGTCATAAAAAAATACTAGCTTCGTGACTTAAAGATATGATAAATAATGTATTATTCGACATATGTCTTGAATTATTTATCAAGAGCATATTAGTTATTTCTCTGTGAAACTCTTTTCACCCGATAAAAACTCATTCTTTTGCTTATCTGACATTCTATACTCTTATATTTACATTTTATTTATTTATTTTTTCTCATTTGGCGATTATAAATTAATATGTATTGTAAATAATTTTAATAGAATTTGATCATGTTAATATTTTGTAGGACCACAATTTTACGAGTGTAGGTGTGCTATCCGTTTTACATTTTGCATGTGAATTTGCATGAAGAAAAAAAATTCAATATCGAGATATTGATGAAGCACGATGCTTATACTTCCCCAAGTAATGTTTGAACTATGTGAATGTTCATATGGTTAGTTAATAGCAGATGAAGCTAGATACTGAAAATGGGACAGACAGATGAAATTTGTCTTATGACTTTATAGCCCAAATAGTTAGCACGCTAAAATTTCGGTTCAAATCCATTGTCGGATTGATTTCCAGCAGTACATCAACTCGTATGCATGCGACTGCATGAATTTTATTATGTGATATTTAAACCAAATTTTTAAATCAGAGTCAAATTTTGAACTAGGTTGATACCCAAGAAATAGGGCTTCGGAATTAAACGCAGGAAATGCCATATGCTAGATAGTTGTTTCGGTTTAGTTTCAATCCAAGTCCAGCTCAGCCCTGTTCAATCCAGCTCAATTATATTAACGTTCCGTTTTAAAGCAATACGTGGAAATTTTTGGTACGGACCACGCAATTTTAAACTGAGGTCGGTTGGAGAGGACGGCATCTGAGTTAGCATCTCCTCTCCAAATTTTTGCACTATATCAATAGGAGCCTATTTGATTCACGATGGTAGATTTAACGTGCCGCATTTACAGCGTATCTTTAAAGAAAAACCGAAATCTTACTACTAGGAAACTGAAGCTTCATCATAAAAAACAAGAAAATGTAGAATACAACCTTCTTTAGGCTTAATTACGGAGCAGACATTGGAATTATAAGCGAAATCAAAGAATTTTGGTACAATAAATTTAAATCAATACATACGAGTTTTGTCACATTATCTACTGATATAAGGAAATACTATCCCAAATCACTTTAATGTAATAAATTTAAGGCAAAATTTGCAATCAAATGCAATCGAACTAAAAGCTTTAAACTTCACAAACATAATGGTTTATTAAAATGTAGGGCTGAAAAATCTAAGAATTAATTTCTTTCGATCCTTTCGTTCATTTGCATTAGGGGCAAATGAACATAAACCTTTGGCATAGCTCGTAAATGGTAGGTGGGAGGCAAAAAACTGTTAAGATATTCACATTTTTTTTTCAACATATAAATACATAATTTCGTATTTACACGATACATGCAAAATGCAGCGAGCTAATTTTATTCCAGAATCTAGTACGCAAGTTGTAAGATGAAACAGGACATGACGACACAAAATAATGTTGAACAGTGTGCATTTACGCCATATGTACAAGGAATGTTTGTTTTGGAACTGTGATCACATGTGAACTGACGTCATTACAGTGATTTTTCTTTAACAGAAAAGGTTTGAACGGCACTGGCTATAACATCTTTTTATTTAGCAGTTTTAAGTTTATTCAATCATTTAAATAAGTCAAAATATGGATTTTTCCATTTTTACCTTGGGTTCCATTAGGTCGATTTACCACTTAAATCTTTGATCGCTAAATACTCAATATTCAGCAGTCAAAATTATGTTTAATTGCCAAGATCTCTCAATGAATCCCATAAATCTGAACAGGTTTTCAAAACCATTCATTATTTTAAAATCAATGACCCGTTCGTACAAAAGCAAGGAAAGCACGTTCATGCGCTAACGCAATTAACCATTGAATTATTTTAAGCTACCAGCTTCCACAAGCAAGTTTAATGAACGTCACTCATCAATTAGAATTGTCGTAATCATCGTAAAAGCTTTTATGTAAACTATGAGGTTCGATTGAGCAGAAAACCACTTTATTCTTCTCGACAGAATGGCAGGAAAAGCTAATGTAAAAAGATGTCGATAAAGCACGCTCAGCGCATTTTCTTCCTTCTTTTAGAGAGGACAGTAATTATTCGAGACACACAAATATGACATCAAACATTTCAAAAATGCTTTCACAAGATAAAACCAAACTAACCAAAGAAGTTTTAATAATTTAAATGAATAATGGATTCAAATGCAAAGCAGAGAAAGAACATATTTTTATTTAAAATAAAAAGAACGATAAATATTTTTGTTTTGAGAAATTACACTAAAAGTATCTGTCTAAACTAATTCGAATGCAAAAATGATTAAAAATCGTTTGCAAAGCAAATACAAAGAACAGAATTGGTCTGAAATAAAAGTATTTGTGTAAAATAAAAAGAACGAAAAATATATTTGTATTTGGAAATTACGCTAAAAGAATTTGTCTAAACTAATTAGAATATAAAAATGATTCAAAATCATTTACAAAACAAATACAAAGAACAGAATTTGTCTGAAAAGAAACGATATTGCATTTTTCTCTTTATTAAGTTTTCTCTTTTTTCATTAATTAGCAGTTTCAATAGAAAGCTACTAATTGAGAAGGAATCATCCCAGAAAGTGAAAATGGAAACATATGACCAATTTCATCTTTTCAGCTAATTATGGCAGCCGCAAATTATCTTCCTATTTCTTCCTGAATATTTTTCTGAAACTTGATAAGTGGCTTTGTTTTAAGGAGATTATGTTCGCATAATTTAATTTTTAGATGCCTATTTAGTGAGAGCTGCAATTAGTTTTGGGTTTTGTACTTTGTAACTGTTAGAAATTCTGGAAATAGTTAAAAATAATTATCATATTACTAAGGATAATATACGCGAATAAAAGTTTATTATGAAGAATTTTTCAATAAGCTCAAAGGCAGAAAATGCATAAAATTTAAATTTCACACAAACCAAAGTTGATATAATCAGTGGCAAGCCAGCAGCAAAAACAAAAATTTATCATCATGCGTATTTAAGAATAATAATTGTTTTTGAATTGAAGGTTTAAGTGCTTGGCAGTTGACATTCCGTGTGATAAAAACTATATTTTAATACGAGAGTGAATTGAATTTCAGTGATCTTTCCAGTAATAAAAAATTAATGAAACACAATTATGCCATTTGAAGCAATGCAATCGTCTGCATCATACAATGTTCTGTTCTTTTCTGTTTAATAATGTTTCTGTTGATTGTAACAAATTCTATTTTAAGAAAAAACAACCAATACACAAAAAATCTTATTTCCTAAAATAAAACTTAATCAAAAAAATTTTGCTATTTGAAATATTTGCTAATTTTTATTTTATAGTCCTTACGTAATATAATTCCTGTACTTTTATAAGAATTTTTATTAAATGTTTGCTATTTTCAATAAAAATTAAATTTTGCCTAATTTATTAAATATCGTTTGCTATTAATACCGCGTTCATTACCACTCATGTTCGTAGCATAATATAATATATCTCATCTAATTTGTAATGGCATTTGATGGATTTAAGCAAAATTATCAAATAAGTTATAAATAATTCATTACACTACGTTTTATTTTTATAATTTTTTGAGCAAAATTTTATGACCAAAATAATATAAAAGACAGTATAATAAAGACTGAAAATCTTCTTTTAAATTTTCTCAGTTTCATGATTTAAGTATTCCAGAGGGTAACGTATTAATAAAATCGTATTATATATATTTGTGTTTCTCTTTTGTATGAATTCAGTCAAAACCTGAACTATAACACATCTTTTTTTACATGGCGTATAACATTTACGCAAACGGAAAACAACGTAAAGAAGTCAAAGACAGACGCATGCGCGTTACATCATACAGGACAACAATTAGCTGCATGCGCAATTTCACCTGCCTTGTAACTGAT
>JAPMOR010035830.1:158009-184512 GCA_026543865.1 Argiope aurantia
ATAGGAATTTGTGACTACAAGTGCAGTTTTGTATCAAATTTTATTTCAATCGGTTAAGAAAACCGCATCCAAAACAAAATTTCGATTTTAGTATACTAATGACCGATAGAGTGAGTAAAAATGTTAAATTCACGCCAAAAATTAATATTTCGTAACCATTGCACGCCATTGCCATGCAAGGCGTTCTCTGGCACGACAAGCTTATTACAGAGTATGCGAGAAAGTTTTAATGAGACCATTTCTCGTTGATTTCTATAAATATTTAATCATATATTTTGCTTCCACCGCTAAAAGTTTATGAATCCTTTTTCCCCCCTTCAATAGCGTCCTTTTATGACCACGAATTTTTAAGAACATCGGTTGTGTTTAGTTTTTATAAATCACTCATCATACTCACGATTCCCTTAAAGATGTGTTATTTTACGAATCAAATTGTAATAGACATTAAAACCATGTTATTTGAACAGCTTTACACTTGTTGTGTGTTATTATGCACAAGAACCTGTTTTATAGTTTAAACTTAGATAACGTCATAGAGCCATTAAAAACTAACTGTAAATAACCATTGTCTTTTGCGACGCTCATACTCCCGGATATTAATCTCGCATAGAAATTGAGGCAGGCAAACTGAGCATATATTAAACAAAATCTTTCTTCTTTAGTTTTAGACAATGGAAGAAAGTGATGCATTTTGATATTTTACGAAATAATGGAAACTGTTTGTAATTTATAGTAGAACAGTGAAATATCTATAAAAATTAAAATAAAAGTTATTTTCAAAAATTCGCAAAAATTTAAGAAAGAATTACATTTAAATTGTTATCAAGAAAAAATTGTTTTAAAACAAAATTTCCTAGTTTTAAAAAGTTTTATATATCTATATTTTCTGATATTATCACAGACGAACATTAAAATCTCCCTCCATTTTTAATTAATCAAAATTTTTAAAAAGCCCTCCTCCCAGGTGCTCATTTCTATTCTCAAACAATCTGGACTATAGAGTGATATACACATGGATATATTTTTCTTCGTTATTAGTAGAGACAAAGACAATGAGCAACACATAACTTTGAGATCTCCAAAAACAAAATAAATAAATAAATAAACTAAAATAAACAAGCAAACAAAAAAAATAAAACAGCGGGAGTGGTCACCCGGAAAATTTCTCGCATACTTTCTAATAAAGCTCTTCCGCATGAAATCTTGGACTTGGGTAAATCCAAGATATAACTTGTACACCATCGGCGAAGGATAGTTAGCAAATACAGATCTGTGGCGTGAAACTAGCATTTTTATTTAACCTCGTCAAGAATACATACTATTGGGTTGTTCGGAAAGTAATTTCGTTTTTTTTTTTCGTGGAAATGAAAGACAGTTTTCGTATTTCGTATAATAAACAAATACTTTATTAAATTATATATTGGCCGTTCTGGTCCAACACCTTTTGTCATCTTTCTGGTAGTAGTATAATTCCACTCATAAAAGTTTTGGTCTTTGCTGCCAAAAAACTGATCGAGGTGGTTTTTGACCTCCTCATTTGAGGTGAAGGTTTTACCGTCTAAAAAATTTAGCGAACCAGTTCTGGCACTGGCGTACTGTCAACACATCTTCTCCATACACATCGATCAATTTCTTTCTGGCTTGAACAGCATTTTTACCCTTTCTGTAGTAAAACAGTAAGATATGTCGAAAATGCTGCTTATCGCTCTCCATATTTAAAAGGGCACCAACCAAAAACTACGGCGTAGAATTAATTGGAATTTTTCACACACAAGCCTTGCTATATGAGCTCTCAAAGCATATAAAAATTATACGGCTTAAATGTGAAGTTAGGTGCAAAAAAATACAATTAAGTCCTTTGTCGGGAAAAAACGAAATTACTTCCCAAACAACCCAATATTTTGGATGCCTTTATAACGACTGATTGATACGAAAACATGACACGAAATTATAATTAAACACATAAGATATCATATCGAATTTCATTGATTTAAGTCATTGTATTTATGAGTTATTGCATTTACATACATGAGAAAGTACAGACCGACAGACAGTCAACCGTTTGATGGATTTGGTTCATATGCAAAATTTTATCTATCTAGTTCTTCGCGTTTCGCAATTATCGAGTTCATTCGTACTCGTACAGCATACTGATTCTTGCAAATGTATTTCATTCAAAATTTGGTAGAAACCTACAAATTTGGTTGTTATTCCACATATTAAATTACAGCCATCTAGTTCAAAGCGTTTTCGGATTATTTTCACAGATAGACAAACAAAATAACAAAAAATGTGTCTTTCGGATTCAAATAGATCTGAAACGTTGTGGTTCGTCCAAAATACCGAGTTCGAATTTTTTTGACGATAACTATACTTTCTCAACATCTCGCATATGAAATTTTTTTAAAAAACGAAAAGAAAGAGATAAATTAAATGGATCTCAGATTCCAAAAAATTATTTTAAAAGAATCGTTGCAAAACCGATAAGTTACTTTCCTACCAATTAAAACTTTAAATTAAACTCCAACTTAACTCCAATAGCAACATAAAAATATGAAAAAACGAAATCAAAATTAATTTCATCATTATTTTTTTCTTCTAAAAATAGATCACTCAGTTATTCAAAATGGACGAATAGTGCAGTCATGACGTAGTTCGTACGAAGGAAAGTTTAGAGATGATTGAAGTTTTTCTTCTGAGTCGAATTTCAAAAAAATATACTTAAGGGACAAATTCTAAAGTGAAAAAAACAAACCCTGATGAATGATTGATGTTGATTCTTACTTGTGGAATCTGTGAATTATGATAAACTTAATTTTCTGCTTACACTTCTAAAAATATATCTTTATCTATAGCCAGTTTTCGAAATCTAAGCAATAAATAATTCATGTCTCATAAAAAAAAGGAAGTGTTTTAAAAAATTGAAAAGGGGCTTTCCCTCAACCTTTCTTATCTGTACTTTTATTTATTAGGTTACTGCTATTATTTTTTGGTATTTTATGCAGAAAATAAAGTATACTTACTAAGTTTTTAGATTAAAATTTAAAGAGAAATGTAACAGCGGCATCACTTTTCTATTGCACTGTTTTCTATATAACGGTTAATTGAAAGAAAAGTATGAAAAATTATTTCTGTTTTCATTATAAATAAAGCAGTTTACAACAAATCTATCTCCAACAAAACAATATTTTCATTTCCTTAACATTGTAGAATAATGTAGTTTGATTTTCGAGCCGACTGCATCTAATATCTATCACAGATATTATACACCTAAAAATATACTGAAATTTATTTGGTTAGTAAAATAATCGTAATCTTTCTAGTATAGTACAGTAAGAATAACGAGAATTCTGAAGAGCCTTTAATAACTTTACTGGGAGATTTCATGATTCTTGTTCTCCGATTCATGAATAAATTCCAATATTATTCTTGGAGCTTTGGTATTCAAGGTAACAAAACAGAAAAGAAAAAGTTTTTTTTTTTTTTTGAAAGAAAACGATTTTTTTCTTCTTCTTTATTTCTTCCTACAGTAAAGAACGATGAAACTAAATTGTCTGAATAGAATGATATAATAACTTATTGGGAAGAAACATTTTCATTTCATTAGCGGTTACTAAATTTGCAATAATTTTTTTTAATTGTTTAACTTTTCGTCTTTTTTCTTGAGAAATTAAGAAAAAGCAGTTCAAATATATTTAGTCATTTAAGCAAAATTATAAAAAATTCCAATTCAATTCAGAAAACTTAAAATTCTACTAAAAAAGATGTTATCAATAAATGCTCGGAAATAAAAAGCTTTAAAAAACAGAAATAAACAAGCTAAAACCTAAAAAACGAAAGTAAACCGAATATCACTAGTTATATTTATGAAAAACGTGGACCCATTGATAAGCGATTTTAAACAGTTTATAAAAAGAATTTCGTAAGTTTCATGAAAAGAGAGAAAGGTGGAAATTCTTTCAAAGTATTATTTTGAAGAGAAAAGATAAAAACTGTGTGACAAGAATAAAAGCAATTCTATTTGGAGCATTAAAAATGGAAAAAAGCAGTTATTAGAATACTAAATACGGGCGGTATGCATATAAGAACATGAGAAAGCGAATGATGCAAAAAAAAAAGTTTAAAAAAAAGTTTTTTAAATTGAAGAGCACGAAATTTTTTTATAATAAACTAGGGAACTTCACCTCTTGCTCGTTTTCACTCGCCAAACCCGATGCTGTGGGACACTGTATGCGATGTTCGGCAGTTCCAGTTAGCAAGTTTTTTATACTGGGAGCGTAAGAGGTTTTATGTTTTGAATGCTGGAAGCGTAATTCTTCCATGATGATAACGTACGTTTTTAGATCGGCCTACTTCCGCATCAAAACTCAAAGCTCCACAACGGAACATTATTTGCTTATATCTCTAATATCTAAATATTGAAATCAATTTTTCACATTTTGTCGCCAATTTAGCAGCTTTACGATCAGCTTTCCTTTATAAATTCCATATTCCCGCTCAGTTTTTCTTCACATTTTTTATTCAGGTGCTATCACCAGACGTCCCATTACTATTTAAAAATCAATGCAGAGTTAATACATGTATTTCTTAGATATTCTGATGATTTGCTAGCCAAGAGGTGAAAAATTTCCATTACTCGGAAAAAGCAAACAAACTTGAACGTTATTCATTAGTGTTGCCACAAACGGAGTGTCTAAAAGTAAAATTAACAAATAATATTGTTTTAAACTCATTTGGTGTACATTTGGTTTTAATTAAAGCTTCATTTCCCCTTTTATTACACCATTTCACCGTCAAGTATAATACTTATACAATATAAATATTTATTATGACGTAATAATAACTTTCATTAAATATTTCAAGCAATACTGACAAAACAAACCGCAAATGTCATGGGTCAGATGACTATCTATTTACCCATCATAAAGCGAATAAAACGCGATGTTTGCATATTTTTTTATATATAATAGATAGAAATTTCCTCGAATAATAATTTTATCACAGTCGCGAATACTTATCGTGAATTGCAATGCAAGGTACGATAGATAGCATCAATTACCGTGAACAATATCGTGCCAATTCAATTAACGTGCATAACTTTAAAAAAAATAAAAGAGACTAATTTTAACAAATGGGATTTTTATCAGCGAAGGGGTTTTTTTTTCACCTAGTTTACCTTTAACATTCCTTCATTTTCGGAAATGCATACCACCGCTTTTTAAACAAGTTAAAAATACTGTTTTATTTTTCTTCCTGTTTGTATTCCAAACAAGAATAATTTGATTACATAAATTCTAAACTTTGAAACAGGAGAATTTTCTGCCGAAGCAATATTTCTAAAACCATTATAAAATAACAAATATAATATATGTTATTAAAGTTATATTGGAATTTGATTGATACAAAAAAATAATCTTAATTTAAGTCAAGGAAATTTCAAGCTAAATTTCCTATTTTAGACATAATATTTTAAAAATTAAATTTTAATAATTTATTTACAGCTTACAAACTTTTGTACAAAATAATTTTTCAAATGTATATGTTAACAGTAATTAAAGATTTAAATGTAAGGGGTCTCAAAATCGTCGATTCATTAACAAGCCCCTCATTTTACATGTACTGGAAAGGTAGCTTTAAAAAATTGCTCAATATGTGCTGTTCGATATATATATAAATATATAATTACATCGATAGAGAGAGAGAGAGAGAGAGAGAGAGAGAGAGAGAGAATAACAATACTTTAGTAGCTCTTCAGAGAATCTGCTTCTTTAAAAAAATCCAGTTCATACGCTCTACAAGATTGTACCTAAAAATCTTTAACATGGAACAAATATGTTTCAAACAACAAATATGCTCAAAAATACACGCAGCAAAACTTGATTTAGGTCAATGGAATTTCAAACTAAGCTTCCTCTTTCAGACATAAAATTTAAGAATTAAATTTTAATAGTTAATTTATAGTTTATAGACTTACGTACAAAATAACTTTGTCAGAATATTTTTAAAATTGTATATTTTAACATCAATTAAAGATTTAAATACGAGGGATCTCAAAACCATCGATTCATTAACAAGTCCCTCATTATACACGTACTGGAAAGATAGATTAAAAAAAAACTGTTCAATATGAGCTGTTTAATAAATATAGTTTATATAGAACAAAGAGAGAGAATAACGACACTTTAGTAGCTCTTCAGATATTCTGCTTCTTAAAAAAATCCATTTCATACGCTCTACATGACAATATCTAAAAATCTCTAACACGAAATAAATATATTTCACACAACAAATATACTAAAAGTACGCGCAGCAAAACTTGATTTAGGTCAATGGAATTTAAATCTAAATTTCCTATTTCAGGCTTAAAATTTAAGAATTAAATTTTAATACCTTATGTATAACTTATAGACTTCTGTAAAAAGCAGCTTTATCAGAGTAGTTTTAAAAATGTATACTTTAACAGCAATAATAGATTTAAATACAGGGTTATCAGAATTGTCGATTCATTGACAATCGCTTCATTATACTCGTACTAGGATGATATTTTAAAAAACTGTTTCAGGTTATGAAATTTTTCAATAAATATAGTTTGTGCAGAACAAACAAAGAATTTAGATACTTTAGTAGCTTTTCAGAAATTCTGCTTCTTGAAAAATCCATATTACTCGCAGAATACGATGGTACCTAAAAATCTCAAATATGAAATAACTATGTTTCAAACAACAAATATGCTCAAAAATACACATAGCTAAACTTCCATCTAAAAATTACCCGACAAATTTCACAAAACTAATCAAAGAAAGTGGTAATGTGAAAGAAAAAGTCGTCTCCCCACCTGTAGGAAGTGGTTGAGGCAGTGTGTGCCGTGGGATTTCAACAGGTCGTGGAAGTTGTGTACGCCGTTCGTTTTGACGTCGTGCTCTGGAAACATTATCCGGCCATAATCCCTTCCACGCGGAAATCACATCCGTGCTTCGTCCGGCTTTCCTGCCTTGCTTTTCCCGATCAATGCACCTTCGCGTGGAGAAAACGAACAGACTACATCCGCGCCCCCTGCCTCACGAATCTGGGAATTAGACAGCGCTCTCTCATTTACCTAAGGACCCAATGTAAATTAGTTGCTTGACAGCTCCAGGGCCTGGGAACCAACTGCCTCGGAATGAAGCAATTTTGTTCCGGCAATCCGCCCATCCTTTAGTTCTCACAGAAGAAGGAACAAAGAAAAATATTCCCTCCATTCAACTTTAACTGCCCGATTTGGTATTCTTTCTTATACAAAATAAGACAATTGATTTTTACACGAATCAAGGTATACATCACTTATTTGTTTCAAATGGCTTCAAAAATTTTAAAACATTACAGAAGGGATGTTTTCCAAACAATTTTTCGCATATAAGGCATATAGTAACGAGTGTTTCCATTGCTTCATTTCATCCAACATTCTTAATTGTTTACAGAAGTACAGTGGTGTATTAAAATATTTTGCGGCCGTAGACAGTGCACACTATAAATGCGTGCTTTTAATAATAAAATGCCTGCTTTGAAATATGAGGTAGATGGGAATTTCTTAATAGTCCATGTCTTCCAAGACTTTTAAAGCATTTTAATACTTGGAAATGAATTTAAGCTCTAAATGAGATAATAATTTCGATGTCAAAGTAATCTTTTGAAATATGGAAAGAGATTCCTGATAATCGCAAAGAGACAAATCTTTATTACAATAGGATGGAGAATTAACTCTTCTTCACCGATGAATACGTTTCTCAGAAGTCAGAAAACTTATTTGGATGCACAATTATTTGTCACAAAAGATTGGAGAGTAATTACATTGGATTCAGAGATGATGACAAACAGTTGTAACAACCTAAATTCTAAAAATTGCATCAACTAGGCAATTAAAATTCATCAGATAGTAAAAATCAAAAAAGTTACATAACATTTTGAGTTAATTTTTCCAATGCACCTTTCAGTTTTACGCAACAGGCTGTTTGTCAAATAAGTTAGAAAATTACAACAAATAAACGTAAAATAAACCACGAATAAGCGAATCATTTACTTCGAAATAGTTTTATAACTCTTTTTTTATTATTGTTTTGTTTTGTTTCTAATAAAGGAAAAGTCTTTCAATCGGCAAATTTTGGAGGAATCTACACGTTTCCCATCCTTCTGAGTTCTAAAATCACATTTTGTGAACATTCACATCTATGAGAACGATAATTCAAAAATGCTTTCAGCTAGAAGGATGAAATTTGTCATGTGGCCTTTACGACAAATCTGTAAATACCAATTAAATTTTGAGTGAAATTTATTTATTCGCGTGTAGATAAATACATAATTCAGAAAAAAACAACGAACTTTACGCCAACGCGTCGACAGTGTACGTATATTAAACTGTTAATTCATAGTGTGTGTGTGTGTGTGTGTGTGTGTGGCATGCGTGAGAACTGGATAACTAAAAAAAAATGCTACATTAATGAAACATAGTATGTGGTCTCGGCATTCAAAATTCTAGGAGTGTCTTAAATCTTGCACCTAAATAGGTCAGTGGGAAGAGGTCCGAAAAGAATGCTTGATTATTTTCAAAGCACTATGCAGCGCCTTGATTCCATTTAGCTTCACATATAAACACACAAGGAAGTCGACAGAATGACATTCTGGCAAACACACACACACGCAGATAAAAATCAGATAAAAGATGGGATCAAAATTCATTGATATCACAGTGGTATAAAGAAAAATCAAATACATTTACAAGAAAGAATGAAGCATTAGCTACTTTAAGCTAAGTTTATCGTGCAAAGTCAAATTATGGAACCTCAAAGAGGAGAAAAAAAGTCAAGCATGAAAGATAAAAAAAAAAAAAAGTAAAATGCATCCTATTTTGAAATTAAATGAAATACGTTTAAATAGAAAAGAAATAAAAACCCAACACTCATTACATAACCTCACTTTATGCGAAGGCAAGAAATAGAATCTGTGTAACACTTTTCAAACTAAAACATGCCCTTGAGCACGAACTTACACTCGAATTAGTTTCTTCTGCAATCCACGCTAACTGGAACATCGAAATTAAGAAAAATAACACAGAAACTGTTTATAAAAATGATTTTATTTTAAAAAATGTAATCCTTTTATGACATTCCATAAACGCTACTATGCCCTTAAGTAGATTACACGGTTTTATTTCAGTTGGCGATAAATGACAGGAAATAATAGAAAATGGCCGTGAGGCCTTCACATCCCTTGGCATCGCAAGGGAGGGTCAATATTTACCTTTTAACCGTAAGGATATTAGCCTGAGTGACTTTCTTCACGAAAGTAAAACACTGGCAGTAGAATAAAAGAAGTATGTTGAAAAGGAAAGGGCGCATCCCTCTTCTGCTAGAAGTTTTCTTTTCCTTTTCTTGTTTTTGTTGGAGAAATGAGGTAAATTATATTTGTAAATAAAAGGGTTTACCCACCCCTCTTGTCTTTAAAATTTTTATTTTTAATGCTTTTGTCAATATGGATGTTTAAGAAAATTATTTTCTTGAACGGTTCCTTTGTACAATTTTCTAATCGTAAATAAACTTTTGTTTATTGTCTATCTTCATTTCAAAAGGTATAAAAGAATGGAACTTGGTTGAGAAGAAAAAAAAACCGTCGGAACTGTTCCCCTTTCAACTTTGTAGCATATTTTCAAAATATGTTATGTTCAGTTCCTCCATATAGTGGAAAAAATCCAGTAGGTGTTTTAAACGTTATCGTTAGATAATTGCGTTATGCAACCCTACAATATTGGCGCCAAGTCGACGTACCTAATTTTATTTGTCTAGTTTACTGCATTTTTTAACTGCAATTTTTGAATTATCGTGTAGATAAGACAATCAAGAGATAAATGGATTTTTAATTAAAATTTAGCACAGATTTGTAATTCTGAAAAAAAAAATCATATTACATCCATAATTCATGCTATTGGAATTTTCAGTCACCGTCCCATGCACGGAAACAGACAAAGAAAACAAGCGGCGGATTTCCCCTTAACTACTGCCCCCCTAAAATATAACATAGATCGAATTTTTTTTTACCAAATACAGTAATACAGTATTTCATTCATTATAATGTTCGTCAACAAATGTAATTCTGAAAGTAGTTTTCCAGATTTAGAACAATATAAAATGTTAAGATTTGTCAAAGTATTTCAATCACATTTCTAAACGTTTACGATTTTTTTCATATTCGTCATTAAAAATAAAACATGATTTTCATTAACAGAAGAAAAAAAATAAAGAGTCTCTTTTCTCCAACTTTCTTATGTACTTCTAAATAGAAATAGCGTTTATAATGTGATCAACCAGCGAGAGTGGTCTCCGCAAACTTTCTCGCATATTTTCTAATAAACTTACCATACCAGAGAATTGACAATATATTAACTTTTCACTTGAAATAAGCATTTTTACTAAATCTATTGAGTCATCCCTAGGGACCCGATATTTTTTGACGGATAATCTCTGACATGCTGTTAATAGTATCCGAAAATCAAATTTGTGCTTTAGACACGTTTTTTTTAATCGATTGAAACAAAGATTTGATACAAAACGCAGTTTCAGTTACAAAATCTCATAACAAATTTCATATATTTAAGTCACTGAGTTTTTGAGTAATTGCCTGTATATGCTTCTGAAAGTACCGACCAACAGATAGTCAACTCGTAAATGGTTTTGTCTCAAGCTTAGATAGGTGTTTACACTATAGATGTTAAATCAGCGTACCAAATCTTATCTATCTAACTGTCTTCATTTTGTAGTTATCGCGTTAACTTATATTCAAACTGCCGGAGAGACAGACTTCCCCTGAACAGATTTTACACAAAATTTGATAGAAATCGGAAAATTTGGTGTGACCATATACACACAGTTAGCCCAAAATGTTATTGAGTTACCTTTGTCAAAGACAGATAAACATACAGGCATTCTCCAAAAATGTGTTTTATTCGAACTGAGGGAGGACAAAAACTTGTAGATTCATCAAAATCTCGAGTCCGAATTTCTTCGCGATTACAATACTTTATATTATGTATACGAGAAAGTAAAAATGATAGTGCTTATCAATTATGCAATCCTAATATAAATGAAAAAACAACAAAAAACAATATGGCTTTGTATACGTGTAGGTTCTTTCGAAACAGCACGGTTGAATTCAACCAACTTTTTCACATTTATCATTTAAGATAAGAGGAAAGAATACAGTCAATTTTTTAAAAATATAATAATAATATATTTAATTAGTTAGAAAATAAATAAAATTACACCATTTTTCTGAAGTAACTTCGGAATAAATTATAAAATAAGAAATATTTTTCTTACTCTTTTAAAGTTCATTCAAAATTTTATCTTTTCAATGATACTAATCTCATTTCCGTGAAGTTTTCTCTATTGCTATTTTTATACAGAAAAATCAATATAGAATCATACATATCAATACATATTGATTGCATTATCATTCTATTTTGATTTTTCAATATTTAATAAATAAACTTTTGAAATAAAGAAATTAATGGATATTCCGAATCTTTGAACAACTCTATAATTATTGATATTTCTGTTCTAATTTTTAAAATATTTTTGGTAATGGTTTATTAATGATTTTAAAAGGATTCTATTTAGTTAGATTAAAAAATTATTGTAGTCCAAATCTCTAGTCATTTATAAGTGGGCCTTCAATGAAATATTAAACAATATACACAGTTTGTAACATTTTTTTTTATTCTTGAAGAATAAAATACATACGAAGAATTGTTATAGACACATAAGCAGAATTGTGGAAGAACAAAAAGGAGAGTTTAAAAGCAGACGATTAACAATTCACAGTTGGAACAACTAATTATTTGTTTGACTTTTATGATCTATTATAAGTGAAAAATTAATTTTAATAATCTTTTCAAAACGTTCAATGAAATCTTTCTTTAAAAAAATTAAAGCATTTAAACACTAAACATGAATAACATATGATAAGATGTCGGCAGTTTTTTTAAAATTATCTGATCCATTTGATAATCTCATTTTAATTTAAAAAGGCTTCAATTGATGTAAGGTACTTTTACATTTAAAATATAGACATTAAAGAATTTTAATCCCAAAAGTATATCAGGAAGTTCCTAACAAAGTTTATAGAGTAAAATGGTGTAAGGCATAATTGAAGCATGTAGTGGAAAACGAATAATAAATTGAAAATAATCTTAAAATTTAAATTAATAGGCTTTAAAAGCGACTGATAGAAATATTCGCAAGAAATAAAGTAGTGAATTGTATCAGAAACGAAAAGTAAAAGCAAAATATCAGGCTGAAAACGGATTTTTCATTCTCAAATCCTTTTAGGTGATGAAAAAGAAATTTCTCTATCAGTGAGAACTACAAAAAAAATAATAAAATGGAGAGTTAATTTTTAAATTATTCATATTAAGTCATCAAATTTAACATCAATTATCAAAGTTCAAAATGGCCATAAAATTTTTATGACGATTAATTGTTAAAAAATTGATTTAGTTTTATCGAAAAATAAGAATGTTTAATTTTTTTTGTGTGTTATGAAATACCACATTTAAACTATTTTTGTTATTGTTAATTCTCCTTTCAAGATACAATCTCAATCGTACATTACAAAAAATAGCAGATAGAAATATTAAAAACAAGAGAGAGAGAAATTAAATAGTAAAATGTAAGAAAACATGCGATTAGACAAAAAAAATTAATAAAGAATTCAATGGTAATAAATGCATTATGAAATAAGCATCTCAAGTTTTTAAATTAATATGCAGCTACCGATATACCTTCCCAATAATTTATGCTACTCAATAAATTTTCTCGAAAACAACAGGAAGTTTTAAACTCATCACAAGAAGCGACTCAATTCTTTACTTTCTTATGGTGTTCCAATTTTATTTCGCGCGCGCGTGTGTACGTGCGTGTGCGTTTGACTCACAACTAACAAACTTGACATATATATACAGCACAAGCATCACACATTTGGAGGCTGGGAATGTGCACCTCGAAGCATTTTTAAAAATTTTAATTAATTCAAAATTAAACGAAATTTCGGCGTTTTTTCGCTATAACTTCCGAAAATATTGCAGCACAAAGCTGATTTTGGCATCATATTAAAGTTTAAACAATAAACTTTTCAATGATACCACAATGTTCCAACCTATAAATTCAGTTTGTAATTTAAATGAATTTTTAAAATATATTTTAATCATATTTACCAAAAACTTATTTCGCACAAAACAAAAATAAAATTTTATCGTCACGATCAAGTTATGCGTGCATGGGAAAAAATTAGTTTTTATCTACGTGGGGCGAACACGTTGACAACAGCTCAAATTAAAAAAAAAAAGTTAACTATTATTGCAAAATAAACCTAGAATATTGTAATTTTCAATGCATATTTATATGAAATTAAATAAACACGAAATATGATATTTTCTAACAAATAAATGTAAGGAAAAGTTTTTTTACGATCTTTTACAATATCTATATTATTAATTAACAAATCAATTTTATTTAAGGCAAACATGGTTTAATATATATAGGATGCCTTCTCTAATCAGAACCCAACAGGTAATTTCTAAAATTTATTAATTAACTAAAAAATAGCAAAATTTAATTTGGTATATTTTCAGTCATAAAAATTCAAAAAGTGGTAAAATATTCATATATGTTGCTCTATCAGAATTATCACAATGAAAATGCTATAGTTATTAGCGCGTAAGTTACTCAATAGTTCAAATTATAAAATATTCTAAATTCTAAAAAAATTGTCTGAAACATAATAATTAACTAAAATGATTATGAAATCTTATTAAAATGTAAATCCATGCCATTATAATTGTGGAATTTAAGTTCGTAGTTAAACACATATAGAAGCAAGTTTTAATATTTAATTATTATGTTTAATTATTATGTAAGCAAGTTTTAATATGTTATTGTTTTTAATATTTATTGTTTAATTGTTTTGGAGCTCTATCTTGAATGAATATATTAAAGAGATTTTACTGTATTTTCAAATTAACCCTTCTTTGCACGATTTTTTCTTTTTGTGTGTGTGAAATAAATCAGAGTGATATAATTCATGCTCTATATTAAAAGGAAATTTTTTTTTTAATTCTCGTATAAATATATAAAATAATTAAAAAACAGTATGATGGAAATATCCATCATCATGTAGATTTACATGCTCAGTAAAAAATCTTCAATGTCCCTCTCTTTTAAATTTCTCCACTCATTATCGCTTTCATTAGCAAGAAAATCTAGATTAGTTATTAAAAAAATATTCAAGAAATCGCACGTTCCTTCCAACCGCAACATACAGTGGAATGACAAGTTCAAACCTGCCATAATGATTGTGACTATTGATTTGATTTTTACATCTACGTTCCTTATTACGCAATAGTCGTGAAAAAAGTTGCCAGCAACAACCAATTAACAGTACATCTGTTTTGAGTACAATTTTTTGTTCACTAAATGTTATGATGGAAATTTCCATCATCATGCAAAGAAGGGTTAAATTAAAACTCGCAAATTAAAAGACAATTTATATCTTGATGGATTACATATTTCTATGTATCAAACACCTGACATCACATATTATAAATTCAGCTGCCAGCTCAATAAGCATCAATCAATGAATAAATTATAACTTTCTGTAAGTAAATGTTACTCAACTAATCCTCTGGAAATTTCATGCCTTTCAAAGATTGCTGTCAAGACAAGTAAATATTATTCACCGCAAATGCATCTAAAGCGAAATGATTTATATTTCAAAGGCCTCCAGGGACTTAAGCCCTTATCTTCAGAAACTGAATAACCATAACGCGATGAACTCAGTCGAAATTACTGCTCCCGATTCTTGAGAAGATCAAGCATTCATCTCTGGATCAGATATTTAGTAGATGGTAGACCAATGGCATCTTTCGTCGATTTATAATACTGATGTTCAAGTGACTAAGACTAGATTCCGAAATCAGTGAAAATGAGTTCGAAATACAAAGAGAGAAGTATTGTAAACACACATCTACTAGCTCAGTGTAACTTTTGAACAATACACAAGACTTAGTTCAAATGCGTATTATGTTTTTGGGAAGTACATAGCGATATTTATTAAATGAAATGATATTCATGTTCTAAATTTCAGGCTAAAAAATAAACATAACATGTGGAGAGCATATAGATTCTTGCAATTCTGAAGTCGTGGTAATAACGATAATCTAAAAGAAATAGTCAAAAAGTAAAGCAGAATAATTGGTAGTCAATTCATATCACATAACAATACACAGTAAATGTAACAATGAATGACATTTATTTTCCCGTTTATTTGCGAAAAGGGATGACATCACGCACTTTTCTTTCGATAGATGACAGCAGATTCAAAAATCGAATCACGAAGCAGCATTTCTATCATGTCTATGGTAAAAATATATGAACTCTTTTACTTTTTTCTTTCTCGTTTACATAGTATATAAAAAGAATAGTAATTAGCCGGAATAGCCTGGTTGGTAGGGCATTGGATTCGCATCCCTTGGGTTGCGAGTTCGAATACCGCCGGCAGAAGACTCTCTGTGTGTGTGGTGGCTGGCGCACGTATAAATCTGACATGATCACAAAGTCCTCCATGTCGAGAACAATACCACTGGGGGTACTGGTTCAGAGGCGATAGTTTTCTGATTCAAGTTTAAATTACGATGTGTGCATGAGTGAATGAAATGCATGAAATCCGCCCTGTAAAAAGGGCTGTGACGCGTGAGTAGCTAAGTCGTACTCTTGGCCCTAGATGGCGCTACTGAAAAACAAGAGACGTTCTCTCGGCTTAAAATCGTTGACTTCGTGAGGATATTGTCAATGACAAGTCCCGTTAGAAACAACAACAAGAATAGTAATCGTCAAAAATTTCGAATTCGAGATGTTGACGAATCACCACGTTTCAGACCTCCCTGAGTTCGAAAAACACATTTTTAGAAAATGTCCGTCTGTCTATCTGTGATAAAGATAAAAACGCTTTCAGTTAGATGATTGAAATTTAATATACGGACTATGATACCAAATTTGCAGATTTGTATCAAATTTTGTCCGGCTGTTTGAATATAAATTAACACGATAATTACAAAACGAAGAGAGCTAGATAGAAAAGACACCGATTTAACTTCTATAATGTAGGCACCTGTCAGACAAAAACAAAGAGTTGACTGTTTGCCAGTCTTTACTATCAGAAACATGTTAACGTGATAATTAAAAAAAAACGCAATTGATAAGCGCTATCATTTTTACTTTCTCGTATACGTAATATAAAGTATTGTAATCGCGAAGAAATTCGGACTCGAGATTTTGATGAATCTACAAGTTTTTGTCCTCCCTCAGTTCGAATAAAACACATTTTTGGAGAATGCCTGTATGTTTATCTGTCTTTGACAAAGGTGACTCAATAACATTTTGGGCTAATTGTGTGTATACGGTCACACCAAATTTTCCGATTTCTATCAAATTTTGTGTAAAATCTGTTCAGGGGAAGTCTGTCTCTCCGGCAGTTTGAATATAAGTTAACGCGATAACTACAAAATGAAGACAGTTAGATAGATAAGATTTGGTACGCTGATTTAATATCGATAGTGTAAACACCTATCAAAGCTTGAGACAAAACCATTTACGAGTTGACTATCTGTTGGTCGGTACTTTCAGAAGCATATAAAGGCAATTACTCAAAAACTCAGTGACTTAAATATATGAAATTTGTTATGAGATTTTGTAACTGAAACTGCAGCTTTGTATCAAATCTTTGATCCAATCGATTGAAAAAAAACGTGTGTAAAGCATAAATTCGATTTTCGGATACCATTAACCTCATACCATGGATTAATCGCCAAAAAATTCGCTAAGGATGACTCGATATATGCAATAAAAATATTAAATTTACGCCAAAAAATAATATGTCATAATATTGTGTGTCATTTTTATGCATTTTGTTTTTTGAAATGTCAAGTTTATTAGTAAGTATGCGAGAATGATTTTGTGAGACCACTCCGCTGGTTGTATAGTATGAATGCATACAACAAAGCACTACTCATAGTTATGAGAAATCAGTTTCAAATATTTTTACAAAGATTTTCGTAGGGGGAAGAGAGTATAATTCCTTTGATTTCTGATAATACCAATTTCATATACCTAACATGTTGCATACATGAAATCTTGTGTTTACATACACACAGACATACTTCTAGCCATCGGCAATACTTTTCGCTTAACATTCTTTTTATATTTACAAAATAAAGCATATTTTGTGTATAGCTTTCTAGAATAGTTAAAAGAAGCGATATTATATTTTGGATTGCTTCTTGTTGACAGACTAGATCCTAAAATTGATATGGATACACAATTTTGGCTTTAAAATTGCATACCATATTTTCATTTACCTTGCTTCATATGTTTTTGTGTTAACAAGTTTATACAAAAATGGACAAGAAGGACAGAAAGTCAATCTATCAGGTTATCCCCTTTGATGGATGCTATTTTATCAGCAATGATGTCATATATAGAATTTTATTCATCTAGCTCATTAAATTTTTAAGTTACCACGTCAACATTCAACATAATTCCGAAATGTATTTTTGTGCTAGGGAAGTATTAAAACGTGATTGCACTACTTTTTCCTTATAAGATGTGCCCCAGAAAGCCCATTTATGAAATACGATAAAACGGGATAGAAGGGTTGTTATACTATTAACAATACCTCAGATTTTTTTGTCACATATTAAGCAACGAAAATTGTAGAAGAAAATCTTGTACACAATGGCATAGTGCTTAAAACCCTTTCGTGACGGGCCTGTCATATACGCATCATCAGCGAACGTCTCTCACAGCCGGGCGTCCCACTCGTGCATTTCTGGAAATAGAACTCATGAGAAGGTGATGCATATATGCATTTTATTCTGGAACAGTTTTTAAACGCCAATAGATGGCTACCAGTGTCCATTACTTTTGAAATAAATATAGTTTTATTATTCTGCCCTTCAGTTTGCTCATATTCAGCCTTGGTATTTTACTCATCAGTTATTGCCAGGGAGGGGGGGGGGTAATTTATTGTAAATAAACAGAACTAGGATGTGTAACGTTCCACTTGTTAGAATCATTTGCGTTTCTGATCTCGCTCCGAATTCTTTTCTTTTTTTTTTTTTTTTTTTTTTTGTTATTGCTGTGTAACCGTAACTAATCTTTTTGGATTTTACCATCAGTTCTGTTTATTTTGGACAGATTTCGGATACATTTCGCGTACTTTTCTATTATAAAAAGCCTTGGTTTTCGATTTATTATGGCAAGAATACACCCAAAGAATTAAAAATAAAGACCTGATATTCTATGAACTTAAAAATTCGCGAACACTTTAAAAAACGGATTGGAACAAATAGTAGCCCACTAACAGAAAAAATGCAATACCAAATGCAAAATATAAGAAGTGCTAAAAGACACTGTTAGCAGTGACTTTCACGAAGAGAGAATGCAATAAATCCGCATAAATTGAAAATAATAAAAATTGCAGATCTCGGCTCATTGATTTTTTATAAAAATCGAGGATTAAATAAGGTAAATAAAGCTTGAAGCCAACGAACCAATAACTAATTTTATTCATTCTTAAAATTATTCACACACCTATAAGCCAGTCCATTAAAAAAATAATAATAATAACCTGTGCGAGTAGCTAAACGCCAAAACAGAATTTGTAAGTTCGCATCCGATAATGATGCAGACTAAATGGGCGGGGATATTTTTGACTATTCAGCGTTATAGATGGCGGTGGATGATTATATACACTAATAATAAGGTGACAGTAAAAATTTTAAAAACATTTAAAAGAGATTGAAATCTCAAATTAAAAAAAATCGTAGATTGATTTTTGATTCTTCTTGTCTTTATGTTATCTTGAATAATTTATTTTTAATTATAGCAATGATTACATGCACACACAAAAAAAATGTATTTATTGTCGACAGTACGAATGCCAGTATAAACATAATTATCAAAACAATGAAAAATAATGCTGCAAAATATATTTAAAAATAATTTGAAATTTTATTAAAATTAGCGAAAAAAATAGTACAGAAATAAAATTGGAATCACACTAAAAAGTTTTTTTTCAGCTTTAAAAGTGACATAAAAATTATTTTGTGCATAATTTGTTTTTAATTATGCAGGAAATTTATTTTAATTTTGATTCATTTTTAGTTAAAAAATTTTT
This sequence comes from Argiope aurantia, assembly GCA_026543865.1. NCBI lineage: Eukaryota > Metazoa > Arthropoda > Arachnida > Araneae > Araneidae > Argiope > Argiope aurantia. The sequence continues at coordinate 177,267 of JAPMOR010035830.1, forward strand.
AAAAAATGTAAAAAGTTTTCCTATGTTAACATATATTTTACGAAAAACAATTACGTGAGCAAATTTGATATGCAGAAATCTAACGATCTGCTCTGTAACACGATTTGAGCGATTTGTACATTATGATCACACGTTTCACAGATAGTATGCAAGCCTGAAAACACTCCAGCATTAAAACAAATAAATAAAAACTAAGCTTACTGTCCATTCTATTAAAACTCCACCATTTTCACATAATTATTATAATTATGTATTACACTCTGGTGCAATTTGTCCGCCATAAAAAAAAAAAGGAAATCCCCACAATAACGCCACACAAAGCACCTTATTCCGCGACGATACATCACGCCGCAAATTTTCATAAAACATTGGAAACGAGAGCAAAAGAAAGCACAAAGAAAAACAAAGAAAAGGAAAGAAAAATGAAGATTGAAACTGATTCTGCCAGCATTGCGCATTGCATTATCTCCGGTGCAACCTTAAGGCCGCTAAAAAGAAAATGGCTTTAATAAATGAATAAAGAAACGAGATGAGGGGGAAAAAATGGAAACAGCCACGGAAACTTTTCTCATTATTTTAACATATCTGTTGTTTGCGTTTTTGCAAACTCGATACCGCAATTGAGGCCGAGGGAGGGATGAGTAGTAGTAAGGTGCCAGGTAAACAATGCCAGAGTTACATTTGCCATAAAATAAAGCAAAAAAAAAAAAAAAGATGTAAAAAGAAAACAAAACATTAAAATATGCAAATGTGAAAGGAAGGAGAGAATCGATAATCTTATCCGTTATTATTTTTTTTGCTCGAATTGAAAGAGAAGGGTTCGCTCTATTTTGTTTTTCTTTTTTTTTAATAACTTGTCGGGAAAAGGAATGATATCTCTCTCCCGCACGTTGTTCCTATCAGTTTTTAACACTATAATTTGGTTTTCTTGTCTTGTTTCTTGTTATTTCAAAACATTTTTTAAATTAAAAAAAAAGCTTTTTCAAGTAAAGAATGGTGCTAGAAAAATTAAACTTCGAATAAAATTATAAAAAAAAATGACTCCTTGAATATTCGTAGTTTTAAAAAACAATAATGACTTAATGCGTTCCACACTTTTCTAATCTTTTCTAGTTTCACTTTAAAAAAAATAGGAAATCAAAAAAGTTCATGCTAATTAATTGGTTCGACGTCATAGACCATAATATATAAAAAATAACTTCCAAAATAAAATTTTTAATATTTTTACACCATATATCAGTATACTTTACTTTCTCGATAAATTGCTGGAAGAAAGAAAAAAAAAGTCTCATTTTTAAAATAAAAAACACTGTTTAATGTGGCTATATTTCTTTAGCCACTTTGGATTAAAATAAAAAAGATCTTGCATAGAAGAGAGTTCTAGTAGAACAGAGAGACAACAGTTTATTTTCACATAAAAGACGAGGATGGCATATAAATAATGTATGGAAAAATATGCCTGTCATATAGTGAGGCAACAGATACAGAAATCATACAACAGCAACAGAAATCATACAACAGCAACAGAAATCAAACAACAGCAAAAAGACAAATTCGATGGCATCAGAAAACAAACTGGTTGCCAGATATAATAGTGTAATATAAAAATAATAACAAAATACACAGCAAAGATACACAAAATAAAATAAAAGCAAATATTTTTTAATTACAACTATATCCAAACATTCTTTAACAAACGCAACTGCACAAGTCTTCTAAATTTCATTGCACATTTTCTTATGCTTTTATTTTCGCAAGATGTCCAGTGAATTCCAAAACTAAGCACGGCGCATTTGGACACTCATAACACGAATATAAACTGGCACTATTAAGAGAAAATTTGGTGCAATCACACTGAAAAATTTCCAGTCTGTGATACATTTTCCTATAATTCCTCCAAGAATCAGCATCTGCTTATTCGGCGATAACTTTGCAATTCGCGTTCAAGTAATCAATATTAACAATGTCGCAAAAAAAAAAAAATCACAAGAATTTTTTGATGTAATAGAAAAATAGTATACAAACAGCTTATAACTGTGAATATAGAAAAATCTTGAGCCATCATCTTAAGATAGAACATTCCAAAGTCTATTTTACGCCAATCCCTGCCCTTCCTCATGAACTTTTCGAAAAACCAATTAAAAGTGCTTCAGAAACTATGCAAACTTAGATCTCATTACAGATACAAGGCTAAAGCTGATCTAATCTAAGCATATCTAATATACCAAAGAAAAAATCAATATGCTGCATTTTATAACAGGTAGATACTGAAATCTCATATTATCTAACAAAGTGTCTATTTTCAAATAACTCCACAGATGGTTCAGGATTCTATTGTATGCAGTCCCAATCTAGGATATCGCTGTTCCAACGAATAAAAAGCAAATTCAAGTTACACAAAACAGAATATAGGAATAATATACTCTAAGTTTCAACAGAAACTTTGTCATTTATTCATATTCCAGAATTGAATCAGCCGAAAATCCTATCAAGAATTTATCATGAAATCTTATTATCACAATAAAATATACAATAGAATAATAAGTAAACAATGATTCCCCATTTTGAATACTAGAAAGTAAAGATATTTATATTGTAAAACAAAACGGTTTCTCCTCCTAAAGTTAATTTTGTCAAAATTCTAACAATATAATCTCAATCGTCACTATCCTGGATTTTTTTTATACTTTCTCTATCAATTGTTTAATTTTTATGCTTCTTTTTAAAACTTTTATTCATTAATTTTACTTCATTTAAAGACGATATGTAGTTGACATTTTTGCCGGCATCCTAGGATAGGGATAGCACATCTTCCCCGTGATCTGGGCGCTCTGGGTTCGAATCCCGGTTCGGGCATGGTTGTTCTTCATCTGTGTTCTATCTGTGACGTGTGTGAATGTGCCCCCCCCCCTGTAAGAAGGGGTTGTGCAAGCGAATGTGTGAGTTTCATCTTCATATGAGCTAGAAAGCAGACTTCTGCCCTCGAGTGCTCAGGGGTCTTTACCCTCAGAAGCTACTGCACCCCCTTTCCGTGGTAACACGGACATGACATCATCATCAGTTGACATTTTTCTCGTTATTCTTTTTCATTTATAAAGAAATGCACTGAGATGCTACCTATAACTGTACAAAAATGTATATAAATCCCGAAACAAATTTACATTAACGCAAAAAAAGATTTTAAAAATGATGCATCATTTATCAAATTATTTTTGGTTGATTACTAATTCGCAGGCATTTTTCAAATTTATTTTTAATTTTCTAATGAGTGTGTGTAAAAAAAAAAAAAAATGGCGAGCATTACATTTATTTTCCATACACACCACAAATCTCACCCAAAGATTGGGTCTTTTTAATTCTTCGATTAAATGCGAAAAACATATGGAGTTGAAAAAGATCTGGGTTGCTCATTTGACATTTGATTTTAACGATCTGAAAATCCTTTAAGGTGTGTGACTACGTTCGGGATGAATATTTTGTTTTTAAATTCAAAAATATTTTTATTTTTTAATATTTACATACAAAAAGATTTGAAAAAGATCTATGAAACCAAAATATACCAGTTAAATGGCAAAGTTTTTTTTATAATTGCAAAAAGGAACAGTTTTTTTTTTTTTTTTTTTTTTTTTTTTTGCTAAAAAATGGTATAAAGCAAAAATCTTCTAGTTTAGAGATTTATCAAATGATTTGCTTAAAATTTTTCAGATATCTTAAGAAATATATTACGTAGTTCCTAAACTAAAAAAAAATAAGCTGTATTTCTATCCATTCTTTAAATATTGGGGTTTAGACTGATAAATAACACAAAATTTTAAATTTTTTTTTCACATTGTAAAGCACTAAAATAACTACAAAATATTTTTAAATGAATACATATTCATTTAAAGAACATATTTAGAAATTATGATGTCAGATTTGAAGGGGAAAAAATGTTAGATCTTAATTTACGAGATTTTTTTGTGAGAAAATTATATCATATTCTATATTTGAGAAAAAAGCATCTAAAGATGTAAAATACCATTAAAACGTATATAAATGTAAATATCAAAATCAATGTAACTTCCTAAAAAATGGATATAAAAACAAAATTTTAACAGTTTTTTTTTAAAAAAAGAAACCTGCACGAACATTAGAACTATTAAATTTTAAAAAATATATAATTTCTCAAAAAAAAAATCAACTTTTTAACGTAGTCACCTATTTTAAAATACAAATATTATATAATATATATATCTTATATAAAGCATTAAATTCTCTTTCAAAATACTTTGCCACTGCGCTTCATTTACGCATACATTTTTTAATTAAAAAAAACACTCAAAATTTATTACACAACTCAATATTTCAATTTGATCCTTAAAATTTAACCAGGAGGGCTATTTCAAAAGAAAATATCTCATTTTAAAAAGTTGACATCTTCCAAATCAAAACAAGAGAGAAACCTTATTCGTGACTAAACGACAGAGAAGTTTTTTTATTAAAAAGTCAATTAAAGTCTAAACTTTAATCAATCTAAAGATTGGTACCTTGTTCAGATATATTTATTTACCCAAGTAAATAGATTTTTAGGTTGAAGTATTCTGGAAACGTGCCTAAACTGGATTAATGAAATATTTTAAGTAGCAAAATTCCACTGCTGGAAGCAACATTCTACTGCTTAAATTAGAATTCCTTTAAAGGCTCAATAACAATATTTCTTAATTTGATCCTTTCATGTTCACACGGAAAATATATTAAACAAAATTATAGCACACCATAAAACAAATGGAACACCATAACAAATGCGTAAATACATATAAACTTATAAATAAAAATAAATTCCTAAATAGTTTGTATGCTACAGAAATTCAATAAACGGAATTCATCCCCCCAAATTTTACTTACAAATAATACTATAAAGCATATGGCAAACCTCAGTGAAAATTTTGAGACAATTCACTAAAAAACTTTATATTAAATTAAAATCATGTTTCCATTATGGGGAAGATTATTTTCTGTTAAATATTTCTATTTCGTGAGAATATTAAACATATTGTTACGAAATTTTCTCCTTACCGGGGTTCGTTTGGATAGTGGGAGTGATATGGTGTAACGAACGCTCAATCAGTAGGCAGAAGTAGAATAAAAACAACGACGTTTATTTACACGAGGACACACAGGACAGCACAAAAGCGACAACTATATACAGCACAGAAGACGATTATCTTCACCCGAGACGTGTAGCATACAACAGCAGCATACAACCAGAATCTACTGCAGACAGTAGCGCACAGCTCAGTTCAGCACTAGCTTGCCTCAGTCGCTTCCGACTCCTCCATCTTCTACTTCTCCGACTCTGGCTCGGATTACTGACTTCGTCGACTCGACTCCGTTGCTCTCGAACTCGGACTACTCCGTCGTCTCTCCGACTACTGGCTTCGTCGTCTCCCAACTCGGACTTGACTCTCTGGCAGCCGCAGCCCCTTTTATAGGTCTCAGGAGGCGGGGCTAGAAGCCTCTCAACCAGTCAGGAACGTTCGAGGCGTATCTCGGTTCCTACTGGACGGATCGGGAAAATTCTCGAAGTTTCGGGTATTATCTATTTTGGCGCCAAAGTCGCCAAATTTGTCGCCAAGTCGCCAAATGGTCGCCATGTTTGTCGCCAAGCTCTGGGACCTCCGACGCGCTAGTCCCATTCAGATGACTGTAAAACTTTCTTTCTATTGATGGAATAAACTATGCTGGGAAGCCGAATTGCAGGTTTGTAACATTGCTCCCCTCTTCAAAGACTGACGTCCCGGCAGTCCTACTTCAATCCATCAGCTGGCGTAGGCTTCCGTATGATGTTATGATGATGATGCTTTAGGCGACTTCCGAAGATGACATCATTTACTAATTTGGCTGCGACTGAAGATCCATCCAAACCTTCTGAATGCTTTTGACCCGGACCTCTTCGGATTGTACATCCTTTCGGATTGTACATCCAGACTTGATTCCGCTCCTTAAAATGCAGGATGTCCCATGGAGCCAAACGCTGGATCGTAGTAGAGACCTCAGGAATGAATTCTTGCCAGGCTTTTCGGTTGGTCACTTTGAACTTCTTCCATCGAACCAGCCGTGTATCAGGATAATCCAACGATGCCTTCTGAAGTCCACTCGAAAGCCAGGTATTCGCCTTCATCGCCAAAGCTTTCACAGGAATACGTCCACCTCTTCCCGGTCTATTCTCGACACTCGAGAATTGTCCGCAGCTCTCCACACTGGATCTTCTGAAGAGCGCATCCATTTTCGCTGGAAAGGTCCTTCTGCGACGACATAACATGTCCGGGTGCACAGGAGATTCATCAGCTCCTATTTGCATCACACTTCTATGCAGATCCACAGTAAAGATGAATTCTTGAAGGAAGTTGAGATCGTGACTATAGGTATCAGCGATTCCCGGCACGTAGTCTTCTTCCGTGTCACTATGCCAGGAGATATCAAGAAGCTTGCAGAGAGGTAGTTCCTTTAATCTTTGGGAAGAATCCAACCCAAACAGGGTCGCATCAACTCTTGCATCCATAGGTATCGAGCACGGGTCACCACCAACAGACCCGTCCGAAGAAAGTCCATCTTCTCCATCCCCAAGCGCCTGCACTTTCGGTTCCACTTCAGGGGACTCATTCGGAGAAGACTGTTTCAGCTCCGCAACTATTTGACATTCACCCTGTTGGTTCCTCTCCTTATTAAACTTCGGTTCATCCTCCGGAAGGCTAAGCTCCTTTTCGGTGACACCGGTCTCCATTCGATCTTCAGTCTTTTCTTCCACTTGGCTTTCGCTGCTTCCTCCAATTTCTTCTGTGTTATCTTGGACGTCTTCTGTTTTATTAACTAAAATTTCTTTCCACGACGAAAGGCCTTTTTTTCAATTCACTCCTCATGTCTTCATATCCGGTTTTCATTACTTGCTCCATTCTTTCTTGTCCTTGCTTCATCTCCTGCTCCATTCTTTCTTGTCTTTTCTCAATTCTTTCTTGTCCTTGATTCATTTCCTGCTTCATCTCATCCATAGATTTCTTCATCTCAGCCAACAGAGCCAGTAACTCACCATTACCGCTATCAGCCATTTTTCCTTGAGATCTCGTCAGCACCAGACACTGCTGACCACTATCCTACTTCTGACACCAAATGTTGCGAAATTTTCTTTACCGGGGTTCGTTTGGATAGTGGAAGTGATATGGCAGAATCTACTGCAGACAGTAGCGCACAGCTCAGTTCAGCACTAGCT
>JAPMOR010035830.1:188612-226666 GCA_026543865.1 Argiope aurantia
ACTTTACCATCCTCTACCTGGAAGCAGATTTATTACTTTTCCTAAAGGCCAATACACGCGCTTTTTGGACGGCTCTTCAATCATCACGACATCACCAACTTTGAAATCATGACCAGACTTTCCTGGGCGTTTTTGACGTAATTGACCAAGATATTCTTTCCTAAAACGTGATCTAAAATCATAGATCAGTTTTCTACGATACCTTATTCTTTTCTGAAACTTAGAAAATTCACTTAAATCTAAATCTATGGTGTCATATGAAGATTTCCCGTTTAAAAACAAAATTGGCGTTAATGGTATTAAATCATTCCGGTCTTCCGAAATATAGGTTAATCCACGAGAATTCACCACCGCTTTACAATCACAAGAACCGTTAAAAGTTCTTCATATTTTAAAATTGCCTTATCTAAAGTACGCTTCAATAATTTTTTAATTATTCGTACTAATCTCTCCCACCAGCCTCCCCACCAAGCGGCAGTTGGAGGACTTAACTTCATAAGCACTTCTTCGGTCATGCAGCTCTCAACCAGGGGGCTAGGAAATCGCCGAACTCTTCCTGTGTTCGTCCTAGGCTCTCCAGGGCTCTCAGCTTTCCCTCCAACTCGTCATAGAGTCTTGAAAGGTCTGTTTTTGCTCTACTGGACACAGCATTCTTCATAACCATTGTCAGAAGACCCCGAACATAAATTTGGACAAGCAGATCTTCTCTTCCAAACCGCTCTTTCAATCGCCTTTGATTTGGGTTCGACTGAAGCCACGAGATACTGCATCTTCTCTTCGTCAGGGATGCTCCGGTCGCAGTGAATTTTTTGGAACTGGCTCCAAAACGAAAGGAACTCCTTTGGGTCTCCTTCGAATTTCTTCAGTTCGAGCTTCGGTAACTTGAACTTTCTTGGTGTGTCAGGCACTTCAGAAATAACAGTCTCTTTCAGCTTCTTATCGATGAGAGAAAAGTATTCTAAATATCTTTCACGGTAGCCTTCTGCATCAGTGAAATCAGTCTCGAACTCTCTTCCATCATCTTCTAACTGTAGCAAAGCTCTAGATACTGCTTCTGGCGCCGCTTCTAATCTTAAATATTTATCTTTCAATTGCACTTGTAGCAACGAAATATTTTCTAAAGCTACTACATCATTCTTAAGCTCACTTTCTATCTTATTTGCGCTTAAGGTAAATGCAGTCCTTAGTACTCGTCTCTGCGCCTTTTGTGCTTTAAGATCCATATCTAATTTTATTTATCAAATTCTATTTCCAATAACACGTCCTGTCGCGGTCGCCAGATTTTACAAACTCAGGTTCTGCAAAGAAATCTTTACAACATTTATTGGAACAAAAATATTTATTAACAGCACAGCACAGAGACACACACAAAAAGGCGCCCAGTTTTAAAGAGAGAGATACATATATACTCTAATTCTACATATGACATCATTTTGTGATGTAATCAGGAACCAATCCGCGACCGGCGCACATGATATCACTTTAATCCTTACATCATAGTTTGAGGCCACGTGCGTGATCAGGAAAAGTTCAAGGATAAATAAATGGAGTTGCAACAATTTTCAGACTTAAATTATTAATTAATCGAATGGTTTAATGAAATTTCGATTTCATCAAAGTGGCGCCACCGAGGTATGAATTCAAGAAAAAGGCGACCAGAAAGCTCCATTATATTTATAATAAAGAATTATAATTTAAAGGCTAAAAATAAATAAATATTTAAAATTAAAAAAAAAATCTTATATTTGATAAATTATTTTTATTTGTTTTTCTCTTACTCTTTAAAACTGCTAGTCTAATAAAACATAATCTATCTAACAATTAGAAAGAAAAAACTCTGCCTGATATTTTGCCGTAAATTTGTTTCGAGATGTCTTTATTGAAAACATTTTTACATGAAATGGGAAAAATAATTTTTTTCTCTTTAACAGTGATTTTTTTAACCAATACCGCATTTTAATGAAGTTTCGTGATAATACAAAACATTTAGTTTGAGCTATATTGAAGAAGAAAAAAGAATCCTCGAGCTATAGTGATAAAAGAAAATTCAAATATTTTTTTAATCGATTTCGTGGCATGCAAATATAAAAATGCTATCAAAATCGTCTTCCTAGCCATGATTTATCCTCTCATCCAATATAGCTATAGATATTACAGATAAAAACTGAATTCAATGGATTCATAAAAAACACTGAGAACCAAATAAAAAAAATGCACTCATGAAGTTCATAAAAAATTACATAAAAACTGAAAAATTTATTTCAAAGAAAAATCCAATTCTAAAAGAAGTATTTATTGAAAAGAAAAAATAATCTGCAAAAACATAATTCAGTAAAAAGAAATGTGGAAGAGTCATGAAATACAATTCATCAATCCATTGTTCTTTCAGTAGCATTTGATACATTAAAAAAAAAAGATTGTATTTAAATGAACGTTTTCAACAGCTCATTAATTGAGCATTTTTTAAAAATCAATTAGTCAGGAGGCTAAAAATAATTAGTCAACCAATCAATCATTTTATTTCTTAAATATAAATTAGTCAGGTGATTAAAAATATTAGTCAATCAATCAATCAATCATTTTATCATGAAATGCTGTATTTAAAAAAATTGTTTAGTAAATATAAATTTAGTTAATAATTAGACAACTACTAAATTATTTAAATATGTAAAAAAGGAAAGAAAAAGAAATCAATATGCTATTTAATAACAATTTTAAAGTTTTGCTAGTATTATTTTTATTCCTTTTTACTTGGCTCAAACACATACAAAATGACAAATTCATTCTAAATACTTAAATAAAATATAAAATATACAGAAATTTGTAATGCTTATTTACTTGAGACTGTAGAAAATTTGTTTACTTTATCTCACTAACTTTAACTATTCAAAGACGTCTTCTTTAAACTCTGCGCTAAAACATTGGATTCTTATCACGCCTGGTCTAATTACTCCCGTGGGAAATGCACAGAGCACTCTAAAGGCCAATAAAACCAACAAATTAGAGACTGTTAGATCAGTTATTTCAGAGAATTAGAGCCATGGGAACTTTTTTTCCCTTTCAAAAGCAGCACGGGGGTTTTGTTTCCCTTCAAAAAGAGGAATAATATTTTAAACCAACATTTTTCAATATTTTAAATTAAAACTAGTAATATAGGAAATTCTTACTTTTCGGAAAATTTATTATTTCCGATGGGTGAAAAAATTTCGGAAATATATTAGATGATTATTGTTGCTTTAAAACCACTTAAAGTAAATTTTTGAAATAACAAAAGTTAAAATTAAGTATGTGAGTTCAGCATTTATATATTACATTAATTGTTTTTGTCATGCATAATGCATTCGCTATCAAATAAATACATTAATTATAAAATATACGTTATTGAAAAGTTAAAAAAAATTATATTATATATATATATATATATACACTGGTGTGCAAAACTTAAGCAACAGGTATGTTTTTTGCCATAACTTCACGAGAAATCATCTGAGAGACATGAAATTCAGAAATGAGATACAGCATTTTGTTCTCCAAAATCACCAAAATCGTTAAAACATAAATCGGTGAAAATAATAGAAGGAAATAAAGAAATAATTAATATTATAATAAAAACGATCATCCTTCTGTAGCGCAAAACAATCTTTGCCCATAAACAAATTCCAATTACTCTCTCATTTCTTAATATACAAAGAAAATTAATCGAAAATAACTACTACTTGAGATACACAAAATTATAATTCATGAGATTTGTAATTCACTTCATACAGAGTTGCAAAAACAACGCTCTAATTCCAAATCCTTTGTTCGAAATGAAATTAATACTCAACAAACAACTAAAACGGAACAATCCCTACGGCACCGCGTTCCACAAATGCACAACTACCAAATATGAATCATACTCGAAAGGAGAATGATAATGTCGCGAATGGAGGCGAAATTTACTGCCCTCTGCTTTTGCGGTTCCTGATTAATATTCGCGTTCGAAATAACTAATACTTTCGCTGCATTTTCATCCTCGATAAATTTATGATCATGGCCCCCGTTCCTCCCAGATAATAAATTCGCATTCCTCTCCGGCAGCTCATTCTCCAGACTGTAACCTTCGCGGTTGCGGTGTTGGCTTTTAATCAGTTTAGTTACTGATAACAGTTATTTTCTCCGGCAAATACAAAACTCGAACCATGATAGTCGTCGATTTCTAGCAATGCATCATTTTTTCCCCCTTACTTTTCCGTCTGCGAAATATAGAGAAAGTATTGTAATTATCAAAAAATTCGAATTCGAGATTTTAAAAATCTCCCTGAGTCCGAAAAACAATTTTGGAAAATGTCTGTTTCTTTTTTTTTTATCTATCTGTGACAAAGTTTAACTAAAAACTGCTTTGGCTGAAATTTAGTACATGGTCTTAACAACGAATTTGTAGATTCTATCAAATTTTGAACACAATGGAAGATTGTCTGTCCGACTGCTCGAATATAAGTCAAAATTATAACTACAAAATGAAGGGAGCTAGATAGGTAAGATTCCGTACACAGACTTAAAATTAATAGTGTACACACCTATCAAATATTGAGTTAAATCCAACAAACGGTTGACCGTCTGTCGGTCGTTACGTTCAGAAACATGTAAAAGCGATAATTCAAAAACGAAAAAACTTAAACATATCAAATTTAGTATAAAATGTTGTGACTACAATAGTAGTTCTTCGTAAATTTTGTGTTTCAATCAGTTTGAATAAAACACGTCCAAAACCCAAATTCAATTTTCGAATGCTATTAAGTGCATACCAGAGATTAAACGCCAAATAACTAGCCAAGGTTCATACGAAATTTTCAGTAAAAATGTTAAATTTAGCATAAAATTTAATATTTCGTTATTATTGTACGCCGTTGACATGCAAGGCATTCTTTGGGACAACTCCTCTTTTAGAGAGTATGCGAGAAAGTTTAGGGTAGACCATTTCCGCTGATTAACGATTTAACCCTTTCTAGGGCCGTGGGAAGTATGCTTCCCACAAATTTATCAATCTTTGTATGAAATTATGTAGGTTGGCATAAGTTCTGACAAATTTTTTTAGTAAGTCAGAAATTTAGATGCTTCAGTTCTTTATCTCAGACAAAATAATGTGTCTTGGTTTGTTACTTAATTATTAATAAACCAAATTAATAAATTAATCAAATGAAATTTATCTAATAAGCTAAATGAATCCCTTTTCTTATTCTAATTTCAAGCCTAAAAATATTTTAACATAATATGACTAGAAAAAAATGGCCCTTTAAAGGGTTAAGAGAACCACAACTATTCACTTCAATTCGGATTGCGAATGGGATTTCAGTTTGGGGAGGTCCAACGAAGTAATCACAAAAAAGTATAAAATTTTAAAAAAATTAAATATAGTAACAAAAAGATACTAACCAAATCCAAATATAATTTACAGTATCGCAGGACTCCGTGTTTCTATTAAAAACCGTTAGCATAACTACACATTAAAATTGTATTTTCTAAATAAAGCATGAAAATATTAGCCATTAAAATAAATACTTACTAATTATCAATATAAATATAAAAATTCATTATAATAATTCCACAAACTCTGCTGGGCACACTAAAGGAACTACATCAATCAGGTTTGTGAAAATTTTAGCTATAACTGCGGATTTGTTTTTACCTCTAAATGCTTTTAAATTTACTAGAATCTTACTTTCCCTCCCCTTCTAATACAAAACTGCGAATGTAATATTTTATTTTTTTAAATATATAAGACAATTTAAAGAAGTATGACATGAACATTTACGCGAAACATTTTTGCATTTTCTAATGAATTTTGTATCACTAATTTATATTTCTATATTAATGTCATAAAAATACCAAGAGAAAGCATCACACATATCGACATTTTATTAATGAAAGAAAAATTCACATATGACATATTACACGCTCCTCAAAATCAGTGATCAATTTTGCAACTTTAAATGATGCGAATCTTTAACTTGTACTTCCAACAATGAGTATAACTTTGTAAAGTAAACCCTTTTACAGAGGCGAGAGAATTTCACTGATGTCATTTGATCGCAAATATAAAAACAATCAAGTAGAATTAATAAGTGCAGTGGTAACCAGCAGCGTTTTAAGTACTTCGCTAACACGAATGTTTTTAATTTGAATTTATCACTCATTTGAATTTTTCATAGGTCTCTAGAGTTTCTAATTAACTAAGTTAAAATATCGTCCATTATACGGATTTGCTTTAAGGTTAATTCAACACCGACATTTTAAAAAAATGTCAAATATTTTCGTTTTAGAATTTTTTTAAAATTAAAATACATCCACGGCTTTAGTCCCAATAATTATGAGTGAATTTAAAGAGTAATTTTATGAGTATTTTTAAAGCTCTTAGAGCTAAGCGCATCGGCATTTCACTGATATATTGGAATTGCCATCGAAAACGATCCTTTGATCGCTCGAGGTAGTTTTAATGTTAATGCAATCGAGAATGCGCCTGTTGTACAAAATATTCAATCAAACCAGCGGGGGTGGTTTCTTAAAAACTTTCTCGCATACTCACCAACAAAAGTGTTATCACAGAGAACGTCTTGCATGTCATTAGCGTACAATAGTCAGGAAATATTAAGTGTTGGCTTGAATTAAGCATTCTTACTGAATCTATCATGTGATTTGTGGCGATTAATCCCTGGCATGCGGTTAATAGTATTCAAAATTCGAATTAAAATTTCATACAAGTTTTTTTCCGAACTGACTGAAGCAAAAATTTCACACAAATCCAGCTGCAATTACAAAATCTCATGCCAAATTCGCTATGTTTCGTTTTTGAGCTATCGCGTTTTCATGTTTCTAAAAGTACAGACTGACAGACGGTCAATCGCCTTTATCAAATTTCGCCTCTTGGATTAGACTCAAAATCGGACTCCTATAAATGCTAAATATGTGTACCAAATTTTATTTATCTAGCTGTCTTCATTTTATAATTATAGTATTGATGTATATTCGGACAGCCGGACATACGAACTTCCTATAGAAACTACAAATTTGGTTTAAAAACTGTAAACCAAATTTCATCCATCTAGCTCAAAGCATTTCTGCGTTATCTTTGTCATAGGCATACAGACGGACGGACATAACATAACGCTATCCTATGCCTATAACACTAAGTTATCAAACCATTTGGATGAGCACAAGACGGAAGGAGACGAACGGACAAACAAACATTTTCAATTAATTCTGGGAGCCAAAAACATAGCGAATCGTCAAAATCTCGACTTCGAAATTTTTGACGATTACAATACTTTCTCTACACTTCGTATGTGAGAAAGTAAAAAGAATAATAAAAATTACTTTAAAAAAAAGAAAGTTTATGAGAATTCCATTATTCAAATTCTATAGTACAATCTTTACTCTAACAATATGTCACATACTCTATCTCTTAAAATTATTTTAAATAATTATTTTTTTAGCGATTAAATCTTCAATTTATTTGTGTGGTTACCTTATGTCTTAAAATTATTGACAATTTATCCTTTAATTACGTAATATTTACCAAATCAATTAACTATTAAAAATAAATTTTAATTGCTATTTTTAGATTTTAAAAAATATTGGTTTTCTTCTCCTAATTTCCTATTTATTTAATATTAATTCCTAATTCCTATTTATTTATATTAAATGCACCGACTCTTCATAAGTAAAGTAAATTTGAGAATTATCATCTGAACGATGGCGAAAGATTTAATATAAAAACATTTTTAAGAATATATAATACAAAAGAATTGTAAAAAAAATATCAAAGTTTGATTTATTACCTTTTTTGTTGGAATTGTTATTTTTTGAAATTTAAGCTCAACTTTTAACTATTACTTTTATTCAAAATCATTGTTCATTCACATATTCTGTAATAAAATAAAAATAAAAACTTTTTTTTAAAATCATTTTTATGCATCTGAACGTGAAATTCATGCGCAGTGTCTCTTTTTTTCTAGTTGGATTTGAAACATTCTTTGTATAGCAGAGATAGACTTTAATTCAGTCGGCCATTAAAAAGCAATTTTTAAAATTTCAGAAAGTGAAAAACGTCATATTAAGCTTTCTGGTCCTTTTTACAGATTCTTTTATAATATGCACTAAAAAATTACATTTATATTAAATAAAACTTGATTTTTATAAAATACCATTTCTTTTTGATATTTTTGATAGCTCATACTTTGTAAACATACATCAGAAATTATAAAACCTTTTGATTTTACTCAGGTTTTAAGGATAATTTTCTTTTTTTTAATAAGTTGAGAAAAAAAATTAATATTAGATTGCAGATACTTTAAACATTTAAAATATATAAATGTTATAAATGAAGAAAAACAGTTTGTTGAATGTCAAATTATGACAAATGAAACTCAAATATATATAATAAGCTAAATATATATAAGATTGTACAACATTGCCCACCACTTCGTTATACTCAGAAAAAAATAGAAAAGAAAAAACAATTTTGAACAAAACGAAAACAGAATGTGATCCGAAATTATTGAAAAGAATGAAATCGAAATAACAACTTATTACGTTCCAAAACAAGACTCGTATAATATGGAACACTCGTGAAAAAATAAATTGAAGTCTCGAGTACACATACATTTATTGAACTTTTCATTTCTAAGCGACTGGACTTGTTGCAAACACAAAATAATAATTTTTTATGCTTCTTTTTCAACTCGTAATAAAGTGGTGGAAGTTGGAGAATCGTTCCATTCATTCGTTCAGTTATCGAATCTTTTTACGATGAAATTTGATACGCAATTACTACGCTATCGCATTCCGTGCAACCCTGAACAAATCTTCCAATTCTTCGTAAGCCAGAGTAAATATCCCTTAGGCTTCCATTTACAGAAATACCTTTCCGCGCAAAGTAAATTGAAGGCAGAAGGACAATCTTTTCCAATTCTCCTTTTTTTTTAACTTTATTTTAAAAGATTTTTTTTAACAGATCAAAGCTAGATGACTTTTAAAACGAAACTGTTGAAAATTGCATTCCAAACTAGTGAAACCATTTTCACAGCTTTCCAGTGATTGGATTCACCTCGGTATGAAATAAAAATCATAAAATAACGATGCAGTGAGCTCTTAAAATAATAAACATACACAATAAAATTCCAATTTCCAAATTACTCTAGCTTTCTTATTTCATTCGAAAGTGTTTCTTAAGGCCTGTGTCGTCCTATCATTTTCAAAATAATTTAAAAGAAAATAAGATTAAAATACATGAAATAAAACTATCGATTGATTTGGCAGATTTCAGGCAGGCTGGTTGGGGAGAAAAATGAAATCTACATAAATGAATTTTTTAACAGTTATGAATTCAAGTATGACATTTCGTTTCACATAAATAAGTAATATAAATTTAATTAAAATAATCAATTTCAGTCTCTGAAATCAGAGACATTTTAAAGACAGTTTGGAACTTTTTCCTCACCTTGACAGGTGACAAATTTCTTATTCTGTTTAATAATAACGATGATACGAACATGCTTTTTATCCGAAGCAGAAATAAAGTATCACTGAAAAACCGAATACTTTTATTTTTATATTTTATATTCAATAATACACAAGATGGTGTTTTAAAATTAATTACTACCTAATGATTCAAAATCAACCATTTTAACTTTTACGTGGGCTCTTATTTTCACAAATTTAATCTAATGTTCCGCATCCAAAATGCTGTTTCAGCTACATTCCCACGTTCGATCGCAACGGCATATTACGGGGAAGAAACAAACAGACGATATTTTGGTAAGAACTCAAAATCGGAGTCTTTTCCTCGTCATAATAAAGAATAAAAAATATTTGCTAAAGAACTCTCCGCTTCCTTTCCTTTTCCAGAAGAAATACTATTTCACACACACACACACACACACATATTTCTTATCTTGAAGTACAGAAATGCATTGATGCGAAATTTTTCTACACTAATTTACAATTTCCTATCCTAGTAAACTTATTTGATTAACTCTAAAAAATTTATATCTCCCACGGTTCGGACAAATTAAAAGTACTGATATTAATTCATATTTATTGTTTTCAATAAATTTATTTAATAAAATAATTACTACATAATACTGGAAGACATTATAAAAACAAAACAAAAATAATATTTTTAAAAAATTATCATCAATGCATCTTGTACATTATTACAATGTTTAACATATAATAATTAAAATGAAAATATAATAAAGCTAAATAATTATCTTGAAGTAACAAACAGTTCAGTAAAATGCATTACAGATAATAAAATTTTATGTTACAGTTAAGGTTCTAGATCTGCTATGAATATTAAATCTGTTAGGAGGCAAAATGATGTGGTGTGGAGGTTTAGAGAAGATGCAGACATTGCTTGTCACCTGATAGCATTCAGAATTATAAGTTCTGATTTAAAATCGTCCTTATAAAGCTTCAAAATAAAACTTTAATATGGCTTTAAATTTTCCCCAATCCAATAATTAGTTTTCTTTTTTGCTGAATATTATCATTAATTTTATATAGATTTTGAAGTACAGTGAATCTTCAATTGAAGGCAAACACTCTAAATGATAATTTGATATTTTTTAACAATATAAAGTTAAACTCTAAATTAGAAAGAGGAAAAATTTGTACAAGAAAAAAAAATTATCGACTCTAAAAATAAGAATAGTTGCATGATTTCAATAAGACACAGAGCAAAAAACATTTTTTAAATTTCCAGATAAATTATCAAAACAAAATATATCTACTATCAATAAAATATTTAATTCATATTTTAATTTGAACTTCAAATGTTAATTATAACAGTTCGCTAATGTTGAAAAAAATTACAAATAATAGTTTGGAAACAAAGTTGATTATATAAATGACTAATATATAGTATATATATGTGTGTGTGTGTGTGTATTTGAGTAACTTATTATTCTAAGAATAATTTAAATTTTGTCCACTATAGTAACTTTATGCTTAAAAGATTTTAAAAATTTCATCAAGTCTATATTGTATAGTTACTGAATTTGAGGACATACATATATTTTGGAAGCAAAAAGAAAAATGGAAATTCCCATTAAAATTAATACTGTGTCATAACAGCTGCAAATCTAATAAAAAAGTGTAATTACTTTTAAGTGAAAGAATAATAATAAAAAAGAAGATAAATTTGAACATATTTCCAAATACTTAAAAAAAATTAGTCATAGACATTAATTTCAATAGAATAACTATTTTTAATTTAGAAATTGTTAGATTTAAAAAATTAAATAAATTGTGAATTTTAACTCTAAATGTTGGAATGCAAATATGCTTGTACAGTCATTACAGATGTGTCTATATGTTTTCTTTTACAGAAAATCATTTCTTGATCAAAAATTCCATTTCTTTTTAATTATTGTATAATATGAGTGTGCTCTCTTCACTTATAGGTTTATGTGTATGTTCATTTATGAATATATCAGAAATTTAACAGATTACCTTTACAGTAATCATCAAACATTTTTTATGTTAATGATTAAAATGCACATAAATATAAATTACTAAAATATATTGTAAGAGTATTCAGCACTATGACCTTTTTGTGTATGAAATGAAGAACAATACAAATTTAAAAATAACTATAATTAAAATATTGTTATATAAATGTTATAATCATTGTTATATAAATGTAACATGATTTAATTAAACAACTGTTTTGAAAGAAACATTTATTGGTTATTAATAATTCTTAGAAAACTAATAGTTTATTATACAATTAATAATTTTTCTACCATAGCTATTTAACAAATATTGTAAACACATTGTCAAGATTTAGATATTCTAATTTTGTTCCTCAAATAAAGCTAATTTTAATTTTTATCAAAACAATGTCCATCAATTATATCAACAACTGCAGCTTTTGGAAGTTATAAAATAAATCAGTATGTTTTTTTAAACATGTTTCAGAAAAATATAGATCAGTTACTAATCAATTTTTAAATGTACATATTGCTAGAAAATAAAAACTAGCATTTTCTTTCATGCTATAAAATTGCTTTCTTTGTAATACAAACATTAAATTGATCATTTTTCATCCCAACTGATTTCAAATTTTATTTCAAATATGCATGAAACTGTAATAAACAAGAACAGCTTTTTATATATGTTATATGACAAATTTAAATATATATTAAAGGCCAACTTTATTTATACATTAAAAATGCAATATCTTTGCAAGGTTTCATTAAAATGAAAACCTTATAATTGTGCTTTTCATATAATTTGTCAAATATTTTGAGAAGACATAAAAAATATCACAGAGGACATTTCTTTAAAAACCCTATAAACTCAGAAAAATAAATTAACATCTATAAAAAAAAACCTTTTAAAAATTTGCATTATATAATTAACAAAAAAAAACAGTAAGTAGAAAATTAATAAATAACAAATTATGTGGTTTTGGATCAGGAAACAAAATTAATAACAGAGATAATTATATTTACATAGAAATAATGTACATAAAGTAAATGGAAAATCATTCATTGTTTACTTAAAATGTCAATGAATGACAAAAAAAATATATGAATAATTCGGTAAGTCCATTAAAATAATGCAATTAGAGCTAAAACAATCCAAAACATCACAAAATCATGTTGGGAAATGCACAATCCCTATTTGTTTTCTTTTTCCACTTTAATTGAACTTGTAGTGATAACAAAGGCAAACTAAAATATTATCATTGCAATATAAAATGAAAAATTCTTAAAGAAAGTACATTCCCAGTATAAATAATATTTAAAGAATAAAAATTATAGTGTGACCCAGAAATAAAATTATAAAGAAATGAATGTTATTATGAAGAAATGATAATACAGATGACTTTAAAAAGGAAATTCAATATAAAATTTACCTGTGGTAAATTGGCTTGTAGCTGCCTTTGCAAAGAATCTTTTTCTTTACTAAGGTCATTTACTTTGATATGCATGTTGGCTAAATTTTCTTGAGTATCCCTCAGAGTTTCCAAAAGCTTATCCCGCTCATCCAATATATTTACCATGAGCTGTTCAAAATTAGCTTCGTCAGCTGCAAACTGACCGCCTCTTTGACCGAGGCTGTCCTCGGCAATAGTAGGCATCACATCACACATCATATTCCACATTTTTGCATAGATTTAATAGCGTTTTCTCCGAGAAACTTTAGACTGATATCATATTAAGTACTCTCGGACATTCCTTAAACCGAGTGGGTATTTATTCAACCAAGTCATCAATAATTTATTCAGGAAGAATTATACAGTTTAAATAACGGCAGATTATGTCTTCTGGATATTTAAAAGCGTTCGTAAAAGAAAACCAAGTAAAAAGAATGTCAAATTCCATTTTATCTGAAGAGGGAACGGTTTCCATGGTGAAATTTTGTTTTAAGTTCTAGCTGCAAATTTGCTGTTCCTCTCGGAGTTGTATACCGGCAGTGAAAACCGTCTTACTTTTATTTACATTCAAATGTTTCAAACAAGATACCCTTTACCTCATGATCAACTTTCTATAATTTCCTGAATTCATTTTTTTCCTCACTGCACTGTCAAGTTATCCCACAATTCCATTCTCTTACTCTCGTCAAACATAAAGGGGTAAATTGTACACATATCACCGAGATTAGTTTTGGTTTTCTTTTTTGTCAGTTTTGCACCTCAAATTATATTACTTATTAAAACTTAGAAAATTTTAAGGCTATACTGATTTTATTGAACCTTTATAGAAATATTTTGAATGAAAAGTTAATAATTGCATTAAAAACAGCTGTGCTATTGAGGCTATCAAGCATAGATCGTGATTGCGCAAGCGCTATGAGTTTTTGAGCGACTGGCTCCTGTGGCCATGGCGGCCGACACAGGTGGTGGTTTATGCCCCAACATGAATTTTCAAAACAAACTTCTTATTTATTTTTATTTTTTTAATTATCATTTAACTTCTAAATCCGTAAGCAAATCATTAAAAAGTTAACATTTTCATACATTCCCCTTATTTAATCATCAGAGTCATGCCAAAAAGTGGAAAGAAAGGTGTTAAGAAACAATCCAACCCTGCATCAGGTGAATTCATTAATTATATGTATTTCATCATTTAATTTGTATATCTTAAGACTAGAATTATCTAGGTATAATTATTAAGCTTTAATATCAATAAATGTTGTTTGTCTGAATACCAGTTGTTTATTTGCGTGTGATGATGAATTTATCTGTAGAATTAATTGGTATTTTTTACAAAAATCACTAACAGTTTTGCTATATTTGTTTTTCATAAATGTATTTCACATCATCCAGTATCAAAAGAATTAATATCTGCATCGTTTGTTCTCGAATTATATTTTACATTAAACTTCTCATAATTGCTTTTTGATGCTTAAATATATAATTTTGCAAAATGATTTTTAAATAAAATTATTTGACTTATTACTTTAAAACTTTTTTAAAGCAGTATATTTTTAAAGTATAAAAATCGTATCTAAAGTCTGTGTATTCAATTTTTCATCGATTGTTTAAAAAAACTGTCATTGGAACAAATGTGTCATAAATTCAGAAGAAATGCTAATTGCAAAGAGATGACAATCTGTTCTTCGAACATAATCCTATTGCTCTTTTGTATTCCAGAAGGTGATAAAGGCAGATTCATACAATTCTAAAGATAAAACACTTGGTTTAATCTTGATCAGTTATACCTCAATTTCTATTAATTTCTTATATTCAGTTGTATCAAATTTTTTGTTTGCCAGAAGCAGAATTTGTTGACAGAATTTTCATTTCATAAAATAGGCAATTGTCTATTTCAGTCTCTTGGTTGTTAGTGAAAGTTTGTTATTTTAATTAATATTTTTTCCTTTGCTGATTTATTATTATTATTTTTAATATGCTTTAAGTATTATGCATAAATGTGCTTTTCTATATAGGTGTATTTCATGTATCACATTTGGAAACTTAAACTGAATTATTTAGACTCATTTGTTAGAAACATTCCATTCTTGGATATATTCACATTTAATCACTATATTTTCCTGTTATAATTGTAAATGTATTTTAGTTTTATAGAATTATATAACATAACCACACTCTAATGCTAATTTAGCTGGGGTGGGTAGACTTTTCTAGGATATGGGCTACTTCTAATCTTTTCAAGGTGTTGATGTCCATCCAGTGATGTAAGTTTGATGAGTTAAAAAAAAGGGGGACCTACAATATACAGAATATATATTTATCTACGTAGTAACTACAAGCATAATAATAATGCCAAAATACAAACATAATAATAATAGCCACAAATATAAAGATATATGCATTTAATATCAAACAATTCAAAATACATTAGAAAAAAAATCATTTTCATCTAAAGTTAGTTCTTATAGGTAGTAGAAGACTTAGACTGCATACTGTCCTCCTATCATGAATATCTGGATACATAATTATTAATTGCTAATCTTGCACTAGATTGTAAATGGTCATCTGCAACATGGGAATGATATTTAGTTTTAATTATATTCATCATTGAAAATGTAGATTCACACAGGTAGGTAGAGCCAAAGAATGATTTTAATGATATGCAACTTTTTTAAAATTAAGATACTTTAGATTCCAAAAGTTATTCTTAGGTTCTGAACTGCATGTTTTTAAAATGATATTTTGAAAAAGAAAAACTTCATTTTTCTCAAGAGATAAAGATGATGTATAATTTATATTATCAGTTATTTCTTCCACATCAACGTTGCCAAATGTGTAACACTTCAATGTAACAATTGGTTCTAGTCTAGTAAATTCTTGAAAGCGCCCCTCAAATTTGGAGTGAAGTCTTATTGTTTCATCATAATATTTATCTTTGTTTCATGTACCTCCATTTTTAAACAACTCATCAGAAATATTTTTGAAATATTTCGGCAGTGTTCCATGAATATGTTTCTTTTAGTATGGCCATTTTAGGTCTTAGTAAAGGCGGTCACCTCTAAATAACTTGGCAGTCCAAAAGTTGATTGCAATCAACTTAATGCTCACTCCTGCTAATTAAGAATAAAATAAAGATAACTATTTGGATTTTTATATTTTGCATTTTCCTATTTCATTTACTTTGATGTTTTTTATTTGAATTTTGCTTATTATTTGATATAATTCTATATATATATATATATACTATATTTGTCACTGTATTTGTAAACTTTAATTTTATTGCTCCATGCGGTTTTGTTGAAATATTTTATTCTAGTTAATGAACAGATTTATTATATGAAACAATATAATCTGCAGTTTTTCTTCAGGAGCATTTTCAAGTGTAATAATTAATATGAGCTATCATTATTAGAAATGATAGTTCTAGACAGTATTTCTTTGGTTACCATTTATTTTACATTAGAAAATAATATAAATATTATTCTGATGTTAAATTATTAAACAGCATAAACATATTATGGTGTTTTCTTCTGAACTAGTTGATAAAATATTTAATATTTGTTTCTTAATTCTGTATAATTTATATAGTTGTTTTCTTTTAGATATTAAGCTTTCAGATTTTGCAAATAGTTCTGCTCGTGCTGGAAGGCTTCGAAAATCTGTTGGAACCCCCCTAAGTAAAGAAGGTATATTTTCATAATTTATTTTTGATATATATTTTTGAGTTCAATATTATTTTATATATTTCAACAATATTATAATAAAATATTCAGTACTTTAGTTATACCCAAAAGCATTTTGAACTCATTCGACTCTTGACCATATTTGATCTTCAAAAATATTTATTCTCTGACCCAATTAATAAAAGGAAAAGAAAAGTATTTGTGTTTCTAAGTTTATATGGAAAAGTAATTATTCAGTCGTGATTAGAAATTTACTTCAATGTTCTCAATTTTTTTTCCATTCAAAATTACAGGATAAATTTATATCTAAAGTGGAGCATTTTGAACTTTTTTTTTTAAATTTATGAATAATTTAAAATGAAAGCAACAGTGGTTACCTATCCCTTATGTCTCATCCCTTGTTTTTGAGAGAAATTTCAAAACGTAATCCCTTTATACATTCCCTATAGGTAGTAAATAAATTTCCCACTCACAGTTACTTGTTTGAATTTGACAATTTTTATTTAATCTGAAAACTTACAACATCCAGACATATTAATTTTTTAAAAGATATTGCTAAATAAAGCTTTTGACATCCTTTCTAATTTCAACAACTGAAACAATTTCATCTTTTAATTTCACAACTTTGTGGACACAGCAAACCAATCAGAATTTTTTCCCCCCTGTTTAAAACATTGCTTTCCTTTCAAAATATTTAATGCATCCAGGTCAATACGTGATGTAGTGCATCCAGGTTGATTAAGACTATTAAGTTACTGTTATTAATTTAATGTATAATAAGTTGATTACCAAAGGTGGCTAGTAGTTGTACTATTGCTGATCTGACATGTTGGCATGAATTGTCTTTTTTCTCTTTGCTTTTGAGGTTACTTAATTGATGCAAATGTTTACTATACTTTAAAGCATGCTTATCATGAAATTGTTGTTGGACTGCTGTGTTAATAGTAAAAGAAGTTTCCAAAAATAATTATAAAAAAAAGCTCGTTAGCATGAAATGTTTGTAGCAGAAATTTTTTTTATAAGTTCTTGCCCCTCTTATTTTGTACATTCATTTGTATTCCTATAATAAATTATTCAATTAATTATCATTTATTTTAACTACAGAATAGATCATGGATTTGAAATTTCACAGTTTTTTTTTTTTTCTTTCTTTTTCTTTTTTCTTTAATTATAACATTTAAAAAATTCTTCTAAGAATGCATATAAAATGGTAAAAAAAATTCTTATAAGCTTTTATTTTTACTTGTAACATTTCTATATAACTTTGTTTTATTATTCTTATATAAAAATATTTTATTCAGCTGAAGATATAAGAAATGTAGATGATGATGACACAGCATGGTATGAAAAAGACCTCGATGAATTCCAATACCTAGATATTTCTTCCACAAATAGAAGTAAGAAAATTGATATGCTTTTTAATTGTTAAAATTTCAATATATCATAAATATTTCAATCCGTTAGTTTTAAATGTATATATGTTGGAAATGTGATGTTTGCTGCAAATGCTTTAATTACATGCATTAAAAAAATGAGAAACATTTATTTATTTTCAAATAACCCCAATTTTTTGTATTTCAATTGAAACAAATATTTTATATTCTTGAATTTTGGAGCAGGACTCATTGTCTTAGAGATTGCTAGGTATAATCTGAAAAATTTATGTTAAATCATAAAAAGCATAACTATAAATTAGTTATATATGAAAAAGAGAATTATATGCATAGAATGGTAATTTTGTGTGTGTATATATATATATAGAGAGAGAATGGAAATTTTGTGTGTGTGTATATTATATATATATATATATACACACACACACACACAAAATTACCATTCTATGCATATAATCCTCTTTTTCATATACCTGTATTTTCGTTCTTTTTAGAAAAACTACGAACAAAAACTCCCCCTGAAGAATCTCTTAATCGCCCAGGCATTTGTTACCCCATTGATGTATGGTTTTTAATTGGCTCTTACATAAAGCCAGAAGATGTTAAATTATTTGCATCCATATGTAAAGATTCCCATCGTGTCAGCAGATCCTATTCATTTTGGATGAGAATGTATAAAAGGTAAGTTTTGTTTGCTATTATTTGCTTTTAAGTTATTGCTTTAAGTGCTCAAAATTGAATATTTGTTAAAGTAATCAGTTTTATGATGCAAAATTTTTTGATAAATTCATCATAATTAATTTTTTAAAATTCATATCAATTATTTATTTTAAAATACAAATATTAAGTATTCTAATTATTAAAGTTTAAACATAAGTTAATTTTAGTATTTTTAAGTATATTTTCAGTAAATACAAGTAATTATATTTTAATAACAGAAATCAAAATTTTAATACTTAATCTGCAATTATATTTATAAATATGCTGTTAAAATAAACTAAATAAAATATCTCTATTTAATTTTCTTGCTGAGCTCATAATATCCATTTAAATATTTTGTTTGTATTATTAAAATTTTGTCAAATTCTAAAGTACCAATTACCAATCAAATATAGAAAAAGAAAGAAAGAAATTATTATTGTTGTTTGAAGGGGGGGGGACCATTTTTTAATTATGAATCCCAGTTTCATAAAATATTCTTGTGAAATTCTCTTTGCAACAGCATTTTTAATGTTTTCTTTATTGGTAGACAAAATTAATTTTAAGAAAGTCATCTTGATTGAAGAACAATTGAAGACAATTTTGTAAAAAATTTTCAAATAACTGCTTTAGATTAAAATTCTTTTGATTTATTATTGATTAGTGTTACATTTTCCTATACATTTTCTGATTTTAAAGAAGGGAGTAAAATCTTTCAGAGCAAATTTGGAATTGAAGGAACTTTCCTCCTTTGAAATAAATAATGAGAGGGGGGGGGAGGCTTTTTTTTAATGGTCTGGAAAATTATATAAGTTTAAAACATTTCTTACAACAGTTATATTTATTATTTTGGAACATCTGTTCTGATAAATATGTTGAAACTGATTGTTATGAATTTTATAATCAATATTTTGATCTTTGCTTAAAACAAAATTATCCTTTAAAACCATTTGATATATATTTATGTACTTAGTAACATATAAATTATGAATATTATGAATCTAATATATAATAATTTAGATTTCCAATCAAACATTTTAAAATTTAATTAAAATATCAAAACTATAAAAACATTTAGTTGTATGTTGAAAAGCAAAATAGTTTTTTTTTAATTGCCTTCAGTTTATAATTTATTTTTACAAATATTGTAGAAACTTAAAACTCTTGCCCCCCCCCTTCTTTTTATTTTTCTACTTGGCATATAGAACTGAAATTAATTAATTAGTAATTAAATTCTGAAAGTACTAAAATAATGTATTGTCACTATATGAATATAAACAATTAACTATATGAATATAAAAAAAAATTGAAAATTGGTAGATCAATGAAAAATCTGTTCTGGAATTCTATCTATACAGATATGAAATAAGGCAATTTAAATAAAAGTGTCTGATGATTAGGTTAAGACAGTGGACAAGTTTTCAGAGAATATGCCAACAACGTGATGAGTATTTTGACAGAGCGCCTGGACTAGTGGTCCTTCATCTCCGATTCCTAATAGTTAATTTTTTTGTATTTAGTTTTGAATTTGATTTGAACCTGGATATTATAATGCCTTTCTGTTTTTTTATCAGCAAGAAAATTAGTTTTAGGAGAAAAAAACAATGAAAATTGAGATAAAATAATATAGATTATAGTAATGTAAAAGGAAAGTGAGAGTAATACCTGATTATCTGTTTTACTTTGCTAGTATTGGTATGTCTTCCTCTTTTCCTATTGTCTAGTGTCACAAGGGTGCAATGAGTATGACTTTCCTTATTAGCCCTGAAAATGGCATGTACAGTCATATTTCAATTCCCTTTTGAAAGAGAATATGCATTTGATAACCACACTTACCCAGTTTTACCTAATAGCCTTTATTTGTGTGGAAACTTAAAATGTAATGCTTTTATTTCTTAATTAGATTCAATGGATGAGTAGAGATTAAGTATTGATATGGAGCAGAAATTAAATGTTAATATGGATTTATATCATATATAATGCATTAATATACTTAACAATACTTGCAATTCAGTCAGTTTAAATAGTCAGCAGTATTTAGACTGTAATTTTTTTCTTATAATAATTAATATTTTACATTTAGGAATCTTTGATACATGCTATGAATTCCTTGCTGTCTTGTTATTTGTTACAAAAAATGGATAACTATGTCAAAAGTAACAATTAAAATTTTAGTAAATAGTTAAAATCACTAATTTTTTAAAATATTTTTCTTTTAGATACTATCAACCCAATGACCACCTTCCAGCCAGACTGCAACCTGAATGTATAGAACAAGCTTTCTGTCTCAAAACTTCTGTCATACGAGCTCTTTATTACATGTATCCTAACTTCGTTAACCAACTGTCGTCTCGCATGTCTAACACAGATGTATATTGTTTGTCAAATCTCTGCTGTACATTGATGTGGCGGATTCAACAGAATGGAAAGTGGTTGTTCCATTTCAAATTCACGACATCAGCTAATGCATCCATCACTCCATTAACATATAAAAGTGTTATGAATGATTGGTGGACAGGCCAAGATGTCTGTAGAAAAAGTCAAGATCGGTACGTCAATTACAACCCTGATGAAGGTTGCAAAATTTTGCGCTTCACATGCTCACATTATGTTTTGGTTCCTCCCATGGTAATGGGAAGTCGTCTCTGTGATGTGCGCATTAATTTGGCTCATGATATGCGTCGCCAAAAGCTGCAGTTGACATTTGGTCACTCGAATTATAGGCAGTCAAATAAGAGCTCTGGTTTTTACAAAGATAGTTCTGGCTACAGTGATGTTGTTGAGTTTGATGCTGTGGAAAATTTAACGATTCTAAATTGGTGGCATCCTCAATACCCCTTTGAATACAATGCATGATTGTTGATTATTCTTTTTTTTTATGAATGATTTTGATTTTATTTACAAAAGAAGTTATTTTGTTACTTAGTTTTTATTTCTATGAGATTTAGCATGTCGTGAATTTGACAATGTTTTTACCGTCGTGAGGCCAGTAAAGAAGCACACAAAATTTTCATATCTGTAACATGATTTGATGAAGGAAAATGTTACAATAAATGTCTGCATTTAAAATTTGTCTGCTTTGTATTATTTCTCTTCCTTTCTAAATTAAATTATTCAATACTAGATTACTTTATGAAAAGAAATTACACTCAACTAAATAGAGATTTAAAAAAAAAGGATCTGTTTAAATAGGTACTTGTTTATTAACTGCTTGGCATTGACAAGCTCTAAGTTTAATTGTAATGTTATTGGCAAAAATGTCAATATACTCTTATAACATCTTTGGCTTTTATTTTTTGCAGTTGCTTACAATAAATAATATTTGACTAATATTCACTAGTACCTTTAAAAATCTGAAAAAAAATTAAATTTCATTTTCAAACTTTTTAAAAAATTTAATTAATTGAATATAGCTTTTACATTGTCATGAAAATATGATACAAAAACATATATATCTTTTATTACTATCAAAATAATTGATGTTATTCTTAGAAAGGCTTAGATGTTTTTGTGGATTTTAAAAATATTTGCATTATTTATTCAATCATTCTCCTTTATTTGTTGTTAAAAAATATCTTAATTCCTTCTTCAAGAAATTATCCATCTGATTGCATCCAATTTATATATGTTTGGCAAGAGTAAAACAGAATTTCTTTCATGTGGGTTCTGGTTCACTCAAACTTTGCCTAGAACAAACTAGAGAAACATGTAGGAAAGATTTGCTTTGTTTTAGTAATATCGATGTAACATTTAGAAGCAACCTTAATGCTATTTCGTACTGAATTCGTCTTCAGATGTCTCCTGAGCTGGTACTCCTCTCCAAGATTCTGCACCAAACTAGCAGGAAAACATTTGGTTCCAAAATATTCAACAAGCACAGAGTCGTTTACATGGCGGTTCTTCTTTAGAATCTGGTCTCGAACCTGGAACCCACCCGTCCCGAAAACGAGACTTTACTGCCAGGCCACAGTGGCAAAGGAATTTACAGAAAATAGTCTTCCTTTATCGAACAAATCTCTTCCAAAAGATATTTTGAACCTTAATAATGCCACACAGCAGACAGCTTCAAATAACTTCCGCAACAGCAAGTATCTCAACTCCCAGGCATTAAAACTAATACACACTGGACAAGAATGAGAAGAGATAATGGTATTCCCGCTAGACTTATTTTTGAAGTGATGATAACAGCAGGCTATTTAAACCGTTTCAACTTATTACTTTCTGGTTTCGCCCATTTCTATCAAACAACGCAAACATTTGTCCGGATTCTGTTGAAATAGCTTCAAATTTCGCTAGCACCAATTCTTTAATCCAAAGCGAGCAATCATGGCATATATCTTGGGGCGATTTTTCTCATACACAAATAATCACCCAAGAATATAATTTAAATAACCATTTGAGATAACTATAATCTTAGCAACCTCATAACTCACAGCATCTCATTTTTAGTTTCTTGTTTACAAAGTCTAGATAAAATATTGTAATCGTCTAAAAATTCGAACGAGATTTTGATGAATCTTCACATTTTAGACCTCCCTGAGTGCTTTTCGGAAAATGTCCGTTTATTTGTCTGTAACAAAGATAACTCACAAACGCTTTCAGTTACAGTTGAAATTTGGTATGTGATCTTTACACCAAATTTGCAGATTTATATCAAATTTTGAGAAAAATCCATTCAGAGGAAGTATGTCTATTCGAATTTAAGTTAATGCAATAACTACAAAATTAGGTACACATATTTAACATCTATTGTGTAGAAACCTATCAAAGTGTGAGCGAAATCCAACAAAGGTTGACTGTCTATGCGTCTGTACTTTCAGAACTTGCAAACGCAATAACTCAAAATTTTAGCGACTTAATTATATCAAATTTGATGCAGAATTTTGAGACAACAAATATAGTTTTGTGCCAAATTTATATTTCAGTTGGGAAAAATGTGTGTAAAGCGCAAATTCTATTTTCGATATTATTATCCGCATACCAGTGATTAATCACCAATGATGACATGATAGATTCAGTAGAAATGCTAAATTCGAGCGAAATGTTAATATTTCGTAACTATTACTTGCTACAGCCATGCAATGCGTTCGCTGGGATAACACCTTTATTTTTAGAGCAAAGGGAAAGTTTTGGGGAAACAACTGCCGATTGTATAATATACGCTATTGCAATGACAGCAACATAATCAATGATATTGGTCATATTTTATTATTCTGAAAAAAAGGGCTCTTATTGCAAAAATTCTCTTTAGATGAAATTCATTTCAACTTACAAGATGGCATCTCAATGTACTGTTGGCCAAGTTCACAGATAGCAAATCGAACCTCTCGTGCCCACTTGCAAGCTGTGAAGTTTCTGGTATCTTCTAACTATAAATACTTTAGAAAGTAGATATATGGATCTTATTTCCCTTTTCCCATACATTCATGGTTTCAATAACGTTCTACTTCATTTAAGGCAGCGAACACGGTTTAATAAACGCAGTGTATCCAATCCAATCGGAACCCAATAGCTAATTTCTAAATCATTGGTAAAAGACATTGGCATTTTATAAGGGAAATGGTTTGACAGGAAATGTATTTTGATTCAGTAATTATTTTAAAGCTTTTCAAATTTTATATTTTTATACAGATCTTGTATTATGTGTAATTTTGCTGGAATTAATTTCTAATACCATTAAGATTTAAAGTCTAATATAATAATGTATATTAATTTCCATGGAAATTTTAAATTTATTTATGGTTTGTGGCAATATTAAATAAAATCCGTTGCAACTATGGTGAATCTGTAGCAAATGGTATATATGTCATCTCTTACGAGTTGAGGGGGGAAAAAAAGAAAAAACGTTCCATAACACAAACGTTTATTAACAAGAGATAAATACAAAATTTGCATAACAGACTGTTTTTAAACACAAATACATGTAAATATTATCATTCTTAGAAAAAGTTCTGTTTCTTACAGTATAACACTAAAGAGCACAATTAAAAATAATAAACGAAAAATTTTAAAAAATGGCATGACAACGCAACAACTAAACAAAATATGGCTGAATGATAAATCAAAATGTAACATTTATCAAGTTTAGAATAGTTGTATGAAAATTCTGAGTCAAAAGCATAACTTTACCTAATATAGAATAACATGTATCAAAAACATTTGTACAGCAGTATTTACATCTTTATTAGAAGTGAAAATGTTGTAAAGTTTAAAAAAATTAAAGAGTTTGAAGGATTTTTTTTTTATTCAAAAACACTAATACACTATCGTCTGCAGAATGCAGCGTATCTTCGACTTAAAGAAAAATATATTGTCAGTTTCAAGCAAAGATATTGAAGGAATGCATGCTTATAAAGATATGCAGTGGAATGTTTTAAATCCTTTTAAAATTTTGAATTATCGAGCATGAAAGATTTTTCGCTTTTCAAAATTCGAATCACTTTATCATCTAAACTCCTATTTTTCTGCTTGTTTCTTCCAATTTTTCATTTTAATTTAAAAAGTACAGACACAATTATTTTGTCAATTTGATATACTCAATAATTCTGAAATAAAAAAAAACTGATTTTTTTTTGTGGAATTAATTGTATTAATGATCCACAAATTAGAATGTTCTTTACATGTCAGAATATATAGTGCTCCTAAATCTTGTTAAGAAAAAACTAATATTTCTTACCAAATGCTTTTTTTCCAAAAGTTCAAATATTTTGAAAACATTTAAAATACTTGAATTGATTTGGAATAAAATATAACTTTATTTTAGAGTATGCAAACGACAATATGTCTAAAAAAAAACAGAAAAAAAAATTATGTCAGTAACATTTTATTTTTTAGAAAGTACTCATTTTAGTTTTAAATATATTCATTAACAAAATGTATTCGTTTTTTTTTTTTCAATTATAGAATATGTTATATTTTTAATGCACAAATAGTATGCACTAATGGCGATTTTTTTTTCTTTTTATTAGAGAGGGGATCAAAATGGAACACCATTATTTTCATTCCTTAGTTATTCTGTAAAAAAGTGATATAACAAAATTAATTAAGTTAAATAAAATCATGAAATAAGGTCTTTCAATTATTTGGATCTTTTCATTTAAAATTTCAGTATATATTAAAAAAGAAATTATTTTTTTTAATTTCATACATTCTTTAATAGTCTGCCAGTTACTGACAATAAAATATTAGAAACATGCAAGTTTAAAAAATATCATACATTTCACAGAACATAGCTCAATATTTTATAACAATGGGCTTTGTACAAAACATGCAATGATAGGCACAAACACATAGTACACTCTCCTTTTTAACATACTGTGTCCATTTCTACTGCATAGAAAAATATCGTACAGTAGATCACATGCAAGAAAAACACATTTATATAACAACAACAGGAGATAGGCTTCTTTATTTATAAGATGTCCCTTTAAATGTCACCACATACTCAAATTTTACTCTGAAAATACTAAGGGATCAGCAGAAACATACCTACTCTTTAAGCATTGTTTCATATAGAGCAATTTGATTAACACAATTATTTAAGATAACCAGTTAGTTAAGTACGACTAAAGACGATTCAAACACATTTTAGAGATAATATTAGAAAAATCTAGACACAGAACTAACATAAAAATATAAGTAATTTCTAATTAAAATTAAATAAGGGTTAAAGATAAATAATAGAAAACAAATATATTATTTATAGAAGATGTAGCTATAATTATAAAAAGAACAAAACACATAACAATTTACATTATACAACTTGGATTCTCCCCTCCCCCTTAACATTGTAATAAACTTTAAATTCAATATCAATTCAACAATGCAAAATTTAACAATTATTTACATAATCTAACCAAAAGCCCATAAAAATTACTTGAGTTTTGATAACATTATAAAATACAATCATTATATTTACTTCAACCAATCTTTTTTCGAAATAATTATGAGATATACATCTCAAAAAATATGAACAAGAACGAAATGTAATTGCAAACAACAAAAAATAAATAACAATTTCAATTATAATTTCATTTTATCATTAGAAATGCTAAATAACAATAGGAAATTTAAAACAGATAAGAAAAATTAAAATATAATCAAATATTAAATCTCAGAAAACTTCAAAAAACAATAAGTTGCACAATTTTTAAAGAACTGTATAAGAAAACTGTAACTCAAAAATTTTAAATATTATTTACAACAAATAACTATTTTATAGGAATTATTACATTTTAAAATTATTACATTTTATTTCATAGGAATTTTAAGGAACTGATTCATAGGTGATATTTGACAGTAAAAAAATATTAACAATATTAAACTTATAATACGCAACTCTTATGCCATTTAGAACTAATAAAAAATGAATTAGTGATATGCATCAAATATTCGATCTCAAAAACACCATAAAATTTTGATAATAATTAAGTAAACTGAACAAACTGGTGATAAACTAATTTATGAACAAAAATGTACAACATATATTCATTTTAAAAGTCTTTAAAATTTAATATATTTTTGAAACCATGTACAAGTTTCAATTAAAAACTGACAAAAGAACAACCATTTTTACATTAATGGAATTAAAATGGCCAATTCTATGTAAAATAATTGTTGGAATAACAAATATTTCACCCAAAATCCTCAAAAACCATCACATACACACATAAAAAAAAAATCAAATAATGTACAGGATTATAAAATTATATAAAAATTAAAACATTATGTATTATAACAAAAGATAATGCCATAACTATCTGTAAATAATAACTAATGAATCAGTAACAATTTCATAAAATGGAATTGTTATAAATCGACGTTATTATTGATAGCTTATTTTAAAAACATATCACACAGAAACATATATGGAAGGAAATTGTCAGAACTAAACAAGAAATTTAGCATACACATATCAAACACACACAAAAACTTATAAGTTTAAAATAAAATTAAAAAATTGCTTATCCATTTCCAAAAATCAGGATATCAATTCCTAACAAGTGCAATTAATGCCATGGCAAATAAATGAAAGAACACTAATTTTGAAGAAAGTTACATAAGAACTCATAAAAGAGTACAGTGACTAGACAAACATCACAGTCAATTTTACCAGACTTTAGGCCAGTAAATATTCACAACCACACAACCTTTTTCTTATCTTCAAATCATCAGTGACATTCAAGCAAATTGAATTTTAAAATAATTATAACGAGAACTACAAGTGTAAGAAATATAATGATGCTTAAAGAAAATTAATTTTAATCCTTTCATTTGCAATAAGTCAGACTTCAGCATCATATTACAGAATTCTTTATATTAAAAATTATCACGAAATAAAAACGATCAAAAAAATTTTATTAATAGAAAAAATAAATACATTTTAGGATTTTAGATGAGCTAATCAAAATAAATGTTTAATTTAGAATGTATCATATAATGAGGTGGTCAAATAAATTAGTAGCAAACGAATTAAAAAATAAACTTGCTTCAAATTTTATCTTTAAATAAAAATATTTCATTAATTTAAAAGTTCTTACTCAAGTTAAAGGCATAGTATAAAGGCAAGCAAGGATACATACGTAAAAACATTACCTGTCATCTTTTCTTAATAATAGAAATTTAATTTTTATTTTCCAATAAGGATAACTTAAGAAAGATTTATATTTCTAAGAAGTATAAGGAGCAACATTGGTTTAAATACCAATCAATGATGCATTGAAGGTTTTCTTACATTGTCGCTAAGATCTTCAAATAAAACTGCGTAGAAAGTTCTCGAAAATGTAAGAATAATTAAGATTATTTACTTTCTTTTATTTGCTATCAGTTAGCACTTATTATATTTATTTTATAAGCACTTTAATACTTGAAATCAAAGGACATTTTTTCCCCCGAATCATAACATTGATTTAGTTAGAACAGTAGCAAAAAACAATAAGGGAAAGTGGAGGAATCCCATTACAGTGACTTAAATATTTATTTAAGGACTCCACGAAAATAAATTGCATTTAAGTATCAATTCCTTCATCCTTCACACTTAATGTAAACTTATAGTTTCAAGAAATTTAATTTTTATCTTTTTTCATAGAATGTTTTGGTTTTTTTAAAGAATTAGAAATTCTAGGCAATTCCCTACATATGTCGAGCAATTCTTAAAATTGCATGAAGATACTTTAAAAAAAAGTAATTGAGGATGTCTAAATTTAATAAGGAATAAAACATTCATTTAAATTTCAATTTATCTAAAAAATATCTTGACAATGAAAGGATCTAATATTGAAAAGAAATTTAGAAATTAAATCTTAAGATGGAGATTTTCTTCAGTAAAAATTATTTACATTAATGAATACAAAATTAACTTATAGCAGAAATTAATACCACAAATTAAATAAAATTTTTGAATGCACATATGTAAAGAAAGAAACTATACTTAATAAAATAATTCCACTAATTTTTCAAAAATCAAAAAGTCTCAAGTTGCTAGTCAACATTTTACATATTTCTTTTAATTATTATAAATTTGATGGTCATTCTTAAACTTTACTCACAGAAACAAATTACTTTGTATAACACGCATATATATGGCACAGATAACATAGAAACCCAACAATAAACATACACTATTAACTATATAAACACAGGATAAGTGAAACATGTTATGTTTCAATTGTAAACTGATTAATTATACTATATACATGCAGTACAATTAACTGATACAATCAAACTTAGCTTGCTAAGAAACATTGTATATATGCAATACACAAACATTAAAAATATTTTTTTTACTACCTCGGCAATTTTATCTTTCTTCATTTATTTATTTTTTCTATTTCAACAATTAACTACATATTAGAAATAAGAACAAAATATGAAAGTTCAAAGGATTGATTTATTTAGCAGAATTATATCAAATCTGATTGAACTCGGTCAGCATATGACACACATAATATCATTTTTTCTCTTTTATCCTAGTTATAAAAAAAAATTAAATCCTAAATATTTTTTCTCAAAAATTTCATTAAAAAAAACTATTTGACTTCAAATGTAGATTTGGTAGTAAAACGACTTGCATAAAAATCTGATTCAACATAAACCATAACCTTTGCTTCAATGACCTTCAAACCATCAAATACAATTAGTTCACAGTATAAGAAATGGTTACTGATTAAATATGATACTTACAATATATTAATTACAATATATATTATATATATAATTTAACAAACTTCATATAATACTGATGCTACATCAATTCAGATGTTTAAAATATAGCCATCCTATTTTAAAATCTTGAAAACATCCCAATTATTTTTTTTTCTCTATTAATTTTTATAAAACACTAAATTACACTGGGAATTAATTATATAAGGAAACACAAAGGCATATAAACTCATAATAGGATATTTAATAACATTTAGTTAAGGGAGTGTCATTAACTTGCTAAAACGGAAATATCCATAAAAGGAAATGTAATTAGCATACAATAATGCTGGAATGTTATTTTACATGTAAACATTCAACAGTTAAATTAAAAGAAAGGAAAAGCAAGATTTATAAAAGCATCCAATAAATTAAAAACAACAATATAAAAGTGCCAAAATATACATTTCATATGAAAGAGGACAGAGAAAATATTTAGAAATTTTTTTTTTTTGATACACATATTTACGGAAATGCAAAAATATTGCATTTACTTAAAGTGAAAAAATTTTGTTTCTATAAGTAAAAATAATATATTATAACCTAAAAAAAATTAAAATATAAAAATGGATCAAAAATTCATTGATTAACAATACAAGTATTTCAGAAATAACAAGATTAACATAGAATAAAGTATAAATAAGTGGGGAAAAAAATCACAGTTGCAAATAATAAAAATACTTAAGTACATCTGGCACATAAAAAAATTAAGTTACCATATATTCTTGCAAATATATAGTTCCATTCTATATAATACTTCAAGCATCTTATATTTACATTAAAAAAAAAGAAGCACCATTTCCTCATTTGGCTTCCAAAATGTGGCAGTGAAAATTCATAGAGAGCTTTTAAAATTTATAATTTTTTTATAGCACGACAGAAGAAAAAAGTTTATTCACATTAAGTTAAAATAATTACATACAAGAAAAAAAAAAACTGTCTAAATATTACCAAATTGGTTTTTAGAACACAGAAACAGTAATTCTGTAAATTCCTAAACTTACAAATGAGATCAATATAGTAAATACAACAAAATAATCAGACATTGATTATCCCTTTATAACAAGAAACACTTAACCATAACTCAACATATATCTCAGTTGTATAGAAAGTTAGTTACATGAAAGGCTGAACAATTAAAAACTGCTAAGCTATTCGATTTACATTATACAGGCACTCCCATAATACTCTTAATTTGTTGAACAAAATACCACATTTGCACTAGTATATAATTATTTAGAATGGAACTTATTTTAAAATAAAAGATTGATTTTGTATGATATAAATTATAACTATTTTTCATGAAAGGATATATAATTATATACATATATAAACATATTTCTTTGTAAAATTTCTTGTAATTTCTAATTTCAAAAACACGCTATGTCTTTTTTAAATTATTCTACTGAATTTGAAAAAACTTAATAATTTATAGCAAAAGATCTATCTAAGACTTTTAACTTTGGATAAAATATTAATTTTAGAAATGAAGTCTTTAGAGTAATAACAAACAACTCCATAAAATATTAAAATGCAACATTGATGCTTTTACAGCAGATGTAAATATATAATTGTAAAGGTCTTTAATACACAAGGAAAACTGTAATAGAAAAGTTTACAG
Source organism: Argiope aurantia (assembly GCA_026543865.1). Classification (NCBI taxonomy): domain Eukaryota; kingdom Metazoa; phylum Arthropoda; class Arachnida; order Araneae; family Araneidae; genus Argiope; species Argiope aurantia. The sequence continues at coordinate 220,134 of JAPMOR010035830.1, forward strand.
AATTTTGTCCCAGTTAAAATCATCTTCGATATCATCATTGTCATCTCCAGTACAAGACCCAGGAGTATTAACTGAAGAATTAAGAGAAACATGTGAAGGCATTGGCAGTGGACTTGACTGGAAAAAATAAATAAACAAAAATAATAAATCCATACGACAATCTTAAAAATGTTACAAAGAAAAAAAAATTGCAAGAAGAAATCAATAATTTCTTATCATAAAATAATTATTACAAACAGGACCAGATCTTAAGTATTCAGCATCATATGCAAAATACTGTGGCACTGCCAGTCACATATATATTGTGCAATGTACATATGTTTAATAGGGTCAAGGTATAGAAGTATTTTTTTTCTACCTACATAATATAGAAGAAAAAGAAAAGAGAATTTAAAATGCAGAAGAAAAAAAAATTACATGGGGTTAAAACCAATATATAGCACACCACTGTTTCATACCATTTAAGGTTATTAGATTTTTTTTTATGTTACACTCATTTATCTTATAATTTTACCCCTCTGAAGTAGTAGTTTGCCAAGCCCTAACAAAATTTGATTCTCTACTAATTCATAAGGAGAATGATGGGATTAAGCCATCATTCATCAAAACACAATGTTAATCATCAAAACACAATGTTAAAGAAATGAACTCTCGCTTGCAATCAGTTATAGCTCTTTCAATTAACTTTCTTTTCTATAGTGTACAGCTGCATAATGTGCAAAAAAAATTTCAAATTTATGATTAAGAATTGGCATCCCTACATAGTGCCATATCACAGGCCCTTTGAGCTGATCATTATTATACACTATCACAATCTGTTAATGATTTGAAATATAAAACATGTTTTAAAATTCTTGGATAGAAACATTTTGGTGATTGAAAACATTTAAATAAGCAAAATCATCACAAAATACTTGAATGCAACTCAGAACGAATTCCGAGAGGTGATTTCCTAAATGATTAAACTCAATCAGAGTGTTCATGATAAATCTTGTACCTTTTCTATCAAGTTATATGAAGAAACTCATCAATTTAATGACAATAATTTTTTGCCAGGATTTATGTAAGTACAGCGATCACAAAACGAATGCTTATTGTTTTTGACAATGTGCACTAATCACTATATTCATCATATAAAGAATTCAGCAGTGGAGTTCATATTGCTAAATAATTTGTGGAATTTTCTTGATTAAACATGTTCTTAAAATTCTTTAAAAAAAACTTTTAAATGTTTTTAAAATAGCTTTTTTTTTTTTTTTTTTGTAAATTGAAATTTATAAACACTGTCACACACAAAATGCAATGCTCTAAAGTAAAGATTAGTAGACCTAAAATTAGAAAATTTGATATACAGATACTTCTTGGGTAGTATGCAATGCTTGACTGCTAATGCTTTTTAAAATTTAATTAGATTAATAAATGAAAAAAAAACAATCAAAACTTTAATGCTTTTTTTTCACAATAATTTGGAAGATTATTAGTCATATTTTTTGATATTCAGAAATTATTATGAGAAAATAATCAATTTATAAATGAACAAATATAACATTTTTAATATCCAATAAGTAATATTGCATAGTTTTATTGGACATTTTAAAATTGCACTAAAAAATCAAATTCTAAGTCCCAATATGATTCTAATATGTTTTTAAAAGAGGAATATTTCTTATATTAATAAAATATATTCAAACTGCATTAATTAACTCTTTTACCACTGAACCGTCATGGAAACTCTATCTGGAGGGGGCCAGTTGCTGTTTTAAATGAGTGAAGTAGAGCATAAAACAAGTTAGCTTGAAGGATGGCCCCGCTTTACATCCTTCAATCTTTGATTGAAACAGAAACTGGCTCACCAGGATAGAATTTACACAGCTGGTTGAGTTTGGGTCAGTATTGAAAGGGTTAAAAAATTATATTATCTTGTAATTTATTATTCCATCAATTAAAAAACAAAAAAAAAACAACAAGAAAATGAATACTGACCTCTGCTTGAGAATGGTAAGATAAGTTACTGCTCTCAGCAGAAAATGCATGTGGAGAGCTATTAGAAGCTGGAACTGTAGAAAGCATACATGAATCTAAAAATAAATAAAATGAAAATTAAATTTGAATAGTTCTAAAATTGGATTAGTCATTAATGAGGTTTTTTTTTTAAATTTGTAGCTTGTATTCTGTTAATTTAGAACCTATTATAGCTTTTAAAACAAATAACCAACATTACTTCTCGGTTAAACAGAGCAATGTCACAGTATATCAGAATCATACAAGAAACATTTTTATAACAGTCCATTAACTATATTAACAGAATACTCATTTAAATGTTCATAAAATAATTAATTGATTTTTAAGAAAATTGATATTTCTTTTCTTTCTCAAAAATAATGTTTTACAATCATTGCATTTTTTTAAAATTTCATAAAAAAAATAAGTATCTAAGTAATCATTTCAAATAAGTTATTTGTTTTAGATGCAGCACTAAAATGATAATAAGTTTTCCCTCAAAAAGTGAAAGTTTTCAACTAATCGCTTAATTTTTAACTATTTTGCCTATTTCTTTGTCAGCAGCGAATGAAATAAATTGCATAGATTTATTAAAAGACATTCATCTAGTATTTGAATCAATGATTACCTTTGGAAGGTCTATATTAACACTAAATTAGCAAGGATCGTCATATATCTACTTTTAATGAAATCCACCATTTTGACAAATAATGTATATTGAGATTTTCATGTTATACAATTGTTATAACACTACAAATTATACATGGATTATAAAATAAGACAAATCACAATTGACTGTGAAATAACTAAATGTATCATGCTTGCACATATAACTTTCAAAAATCATATGCACCAACACTACTTGTAAATGGCTATAGGTTATGCACTTTGCATAACAGTGTCAAGCTATGAATAAGAATTCTAAATTTTTATAATGATGAAGTACATAAGAGTACTACATTGCACTTAAAAGAAAAAAAAAACTACTAATGCAATGAGCCCTTAATTCAGCAGATATTTAAAACAATAGTAATACTGCATAGAGATATTCAAAATTTGCGGTTCTAGAAAGAAAACAAATTCATTTAAACAGATATTTCAGTGCATGGTTATATAATAAAATATATAATACAAAAATATTTATGTTTTCTAATATATTTAATGTTTAAATAATGGGACCCATCAAGCCAATTCATTTTTGTTTGAGAATTCTTAAAATTACAACAGGTTTTAATAGAAAGTATATGACTTTTCAGAAAAAATCAGAATTAAAAAATGAAAATTCTATAAAAGAAATTATACCTCTTGAATATGTTGTATTTATATGTGAGCTGCTATAGCACTGTTGCATTGTACTAGTAGTAATAGGAGCAGGGGCAGATTGCATAACACCAGATTGTGAAAATAATGCAGTTAGAGAAGAGTTTAAATCAGCAAGCTGATCCTGAGATAAAAGAGACATTGTAGGATCCCTAGCTTTAATACTTTCCATCATAGCTGGAAAGAAATAATAAAATATAAACATGAAAAACAAGATTTTTGATTAATAAAACACTTTAAAAGAGCTGTCAACTGTTTTAATCCAGCAATAGATTTATTGGATGACAAGACATATTATTTGAAACAGTGAGAAATTAATTTTAAATCCTTTAGCAATAATCTAAGTTATCTAATTCACAACTATATTTTGTGAAAAGCAGTAGATTAAGTTCATTGTTGAGGTGATAAAAAAATCAATTGGTATTGTACATTCACCCCCCCCAACTCAGAAAGGAGTTCCCCTCGTTTGCAAAAAGAAACTAAAGAATTAGTAAAACAAGAGTTTAAATTAATTTTCTGAATTCATTGATAGTGAAAAAATCATATCAAAACAATTTGGATTATTGCTGTTCATAGCTGAAGCTATAGAACTTGAGAGGGACAGATAAACAGATTTTATTATAAAGATGCAAATAAATTGAATTTATTACACACTAAAATAATAACAGATTCTAATAATGAAAATGCTAAAATAAGTAAACTAAACATTTTGGCAATTCACAAAAAGATTATATATTCAAATAAGGGGGGGGATTCAAAATACTTTTAAAAACACCGTTTTTTCCCCCACTATTTTTTATGTGCACTTTATATATAAATGGTAGATTTATGAAAATTAAAAGAACAATTTTCCAATTCCAAACATAATATACAGATATCTCAAAAATATTCTATACATAATTTTATTATAGACTGATATAAATAATTAAGAATATATAAAGTTCTCCAATTCTCATTCATTAATATAATAATCTTTCTGTTTTTTTCTTACACAAAAAAAATTCTCTCTTTTATACTACTGAGTTGAAGATTTGCTATAATTACGTACTAGACAATAATTCTGATTTAAATGGAGCATCATGTGAACTTATCAGGTGCAAATTTTATTAGTGTAGTTTGTTAGTGTAAGGAATAAATAACTTTCACTCCTTTTAGAACAGTTGGCTTGATTATATTTACCCCAGCATATAAAAGAAATTTATTTTGCTACACAAGATATGCTTCAGAATGAAAGACTGCTGGCAAGATGGAACATCTTTATATTACTAATGCTTTACAATTATGATGGAATTTTGAATAGATATTAAGGATGGAATTTTAGTACCCTCACATCTTAATACTTTACTCCAAATGATTTCTTTTCGTGGTAATATCTTATATACAATATTCATAGTTCAACGTCAGCTGAGTAGAGAGCAATTGCTTGAATAAAATGTGTCCAAAAGCCAAATTATGACAAATTTAGAGTCATTTGAACTCTTTTAGTAGGATTTATAAACAATACCTGGAATAATAATGATCAATAGTAAATACTTTAAATAATTGATGATTTTAAAAGTTGTCTGAACTATGAAATTCAGATGATATTAATAACTGTTTATTTAATTATTTTTCAAACAATGTAAACAACTGTATTCATGCATCTTATGAAAAGTCTTCATTTTTTCAAACCAAGTAAACAATAAAATAAAAACATTAATCATCTAGTTTTAATGAAATCAACTGATTAAAATACAGATTTACTAGAAAGTAAAAAGTAAAGTATGATGCAATATGCAAGGAACATTTAATAATTTAAAACAGCTATTTTAACAAATTATAAAATATTTTAATTTTTTATACGTCATAATTATAATTTACCTTGAAAGTGGGACATATCTATATCCTGCAAACCATTTCCTGACATTTTAGCACTTTCTCTCAACCAATCCAAGCTTTGAACAAATTCTGCAGCAATTTTATCATTTTCTACATCTAAAGTATACATATGATTAATTCAGATTAAAGAAAATATCAAAATGAACCATAGATCAATTCCTAACAAATATAACTATTTTATAAAATAATTTTTTAACAATTTTATTACAAGAATTGAAATAAAAATCAGAGAATGTTTATCATAATTCAGAAATAAATAGTAAAATAACCTTAACAGTTATATGCCTGAATTGAAAGAAATTCTAGAAAAAATTACTTCTTTTGTAAATTAAATCAAATCAGATTTTTTCAAACTGAAAACATAAAAAAATATTTCTTATATTACTGCCATATTATAAAAAATATTGTCTTATATTTAACTGAAGCTTATTTTTACAAGAAAATGTAATTTTACTGCTTCCAAATTTTATCTATGTAATAGAAATTGCATACTAGTTAATACAAGAAAGTTTTAGAAGTTTGATAAAATTAAGCCTAAATACTAATTATCAAATCATAAAATATTTAACCATGATGACCTACCATTTATCTTAACAACTGAGTGGCAATTCAATAAGTATTTAAATACTAACCACAAACAAATTAATAAAAAATTAACACAAACACAAAAAATAATATATGTTCTAAGCCAGTACAAATTAATTACACTTTAAATTATTATATTGTATTATATACAAAATACATTAGCATTAGAAATTGACAAAATAATTGATGTAAAAAATAATGTAATAATTACACAGGGACAAAATGCATTAAAATTTACTAACTTTGAAATCCGTTTCCATGGTAATGGGGCACATCATTATTTTGCATATGACCATTTCCAGACATCTTTGATCTTTCCTGCAGACAATTCACATTTTGGACAAAATCTGAAGTTGATAATCTATCAACAACTGTAATATAAAATTAAAGGGAAAAAATTAAATTTGATATTACAAAAAAAGTTCACAACTCTAAAGAAAAAATTTAGATTAGAAATACAGTTGCAGCATCAATCTAAAACAAAATCACTCTTTACCAAGAAACTGAAAGTAGTGTATATAAAGTAACAAAAATATATTGAAATAACAGAACAAAATAAAAATATAAATTTTTATCAATATATTAATAGTTAATTTGAATGATAAAAGGTATTCAAACTGAGTTTCTACTTTGAGACTGCCCATCATTTACAAAAAGCTGGTTTTGCTGAGATTAATTTTTACTAAAATTTTTAATTAAATATATATTTTTTTAAATCTAGTTTGGTCTTAATATCTATATTAACAAAC
>JAPMOR010035833.1:0-50573 GCA_026543865.1 Argiope aurantia
GTATTGTTTACGTTTTCAAACCTGCATTCTGTTTCAACCAGAATATGTTGCATATAATTTAGCCGACAGGATTCGAAAAAATATTATATATTATTTTATATAATATGTATTTTATTTATATAATATTATTTTAAGTATAAACTCATATAAGTCATTAAGTCTATTATAATATAGAATTTTTAAAATTTTCTTTATTAATTAAATAATTCAAAATGAGTTTTTTAATCTTTAAATAAGAACATAACAAATATTTAACCGATTATATCATATTTAAGAAAAAAACTTATTATTACTGTTTAATAACAAGTATTAGATTTTTTTTTACATAAACAGCGATTAAATTTTAAAACATATTCCTTATTTCTGTCAGAGAAAACATTAACTTTACTTCCAAAAAATAAATCCCCTACTACCCCTCAAAGTTCTCCCAAATACTTATTTTCATAATATCGACAGGCTTAAAAACATTTTATGCCGAATCCACAAGGATTTGCATTCCAAGCTGATAGAAGACTGTAGAAGAAAAACTCAGGAATAAAATTTAGAAGCGCATAACTTGGTTGATTCCTATACCATAATCCGAGAAAAATGACTTTTTTTATGTAAATGTTTCCTGATCTGTCTTTCCAAAGTCATATTTCATCGGCACTTTATATATTTATTCCAAATTTCAATCCACTTCGTCTGACGGGAGCTGGATTTATTTTTTTCCACCGTTTCGGAGTTAAGAAGTATCAAAAAGATTTTCGCCCCACTCCTCGGCTCGAAAAAGACGCAAAATATGTATATATTTTTTCCCCAAACTTGACATTGATGCGCTTAGACTATAACTGAATTTTGGAATGGAATCTTCTTCAAATATAGATGGGCATATTTTGCAGTCCGCGAATATTTCATAAATTTTGGAATTCTAAAGTATGTTCTTTTTCCCTAAGTGGGAGAATTCTTCTTTCTTCGCCTTCAACGTCCATCAGAAATTTTCCATCTGAATGTTCTATTAAATTAGGGAAAAGAACTTCGTATTGAACAAATGTGTAAATCTTTATTTCTCGCAAGTGAATCATAAAGCTAATGTATATTTAAAAAGTGCCTTGATTCAATTTTTTCATGATGTTCAAATGATTGCATTATTTTATTTATATAATCATTTTTTTTGTATTTTAAGTGTATATTATGTGTAATTCATAAAAAAGAATTTGTTATTCTTATTTAACACATCTTTGATTTTATTGAACACATTAGGATATAAGAGTTTGTTTTTTACTTTAAATGAGAAATATTTCTTTGATTTTTATGCAAAAGAAACTTTAAACTTGGATTTTCATTTTAAAAAAAGTCTTATTAAAGTTCTATTTTTTATTATTAGTAAAATAAATCATCTGAAGTTATTGTATTCCTTGAATAATGTCATTAAATGATTTACATCTTTATTTAAATATTTTGAAAGAATACATCTTATGTATTCCTTTAACATTATTAAATAATTAAGAATTCAATTATTTAATGATGTTAAAAGAATAATTTTATCATTTTACGTAAAATAATTTTTAACACTTTATATAACGTACTTTATATAACATATGTGTTCATAATTATAATTCATAAAAATATTTTTTTTATTTAACACCTATTTGATTTTATTCCCCACATTAGAATATAATAACTTATTATTATTATTATTGCCTTATATGAGAAATAGTTCATTGATTTTTCTGCAAAAGAAATTTTCCGCTTGAATTGTTTTGAACTAAAGAAAATCATATTAAACAAAGTGCAATTTATTATTATTATTCTTAGGCTAATCATTGGAAAATTATTATATTCCTTTAACTTAAGAATTCAATTATTTGATAAAGTTAAAAGAATTATTTTATCACTTCATATAAAATATTTTTTAACACTTTATACGAGGGACAGTTAAAAAAAGGGAAATTTGAGAAACAGTTCATTTATTCTAATGATAAAAAAAAATTAGAATTTACTTATATAATGAAACATTATTTTTCTACATAACCATCTTGGACTTCAAAGCACTTTTCTTAACGTTTCACAAGTTTTTTGGATTCTGTGGGAGAAAAAGTTTTTCGGTTGTATTTGTAGCCAGTTTTGCACCGCATCAATGAATTCTTCCCCAGTTGCAAATCTTCTTCCATTTAGCGCATTTTTCAATGGTCCAAACATATAAAAATCATTTGTAGCCTGCCAGGTATGAAAATTATGACACGTGTCCCAGCATTTCGAATCCCAACTCCTTGATTGTTTCGACCGTTCTTTGGGCAGATTGTGGTCAAGGGTTATCTTGTTGCAGAATGAGACTTTTTTCACATCTTTTCACACTTTTGAATCTAACTGCAGGCTTAAATTTAGTTCGCAACACATCAGAAAAGTTCTCATTGTTCACAATTTCAACTAGTATTTTTAGTTGGCTGTATTCTACGATCCACTGTACACCTACGACTAAAGCTAGAATAAGAATGACACGCTGCATACAAGTGTTGTCGGTTGCGCTAATTAACGCTGAGTGCTAGTAGCAGTGTTACCAAACTCTTGAAAAAGAAATTTCAAAAGTCCCTTTACTCTTTTTTACTTTTCATCAATATAGCATATAAAAGATGATATAGGTTACAATCTTTAATTTTTTGAAAAGTTATTTATTTCTTCCACATTTATTGTAATTTCTAAATTAGGATTCTAAGGAATTTTGTTTTCTTCTTATAGGTATCAGAATGATTATTGCTTTACTTTCAACTCGAGAGCAAATTTACATTCGAATATTCTATGGAATAAGAGAAAACATTTGCAGCTAGGAAACCTGTAAGTTTGAATCGCCTTTATCATTTAATTATTTGATGAAATTATTAAGATCAAATTTTATTATTTTTCCAAAATAAATTTGAGCAAATATTGATAAAATTGTGTTTTTGCTATCTGGAAGCCTTCTGCATATTAATTATCAAATGTTACATTCATAATAGTGAGACTTGAATTTTAGATGTATTATAACAAATAATTACTGTTGTTGCAACCAATAACAACATTCAGCTATACACATATTTAGACTAGACAGTTGATCAGAAAATTCACCAAAATCCCAATTTTCTCTGCCGATGTTATTTTGGCATTGTTTTGATGCATGAAGTATTATGAGCATAAATTTCTTATAGTTAGAATAATAAAAAAAGAGTATCTTTAATCGGTAGTATTCATACAGGGAAGAAAACGTTTTTTCCTGTTTGATTACTAATGCAATTATTGGATTATGATCAGCAGTGGCAAGGAATGATATTTAATAATGGTAGAAAATATATCATAGCAATTAAATTTCTGTAAGTTATTGGGTTAGCCATCGAAAATAGGTCAGTGTATTTGCTCCTATTTATCATAGCGGATAAGAGGGAAAGGAAAAACAATAACAACGATGTTTAGATAAAAATCTATTAATCTGAAAGAAAATGTTTAAAAAAGAATGTTATAGGTATAAAAAAATACCCCATAAAACGAGTCATTAAACGTAAAAATAAATTAATTAGCTCGAATCGATTTTAAAAAATTATCAGAGCGAAACTTTCGAAATATCGATTAATTACGTACTTTACAGAACGAGATATCTGGTATAAATTTCAGATAGGTAGTTGCATTATTACTCAAAGCAATCAGTGTTACTGAAAAAAATAGCATAATTGAAAAATATTTATTACTGCATTTCCGTCTGTCCGAATTCTAGTGGAAAAAATTCTAAAATCGTTGTTTTTTGAAATTTTAGATCATGTAATAATCATTGAATTTTAGAGAAAAAGACGAATTTTTATTTAAATAAAATAATTAATTTGAGAATATTTTTTATTTGGGAAATTTTTCCTCTGAAAAAATTAAATAGCAACGTTTATGAGTGCAGTGGTGATTTTCCTGATCTATCGGAAACACACACACACACATTCTGGCATTATATTTGAGATAAAATTTTTATTTCAAGGTGACAAAACTGGATATATCATGTATGATAAATTTTGGAACAACTTGCGTAATAAATATGTAGAATATGTATTTCAACAGTACATTTTTTGAGGCAAACTTTAATTTTCAACATTTTTTTTCTGAAAAATGGACCGTTTGGATATCATTCTGGTTCCTGATTTCAGACTAATTTATATATATAGATATATATAATATAAGCATTTCTTTCTCTAACAAAAATTTTTCGACTTACAAAGAGTTTTTCAAAAGAAGATTTTGCTGTTTATGTACATCAGTTTATTGTTTTAGATGCCTTCTTCCCAAGCTTTATTTGATGTTAAGGTGACTGGTGGTAAGGTCTCGGCTGGCTAAACGTAGGGTTTCAGGCTCGAGACCCGATTCCACCGAAGGGGGTCTGTTACATGTTAAATCAGTCAGGGCCAAACGTCCTCCCGCTGGTGTGGTGTGAAAGTTTGGAGAGGTTTGTGCCAGATATTAGGTGTCGCCCTCGTAATATGATCGTGGTTCAAAATTACGAGATCCGTCCCAAAATAGCCCTAGTCTTGCTTTAAAACGGGACTTTAATGTAACTAAACTAAACTAAACCAAACCCAAGATTTATTTTATTCCTAGGAAAATTAAATTTTATTTACTCATTAAGCGCACTACCTATTTATTCTTCATACCAATTTATTTAAAAAATTAAAGGGTAAATAGAGAATTCAACAGAAATTTATTTTTAATCATTTCAGAAAATAATCTGGTCTTTATTTAAGGTGCGAAAAAAATTTAAAGGGATGAAATCCATTCATTCTTTACTGCACAGGTTTTAAATCAAAACTTCATTTAAACTAATTCTTTATCACTTTTCAAGCCTTTCAGCTAGCTTTAACAAATAAAAGTCAGAAAATAATTTACTATATTATAAGATTACTCTAGTAAGCAATTTAAATTATCTAGAGTTTACGACGAATGCATTTAGTCCTATATATAGAGACCAACATTTATGTTTTTCCTTTAAAAGGTAATTATTGTAAGTACTAATATCTTCTTAATTTTGTTTTTTGTTATTATAATTAAAATTTTGAAAATTGCTTTACAGATAACGAAAATATATTTGTTTCAATAGAAATGAAATTTGTCGTATGATACAATACTAGATATTTTAATATTTTCATAAAAAGCATGAGAAAACGATAATTTCTGGGTCTTTTAAAACCATATTATACTAATAGCCTAAATAACTAGAATGCTGTAAATAGGAAAAATTTTTAACACTTAATTTCATACATAAAAACATTTATATTTTAAGTAGCATAAATCTTTATTTTTCTCAGCTATATTTAAAATAATTTCTGGAATTGACTGTCTTAAAAGTATAAAAATCAAAATGCTGATTTCAATTTCCTCTTAGGGCTAAAAGACACTTAACCCTTAACTGGGGAGGTGAAATTTTAGGACTTGACTGGGGAGGTGCGGTCTACGAGACCGCATTACATTTACACTCAAATTAAATTTTCTAACAAATGTATTAGTATGAAAAACTGCCAATATATTTTGCAGATATTTTTCTTGATATATAGATATGTTTTAGATATTTTTTCAATATATATTATTATTGAAAAAAGTAAATGCGTTGGAACATACATTTTCTCCTCAAATTACATGTTACAATAAATAATATTCTTGACAAAGCATATTACTTTTTACTTTTTAAATCATATTTATTTTTACAGTATATGAAGTATATAGAGGACAATTTAATGTAAAATTCAACAATTATATGAAAAATAAAAAATAACAATGGGTAAAATTGGCCCTTTTTTTATCGGCTTGTGTGACTTTCATAGCACGGTTTTCTAGGACATTTTAAACATATGTTAAAAACTAGTATAAAAATCAACCTATAAATTCTGTATATATATATATCTTGGTATATTAATATATTTTATACATTTTTCAAAATACTTTATCACTAGAAAAATTAATTATGTTTGAACATACATATCAAAATCAGTTGAATGTGTACTTTCATCGAAAAAGTCTTCTGTACAATTATTCTTATCACTAAAATCACTTTCTGTTTCATTTAAAAGTGTCTGGAGCACTGTTTCATATTAGGATCAGTAAACTGGATGATATTTCGGGGCCCAAGTTTTAGCGCCATCTGCTAAGCCTTGTTTATCACTGGGACACTAACAGGGAGATGCGCTCTCAGAGACCGTGCTCGAAGAAATAACTGAATTATTTTATAAACCATCTGTTGAAATCGGTTGAAAAAGTGCACGTGAATTGAAGGTCACAAAACAGGAAGCTACAGGGTCAATCCATTCAATTGAGCTAAAAATAGAATAGGTGTGACAAAAAATCCATCGCTAGTGATCTCACAGACCGCACGTCCCCAGTTAAGGGTTAAAGGTGACACATATAGCTTTGAATACGATATTTCATTATCCATGGAGTGCAATCCACAATAGATATCAGCCTAATCTGATATACTTTCCATCGCTTTTCTCTAAACATTTTAATATCTTTTATCTTTTGAAGTGTAGTAGAGATTTCAGTGGGCATAATTTTTATATATTGCTGCGATTTTTCTATTCCTCAAAATGAACCCTCAAAATGAATGATACATGTATATAAGATGAGGATTCATGCATGAGGAATACATGAGGATACATTTTTAATGAGAAATACATTTTTTTTTAGCTAAGCGACTGATTTTTATAATCTATTTCTTTAAAGAATTTTCCATTTAAGGTACGTTCTTTGTTTTTCGTTTTTTTTTAGTTTACACCTAAACGCATAGGTCGGAAGAAGGAAAAGAAGCATAAAGTTTGAAAGAAAAGCAAAAGATTATGTAACTTTTATCATCCGGTGAAAGTACACTTCAAGAAGTAAACCGAGCTCAATAACACAGTTTTCTCATAAGAATATATGAAAACCAGAATCAAAACAGACATGAAGCGTTTAAAAAATAGCAGTTGCAGAAATAAACAATACACCAGCAAGCATCTGATTTCTTAAATAATAGTTTTAGCATAAAAAAACCGCTAGCGATCGTTCTATAAACACTCCATTAATATAATTTATTCGACTCATTTTATATATATTTTCCGATAAAGCATTTAAAAATATATAAGGATCACTGAAATTTGGCTCTTAATAGAAATATCGCCATATTTCTTATATTTTCTGAAACTTTCATTTTGATGCCAAAGTCGCCAAATGGTAGCTAAATTAAATTGCCATTTCTCATCCATTTACATAACTGTAAATCTCTCTTCTTAATTGTGAAACTAACTGCGCAAAGATGAAATATTACAAATTAGTAAAAATAAATATATTCGATTTGATTGATTGCATTAGTATTTTTAAATTGTGGTCTGTTATTCCATTGGTATGCAAATGAGCAATTATAGATGGGTGTATAAAGAACGAACTCTAGGTGAATTCAATTTGTGCTTTGAGCAGCTCAGCGAGTTAAAAATCATTTATTATAAGGATATAAACCATTATTTCGTTGAAATGAAATTTCAAGTATGCATGAAACCTTTTTTATGAAATTCAATAAAATAAGTCATATTTTTGTACAGAGACAGAATAATAATTACTTTTCGAAAACATTCACTTCTTAACTACAGACATTTACCAAATTATTCTGCAGTGTTCTTGCAGGTCAGAATAAAACATATTCATTCTTTCCTAAAAGCTCTATAAAAATAGAATAATTCAAAGAATTTAAAAAAATAAATGTTAAAATTATACACATCTCTTACATAAGACCGCCCTTTTTGTCTGGGATAATTAATTAAATGAAATTATTTGACTAACTTAATTATTTAAAAAGAAAGATTTTGAAGATTCTATTTAGAATTAAGTCTCTTAATTTCATTTAAGCATGAATACGAAACATAGAAATTCTGAAAATTGTATATTGGTAGAAAGCTTTTAAAAAATAACGCACAAAATGGAATCGTAAGTTATTATTAATTGTATTAAATATTATACTTTTGATAGTTTTTTCATGTTAAAATAATTATATATAGTGATGCCGTTTGAAACATAATACCTTATTTCTTTTATTTAACAATATACAATAAAAACTCCATTTATTATTATCATTTTTCAGTGCATATAGAATAAAAGCAAACCCAATATCTTTTAATTAAAAATATAAAAATTATTGATGAAAATATTTTAAAAAAATTTTATTAGCAGACCTAATTTATATCTACCTACGTAAATAAAAAAAATATACCTTCTAAAATAAAAAAAAAATTAAAAATGAAAATTTGATTAATAAGTTTTTTTTTCATCGCTTAAAAATATATATTATTTTGCAGTATGAAAACTTTATGCAATAGATTGAATTACATGAAATGGATTGATATATGTTGTTGTTACTTATTGCACTTTACAAGCCGGCTTACAGATAGAATTGATATATTTTTCATGTTAATTATCAATTTTTATTCTTTTGAATTGTATGCAATACCATATATTTCATTTTAAAGCCATTTGATTAGTTTTTATTAAATCCCTCAATTGATAAAATAACAACTAATTTTTAAATTTTCATTAAACTTTTGAGAAAATGTCGAATTATTTTATGTAAATGAATATGAGGAAATTTAATGAAAATCCATTTTTCTCTTTCTGTTGCAACAAAAGTTCTAAATCTAGCATCCCTCTCTGTACTTCAAATTAAATTTTACAATTTTGTTTATTATAACAGAAAATTTTAAAAATATGTAAATTGAATTTTGCAATTTTGCAGTCTTATTTGAAAATTTTTTGAGTTTATAGTTCATTATCAGAACTATAAACTCATGAAGGAAGTAGGGATAATAAATAAAAGCTATACTTTCAGAAAAAAAATAGTTTCCATGTCATGAACGGAAAACAAAAGTACAAAATGCTTACATGAATCTCTGAAAAAAGACGTTATCGTGCGATGAGATATAATTGAAAAAACTATTTACTTGCAAAATCAGCTAATATAATCCTTGAATGTAGTATTAAAATATAATTCAATATCCCTATCATGTATAGCTTATCTCTAAAATCATAAAGCTATCTGAAATTTTCTGAGGCTTGCTGGACAAATATGTAACTTATAAATCATAAAATTTATCTAGGAAACAACTTCGATTAAAATAAACTTGAACATCTATAAACTTATCCAGTACACTGGCTGTATAAACATTTGCAAAACACGGGGATTTTGAATAAATCAAAGTATTCACATTCCTTAGGGGAGAAAATTCAAAAGAGGATATCTTGTTTGCTTAGACTACACATACTGAATAATTTTAGTAGAAGATTTGAATGTTTTCTAAAATAAAATTTAGCATGGTTATTACTTTTTCGACATAAGGAAAGACATGAATAATGTATGAATTCTAGTAATACAAAAGAAATTTATAATTGTGTTAGAAAGGGTTTTCACAGTTTAAATTTTATTTTGGAATTGTTAATTATATTTGAAACAAAACACAAATCTAACTCAGCAAATATATTTAACCTAAAAAAACATAATGCTCATGCTCAGATATTTTGGAATCTTCGTTTCAAAATAAAATTCTTCTCATCTAGTTGTTTCCTGTGCAAATATTTTTAACTTATTTGATACGTTTTATTACAGTTTTATTTAACTTGATCTTCAAATGTTTAGTTTCTTTTATTTTCATTTTGTTGTATGATTGTATTCACGGAAAAAAAAATGTCTTTATGTCGTTTTGGCTTCAGGCAGAAAAATCCTCTTCTAGCAATATAAATCTCAGTTTAAGTATATACGACGAGGATAATCTTCATGCCTGTATATTTCAGTGCATTTTCTTACTTATATTATACGGTATCTGTATTTTCTTCAACATTTATTGATTTAAAAATTACATTGTAACAGTTTTATTTGAAATAGTTTTAAAATTTTAAAATAGTAAATTCTTGTCTAATAAATAATTTAGTACCAGGACGACATTTTGTTTTTAAAAAATTGTGTTTTTCCGGAGAAAATATTTAGATATGAATCACATACTAATTACATATGAATATTTTTCAATCTTACCTACGTATGAAATGGCCCTTTAAATTTAAAAAAAAAACATGAATGCATTTAGTTTAACATGTCATTCGAATTAGTTAACACAATAATTGCATTGTTGCTATTGGATGTGAGCCGAATGTATTCCTATTCAGATAATGTCATATAGCGCCATTTCACAAAAATTTGAGGTACCAGTAGGTTATCATCCTATGGCAACAATGCAAGTACCACTGAAGTTTACGAGATGGTGCTGTATGACATTGTCAGGCTCTAATAGTTAGTTATAAAAAATGTGTTTTCTGTGTGTAAAATCGCATTTTTTAAGGAAAGACACTTACATAAACTTAAAAAGCAAATCTTACATAAAATTTGATCCAAAATTTTAGAGCCGTTTCCGAGATATACGAAATAAATTTATATATATATATACAAGAATTGCTCGTTTAAAGATATGTGATATATTAAATACAAAGAACCATTGCTTAGATGAATTTAAAACTAATATCTATCTTAATTATAATATCTTCGATAAGGCTAGTTATATCTAACGAAGTAATTGCAGTGGTCTTGCACTCCAACATTTATCTCATTCTAATCAATACAAAACTTTAAATGAGAAACAAAATTGCCAAAAAAATTATTTAAAAATATCATGTTGAAAATTGACGCAAAGCAAAAATTAATGTACTGCGCAAATTTTTAAGCGGACTTCCTAAAGTATCCCACAAGATTTTTATATTTAATTTTTTTTTTGAAAAAGCAGTTTATTCTTGCTAAGTGCAAATAATAAATCTATAACTTCGTATCTTGCATCCTATCAACATTCGTTCAACTATTTGCATTCTTTTTTTAGAAATGTCTATGTACAATCCCATATGCAATTTTAACGTTGGAAAGTCAGAAAGTTTAAAAGTGCAAGAACAGGTAGGGAGTTTTAAGCTTTCTACGAAGAAAGGCCATATATTATTACATTTAATTTTTAGAAACTATGTAAAACTATGAAATTGAGTGTGATTTTTTAAAACCTTTTTATTATAAGAAACAAAATATATCGTTTATTTCTTTTTTACCCAAGTGTTATATTTTTTTCAAAAAAAATATAGAATATATAGTTTTTCTAGAATACAATTTTTATAGAAGGATATGATTTTCTCGAATCATATATTCATCAAACACTAATGAAAGCGATTTATTCTTCTCTGAATTCATCAAATTTTGCGACAGATTGAAAGTCGAAAAATCATACAATTAAATAAAATGTCTATTTAATAGAAACCAGTGCACTTATAAGATATTGTCATTTCAAAATGTAATTTTTGGAATCAAAAATCCAATTTACTTTCCAATCCAATTTACCAATTTGGAATCCAAAATCCAATTCAATTATTCATTTATATCATCTTTATAAGAAAATTATAAGCTGAGTTATTGTGATTTAATGCTAAGTCGAAATGAAAAACATCAGTTTTTTTTCTAATCCATCAAAATGAGACAGTAGCGTGTATATTTTGATAATGTATGAATATGAACACTAAGGAAAACGATTATGTGTTTTAGACAGCATTTTCCGATTGATTAAAATAAAAATTTGACTAAGAACTATAATTGTAGTCTCAATACTCGCATACCAAGCTTCATGTATATAAATAGTGCAAATGCTTGTGAAAGATCAGACAGATAAATGGTCAGCCTCTTGAAGGATTTCATTTCAAATTTAATATATATCTGCAATTTAGATGTTAAATCTGTGTGTTAAATTTTATCTTTATCTTTTCGTTTTGTAATTATCGTGTTAAATTATATCATAAAAGCTGGACTTTCACCTGATTGGATTTCGCTCAATAATTGATTGGGATTTAGGAATTTTAAGCAAACAATATAACAAATTTCAACAGTCTAGCTCAAAACTTTTTTAATTACCGTACTCATAGACAGACATAATTCCAAAAATATGATTTTCGGGTAAGTGTGAAATGTGGAAATATATCCAAAATCTTCAGTTTGATAGTTTTTATAGTTACAATAGTTTTTTCAGGTAAAAAAGAAATGGTTTTAAATATTTGAAACCTGAACTTGAAATTATCAACTGTTGAAATGCCTATTTGTTGAATCAGCCACAACTCGTTTGTTGTACAGTAAAGCTTCGAAATAAGACATTCAATTAGAGTCATTTGAGTTCAGTTTCAATTTCCTACATTAGTGGAAACCAAATATAGATAAACCACAATTGCAAAATTCAAACCCAGATGAAAGTTCCACTGGAAGAGGTAATGAAATTTTGAAGTACTTTGATGTCATATTCTTTCCGAATCCGCCTGTATTATGGTACAATGTGAAGATAGTTAGTTATATATAATCATTTGATGATTTATGCAAATACTTTGGAAGTTAAGTAATATTAATTATTGTAACAGACTTTTTGTTTTAGAGTGAAAAAATATGCATGAAATTGGTGATTACCAAATGTAAATTATTTTCTGAAGTACTGATGAACATGAGCACTAGAATTAACGCAAAAGTGGTGAACTTTATTATTGTTTAATGATTGATCAGTTTATCTTAAAGTTTGATTGTAAAATTTCAGTTTGCTAGATAATAATAAACTATAGTTATCATCTCATATTTCAGATACCTAAATCTTGTAATAATTATTCTCCCAAGTCTTTCCTAAGATTGTTCAATGATTATGAAAATTTCCACTAAGTATTTTGTTTGTAAGGAAGATATCGAACTTCTGGAGTGAATTGATTGGTTTTTGTAGATGAATTATTTTCAAATATCTTTGACGAGAACTTAAAAATCATCTTAAATCCGATAATCCGAAATTTATTGTGAATAATTTTTTCCATTGTTGTTTAGACAACTTATCAATTTTATGAGTCTTAGTGTTTCTATTTGATTGTGATTTTCATACTGTACTCAATCTTACCCTTCAACTGTCTCTATAACAGTGCTACTGATTGAATAACAATCCAAGCACATTATAGTGCGAATAAAATTCGTTCTTGAGACATTAATTGAATAACTCATGCACTTTTGTTCAATAATATTATTCTTAAGTAATATATTTATTACTAGGACTTGACGCCTCATGCAAAGAATTCGTTCAAAGCCAGACTTAAATCTATAAATACTTAAATGTTAATCAGACACCAACATTTTTACATCATATAAATATATACGTAACCAAGCAATGGAATTTTAAATAGTATTCATAAGATAATTTTCTGAGAATCCCCGATTTGGATGCAATATGTTATATAAATAAAAAGAATCTTTTTATTATAATTAAAGCGTTGCTATTCCGAATGTAGTCGGGGAAAAAACATAAAAATGTCATATTTTACTGGAATACTATTCAGAATATATATGAAAACAATGACATAAATTAAGTTCCAAAAATGAATGATATGGAATTAGAATTGGAAAGTCCCTAATGAAAAGATAATTCATTTACTACTATATATTAATTTAATCGCAGTCATATTGCAGATTTATTGAGATTTGTAAGTGGAAAAGAATTGTAACAGATAGACGCAATTGTCTTCGTAATTTATAAGATTAAGTTAAAAAATTAAAATAAAGTTCATTAATATCGAATGTTTTCCTTCTCATTTCTCTTCTTTTCGTCCTCATTCTTTTCCCATATTCTAAAATCCCTGCAGCCAATATATTATGGACTACAGAACCCCTTACTTTTTCTTACATTTGCTTTTTAATATACGAAGTAAAAAGAAAGAATTGTAATTCGAACTCGAGATTTTTACGAATCTCTATTTTTCATATTTCCACGAGGCAAAAAAAAAAAAAAAAAAAAAACCCGCATTTTTGGCACTATGTTTGTCAGTAAGTAAGATAATATAAAAGGCTTTAAGTTAGAAAGCAGGAATTTGGTTTATATAATTACGACCGTATTTGAATATTTTTATCAAATTTTGAATGAAATCCTTTCACATGAAATCTCTTTTCCTATTCTAGTGTACGTGAATGTGATAATTACAAAGCACAAAAAAAAGGTAGATAATATTTGGTACACTGTTTTGGTATTTAAAATAAAGATACTTGTCAAGTTTTGAACCAAATGAATGGCATTAGTCGGCTTGTACTTTTACATGCACTTGAACACAATGATTTAAATGAATGAAATTCAGTATATTATCTTCTGACCATAATAGTAGTTTCGTATCATATTTTGCTGTCAATTAAATCTCTGACAAAAATGTATCCAAAATGCATATTCTCTTAATAGATTCAGTAAAAAAAAAAAAAAAAGCTAGATTCCTGCCAAAGATCTACATTTCGTAAGTTTCGTTCATCAATACCATACAAGGTATTCGTTGCCTTCAAATTTTTTCCAAATGACGGAGAGGGTTAAGGCCTTTATTAGAGTGCATGCGAGAAAGTTTAGAGGAAAACACTCCCGTTATGTTCCACTTAGATTTTTACTCTTATTCAATATCACTTAAAATTCTTCTAACAGACACCAACAATTTTCTTTGTAATTTAGTCTTAATGTTTAAGAATCATAAGGCATATAAAAATAACTAAATTTTGTCTATTCTCATGTGTCTTTCCACATTATTTGTTTCCTCATATTTTGAAAAAAAAAACCGTAATGACCTTATGATCACTATTTTTTTTAATCTGCGAAGCTTTAAAATGTGACATTTGAATTCTAAAAATTGCTATGCCCAAATGCACTGTTTTGATTGGATTCAAAATAAGTGATATAAAATCATACATCACATATTAAAAGTGCTCTTTCCTTGTAGATATGCTGTACTTCTATATAATTCTTTATATTATGTAGTTATTATATTCACATATATATTATTATATTCTTATTATAATTCTTTATATATAATATAGTTCTTTATATTATTATTTGAAATCTTATGAGTACATAAACTTAATTACTTTTCACAAAAATGAAATATACAAAATGTAATTTGAGGCTTTGAATTACCTCAAGTATACATCTTTCCCCTTGATTATTTATCACCATACAATACATATGTATTAAAATCCAGAATAAACGAGATGAATATCAGTGTGACATAACTTTATTGCTAATGATACAACAAGGATAGGTTCATTTATATGTATATATACATATATATTGTGTATATATGTGTATGTATACATGTATACATATATTCATTTACATACATAAACATGATACAATATAAAACACCATAATAACATTTCCACGATGAGTTCGCGTAAAAGTATACCGATATGTACACAGATATCATGTGGCTTCCCATAAGAGAGACACACATTAATAAAATACAGAAGTACACCTCTATGCAGAAATTATTGTGCATCAAAAAGCTCAAAGTCTGTATATATTTATTTATTTATTGGATTATTACAATGTTGCTCGAGACAAAAAGAACTAACTCTGTAAAAATTCTTCTGATAGTAAACAAACATTTTGCAATGATGATGTTGCCAAGTATATATTAAGAAAAAAATGTTTCAGCGATCAAAAAGAGAGATGCTTGATAATGGAAGAGCGCGCAGACTTTCATTGTCGATGAATATAATTTATCATCGTCATCGTTTGCCACAAATAATGTTTCAAAAGAATCTTCGCAATGAATGAAACGTACATAAAATAAATATTTTATAAAATTGTAAAGTTTGAAAATGATATCGATTATTTGATATGTGAGATGTATATAAAAATACATCAATAATTTATGCAATTTTTTATTTTCTTAGATATGTAATCATAATTTTGGTACAAGGAAATATCTATTCTAATTAGAACCAAATTTTCGAATTTCACATTTGAGAAAAAATTAATAACTTGAAGTGTAATTTGTACATACGTTTTAGAGGTGTTGCATTTTCGTTTTAGATATATATTTTAGCAAGTTAATTTACTGAAAAATAAAGCATTTTTGGTACTTTACTGGTAAATTTAGTTCCATCAGTTAACTTTTTTCAATTTTTGATATTTCATTTAAAAAATTTGAATTGTAATTTGTAAATTTTAGAAATTATTCGTTTACTCTTTCAGATTAGATTATACTTCAAAATATAGGCTTTATTTTCACGAGAATGAGCTGTGCTTCAAGCGATCCTGAATATTAAAAAATGAAATTTAAAGAAGATAATTTAGTTTGTTTAAATCAATAATCTACAATTTGGGCAGTTATACTTCCCCTTTTAATTACGTTATTTGATATATTAATTATATTTTTTCTGCTTCAAGATTTTTCAATGGATACCATAAAATGCAATAAAATACTTCATTCATAAAGTTAAAAATATTTTTTTTTAAATATCATTGGGAATATGAAGTGATGCATAGAATAAACGCAATATTCACTTACTTGAAAGGATAAGTACATATAATGAAT
Source organism: Argiope aurantia (assembly GCA_026543865.1). NCBI lineage: Eukaryota > Metazoa > Arthropoda > Arachnida > Araneae > Araneidae > Argiope > Argiope aurantia. The sequence goes on from JAPMOR010035833.1 coordinate 16,375, forward strand.
CAAGAATTTGTCTTCCAAAATGTCATCGAATTCATCATTATCAATTTACGATTATTTAAATAAACGGAAGAAAATGTTTGAAAGTATATAACTGACTGTACAAAAATGACATTATTACACTGTTAATCACACTCTAAAAATACACGTTGGCGTACGCATTTAGGTTCCAAATTAGAGAATTTGCCACACTTATTGTCTGTAATATATAGACAATGGCTCACAGAAATGGTAATCAGAATCTTAATTAAAAAGGTTATAAAAAGATTGTTTTAGTACACAATTAACGAAAACACATCAAAGTTATCTTTTTTATGCATCATCATCAGTTAATAACTACGTTTATCTGGACCAAAACAGTTACATTTCCATGTTAATAACTTTGAAATTGTTATCTTGAAAGAAGAAATGCCGTATTGGGTTATCATTAATAACCTTCAATATCTCATTCTTGATGTTGACTAAGTCAACAAAGTCTTGTGGCATTGACTGCTTCAGATTAAAGTTCTGCACTCAAGAAATTGGTCATCTGATCTTAGAAAAACATATTTTTGTCTTGATGGTAGAGTGACAAAATCAGATTTTGTTTATGACCTTCGTGGAGATTTACTTTTCGACATGGTTAGTTACAAAAAACAGCAAAGGTCCCGAATATTACCTACACATACCAAACACAAGGGTAGTGAATAATAGGACCAGAAGGAGAGGATGGACCATTGTGGGGGTGTATGATGAAGAACAGACGAAAGAACTGTTGGAGAGCTTGACGATGGGTCTCTGCGCAAGCTCTTTGGTAGAGTTGCATCGGGTCTCTCGGGGAAGGTTGGCGACGTTCTGGCCTCTAGCCTGGAGCCAATCTCGGAACCACAAGATGGAGCAGTCACAATGGTAAGGGTTGTCTAGAAAGAAACAAATAAATAAATTATACATTAATTCATTTAGAGGATTTTTTAAACTCCTAAACCAGACTGATTGGTCTCGCTAAAACTTTCTCGCATACACTCTACTAAAGGTATTATCCTAGAGAACGCCTTGTATAACAATGGCATACAATTCTTACGAAATATTAAACTTTGGTGCGAATTTAGCATTTTTACTGGATCTATTGCATCATTCTTAGCGAGTTATTTGGCGATTAATCCCTAGCATGCTGTTAATAAAACCTGAAAATCAAATCTGTATTTCAGATATGTTCTACCCAACCGACTGAAACAACAATTTTACACAAAACTACACTTGTAGCCACAAAATCACATACCAAATTTGATGTTTAAGTCATCTGATTTTTCAGTTATTGCGTTTACATGTGTCTGAAAGTACTGATCAGCAGACGGTCAACCCATTGTTGGATTTCGCTCAAAATTTGGTATGCTTCTATGTTAAAGATATTAAATCTGAGTGTCGATTATTATTTATGTAGCCCTCTTCGTTTTGTAGTTATCGAGCTAAATTATATTCAAGCAGCCGGACAGACTGCTGACTTCCTCTGAATGAACTTTGCTCAAAATTCGACAGAAATCTAAAAATTTGGTTTTAAGCCAGCCTACCAAATTTCATTCATCTAGCTCCAACCGTTTCTGAGTATCTTTATCAGAGACAGAAAGGCAGACATTTTCCAAAAATGTGTTTTTGGAACTTGGTGTGATCTAAAGTGTGAAGATTCGTCAAAATCTTGAGTTCAAATTTTTTGATGATGACTTTACATCCTCTATACTTCGTATACGGGAAAGTAAAAGATGCACAGGATTATTTTTACGGCTCGAAATTTGCTTGGCAATTTTCAAATCACGCCAGGATCACCAAGTTGTATCATGTATAAGATTGTCGCCAGCTTATATTGGCAGGGCTCGTAAAAATAAACAAGTTCCTAGTTTAGTATTATTGCTTACAAATGGTATCTTTGCTAATTCTGCGATATGCATTTAAAATAAGACAACATCTATTTGTAACAATTATGCTTCAAATCCACTCTATTTGTGCACAAGAAATGGTCAATATCAAAGAGGAAAAATAAATCATTAATCTTAAAGCATATCCATAAAAAATTGAATATAAACAATCATTAAATTTAATGGGTATATCTTTTATATATATTTTAAGATTTTTAATTACAAATTTCATTAAAAATTTATTAAATATAAGAAGGATGTAAATTTCATAAGAATATGATCTTCCACCAATGATAAAAAATATATTACTATATATTATAAAGACTATTTAATAATATAGTGGAATTCAATCCTTTAAAAATTTTTTAACAATGATAAATATTTTTGTGAACCATAAATTAAACAATCTTCGAAAATGTAATAAAATTAGGGAGAAATTTGAACGACAGCTGTATTGACAACAGAAAAGGCTATTATGAACTTTAAGATGATGTAAAAATAATTCTTTGCGATAATATTTTCACAAGTTATACACGAAGAAATTTAAAATCTTCCTTGGACTTTAACTGCGGATTTTGAAAATTATAATCAAACTTTTACAAAACTCGTTCCGAGATGCACATTCCTAAATTGCAAAGCATATCTGTGACAAATTTGGTAGTTACAGCTTTAATGATTTGTACAAAAGAGTTCCAGCAGGCAAACAAACACATCTACATTTTGTGTTATTGTTAGAAGAGAGTTATTTCAATCGTTAAAACTTTTCAACATTTAAACGGTTGAACAAACACACTAATACAAACAGATGCATGCATTATATGTAAACAGGCAGATTAACAAATGCCATCATACTAATGAAATAATTCATTGAAACTATCTCTAATAACACGATACTATATCATATTATTAATACTAATTGATGTAATTTATAATTTTTTTCTTATTTACTGGATGCTTGTTATGGCTCTCTCCTGAGCTCATAGCTTCTAAATTGGACTGAAAGTCTGCAAACATTTAAAAGTACAAGTGATATTTTATAAAATTGTATAAAATATAGAAATTTTAAGGATTCGTTTACATTTAATCTAAATCTGTGCTTCAATTTTATTGAAGATATTATAAATTTTATATTACTTTGCATATTAGAAAAGCTTGAAAGAAAACATAACTAATGCTTTAAAGTAAATAAACGTACACATAATACAAAACGTACACTTTTCGCTTAAGCTAACGAAATTATCCACTAATACTCTGCTAGACACAGTGTTTTACAAGACTATCTTTTTTTAATATCACTCGTAGTTGATGTCAATCATAATTTTTCCTTATTATTGTTATAGTCGCTTTTAATCAATTCTAAATCTTCCACCTGAAAATCAGATAAAGTTCTAAAAGATATAAAATTGCTACCGTAAAAAGAAAATCGAAATAATCATAATTTGGTTTTATTTATCTTTAAACAAAATTTGTGCTTATGTTTGATTGAAGATATTTTTTATTACAATATTCATTTAAAATATCTGAATAAAAGAAATTGTCTGTCCTAGAACGAAATAAAAACTCATTATAGTTTAAGAAGACAATTTTAATATAAAATAAATGTAAATAACAAATATACATAGCCAGTAATCAATTATTTTTAATAATTTCTATTCCTCACAGAAACTCAGAATGGCATCTGATTAGTAATTGACTATGGCCTGTAGAATCAGAGAGTTTGACATCGCAATCCTAAATTCCACCGAAGTTTTTTAAGTGCTTTTGCGTTTTAATTTAGTAATATTAAAAAAAGTTTAAATTATTTTTGATATCGTATAATCTTCTATCTTAGAACTGAAACTTTAAATATCATCTCGACTTATTTCTTAAAAAGCGAGATGATTTTGTTTTTCGAGTTAAACTATATAAATTTATAAATGTTGTAACCTTATCCAAGACAATTTCTTGATAATTCTTTTGACTGCAGTTTCCGAACTATTCCTTTGAAAATCGCTGAAGGATTTTTTTTCTAGTGAATATTCTGCGTATTACTCAAGATTATAGACTTGAGCGCATTTATTATGTCTAGACATAATAATGTGCTAATAAAGAACTCCTATTTCCAAATTCCCCCAAACATTTCCTTATATCTGTCAAAAAGAATGATCTAATATCTTTAAACACTCTTATGTACTTTAAGCCACTTTAATTCGAATTATTTTAAAATATTACAAAATTAACTTAAAAATCTTAAACTAGTAAGAAAAATGAGACTTATTTTGAATAACTAAGTTTATTTCTTCACCCTTTTTCTTGTGAATGAATTGTCTGTAATATTTACGGAAAAAAACACATCAGATGAAGAATCTACTATAATTTTTAAATTTTTTCACGTGGTAAATGTACGACGCTGAAATCGAATAACTACTTAATGAAACTTGAAAATATTTGAACTATTTATAAAGCAACTATAAATAATATTTATATTTTAATTTTATTCATCTGTAGTGGGAAAAATATATATTGAATGCTAGCAATTTTTTCTAGTATTGAAAGTGCAATGCAAATTCAAAAAATTTGACCTTAAGATGTTGGTTAATTTCCACGCTTCAGAATTCCCCGAGAATTCCAAGGAGTACATTTTTGGAATTATGCCTGAATGTGAGAATGGTACCTAAAAACTGTTTTGAACTAGACAGATAAAATTTGGTATATGATCTTTATCTCGAATTCTTATATTTCTATATTTGTACTTTTGAATGATTTTCAATAGCAAGAAGTCCGTCTGGTAATCCGAGAACAATCGAGTAAGACTACTATAAACACAGAGTTATATAATATAAATCAATTTTGGTACCTTTATGTAACATCTAAAATGCAAATATATATAAAATTTTCTATCAAATCTATCTTAGAGAGAAACTGTCTGAACATATGCTACATAATATGCATGAAAATGTTCTTTCAAAACGTAACTTAGATAAATGAAATTTGTTTCATGGTTTCAATATTTAAAGTGATATTTATTAAATTTTGAACTAAATCTAACGGATGAACAAACGGATGACTATCTATTGGTCTATATTTTCACATACATGTAGATGAGATTATTTGGACACAAAATGCACAACAAGATTGTTAAGATATCTTCACAATATCGACTGGAATTCAAATTTTAACGTACAATCGAACGTCGTTTACTAAACAGTCACAAAATCTATCTATCAAATGTTATCTATATCATAATAAAGTCTGTTTATATTATATGATCGCTAATTTATTTGAATCCCAGATCCTACCCAATAAAACAGACATTCTTAACAAAAAAAGCAAGAAGCTAACAAGCATTTTTTTTTTAAATCGACAATTTAATCTTTCTATTTTATGGAATATTGCAACAACGTTTCCACTTTCGCTAAACTTAAAAAAAAAATATGCAACAACGTTGCCATTTACTTAAAATTCTGAATTATAAACCTAAATATAACAATATTGAAGATCAAACAAATTATCTTTTTAATGATACTAATGTTTTAGCCAACCAATCAAATTTCTATTTTTAAATATTCTTTTTTAAATAATTTAACCATATTGATCAGCAGTTTTGCTTGTATGAAATAATAAATAAATAAAATAAAAATAAAATGAAATAATAATAAATAAAATAAATTTTAACCTGTACGAGAACATTAGGCATGCAATGGAAAAAATTAGAGTTTATCAACTAGTTGCCATCACATTGACAAAAGCTCAAATTAAAAAAAATAAGTTAAATATAAAATATCATTTTTGTAAAAAGTAAATGCAAAATATGACTGATTTCGTGCAATACCTTATGCTAAAAGGGGATTATCAAAAATATTATGATGTATATAAATAAGAAATCTTATTATTAAAATTGTACTTTTGTATCAAATTTTAATTTCAATCCTTCGTTCAAAGACTATTGTGCGTTTATTAAATTTAAAAGGTTTGGTATATTTATTATATTACGAAGCGCAAAACTTTCAAGTGGTGACACTGAAAATAAAATTTGCGCACTTGTGGAGTTCATGAAGGTTCAAAATTACATGCAGGGGAGAGAGATAATGGTGAGTTTGGTTTGGTTTGGTTTGGTTATATTAACGACACGTTTGAAGCAACACTAGGGCTATTTTGGGATGGACCTCGTAATTTTGAACCGCGGTCAGATGACGAGGACGACACCTGAGATGGCACCCCACACCATACCAGCGGGAGAACGTTTGGCCCCGACGGATTTTACGTGCACAAGACCTGCTTCCACGACGGTTCTTCGGTGGAATCGGGTCACGAACATAAAACACTCCGGTTCCGAAGCCGAGACCTTATCACCAGGTCACTGTGGCCTGAGATAATGGTGAGAGTATATCGGCTAATTACTCCCCTTGGTTTAGACATAATATACTCAATAAATGATATCAATGATGTAACCTAAAACTGCTGTTTCAAAATTCTTAATTATAAATTGTTTCCTCTATTTTCTTTAAACCTTAAAAATTTATTGTGTTATATCAACTGCATTATATCAAGACGGTTAACTTGTTACTGTGTCATATCAAGACGGTCAACATTCTAATTCCCAAGGTCAAATAAGTAACAGTTTTGCAAACACTATTTTAACTTTCCATTGCAAACTGAGTAGAATTAAACGCTAGGAAGATTGGGCCTTTGATGATTATCACTAATAGCGAAGCCGCGGTGGCTTGATGGTAAGGTCTCGGCTTCATAACTGGAGAGTTTCAGGTTCGAGACCCGATTCCACCGAAGAACCGTCGTGGAAGCAGGTCTTGTGCATGTAAAATCCGTCGCGGCCAAGCGTTCTCCCGCTGGTGCAGTGTGGAAGTTCAGAGAGGGGGAAGGTGTCAGTTCAGGTGTTGCATACTTCATCTGACCACAGTTCAAAGTTACAAGATCCGTCCCAAAAAACTCTACTGTTGCTTTAAAATATGTCCTCAATACAGCTAAGCTAAAAAAAATCATAATAGCGAACTCTTTAGAACCCTTCTATCTTCATATGGTGGATTACAAAAGATGGTCCATTCCAGGATTAATTTGCAATTGTGAGCAGGTGAATGCATTTTGGGTGTTCGTAAGTAAATGTTTCATACTTTTCTGGAATAAACTTTATATGAATATTTAATGCATTAAAATATTTTCAAGCTTTCAGCATACTTCAATGTTTTCTATGCATGATCGTTTGAAATATCCGAATTCTAAATGGTTGATCTTTTTAAGTTATATAAAAAAAAGTAAGGGATATTTGAATTTCGCCAATTCAATGCTAGAAGAAAAATTTTAGAAAAAAAAATGACGTAAGCTTTTCTGTTATTTGGAGCAGCAACGATGTTCACTGCCAGCTTAGTATAACTAAGGTGAATTTTTCGGTATAGAAGAATTTGTCTCCAAACACCGCAACTACACAGTTAAGATGGTGCGCTGTTTTTAATTCCATTGACTTGATTGATAAAGGTAATTGCTAACATTCTAGGTAATTGAGTTTTACAAGATAATAATGTTTTTCTAAAAAAAAAATTTCAGGAATTTTCTTATTAAATGAATTCTTAGATTCATAACTCCTTTCTTCTAGATATTGCTTTCTTAGTGATTTAAGGAAATATTTTTATTCAATAATTAAGTAAAATTTTGAGGAGATATGCAAATCATCCTCAAAAGTTTTGTTTCTTTTCACTATATTTATCAAATTATTTGAGAAATAATAAAAAAATAATTATAAAATCCAATTAAATTTTTTCAAGTTTCGCCTATTTTGTTTTTGTGGATTAGCCAAAACAGAATTTTTTGATAATGTTCCAAATAATTACTTAGATTCTGATATTTCTAAAATTTATTTTAAAAGGATTAAATTTTTTCCAAATAATATAAAGTTGAAAATATTTTGTAATTGCTTTCTTTTTTTAAATTGGATGGTATCATATGTTTTATCTTCATCTTTAAAATTTATTTGGAGATTATATATCCCAAATTTTATTGCACTTGTATGTTTTCCTTTGAAAAGAAAATAACTATTTTTATGTCCGACATATGGCTTCTTAAATGTAGAACTCTATAATGTAAAAACATCCAATCATCTTTTTGTTCATTTACGTTTTTTTCATTTTAGAGGTGTCTGCATTTTTCCGTGTTCTCGTGCAACTTATTAAACTATGCTTTTTTCATCTGCAAGTTACAATCTGTCTTCATGGATTTATTGGATTATTAATTATTTATATTTTCGATGTCTATCACTGCTATAAAAATAGAAGGTAAGTGAATTATTTTTAACATACTTATCTATAAACTATTATAACGTTTTTTTGTGTTCCACATAGGCGAGGCAACAGAAATGTCCTAATTCCATTTTAATATAATAGTCTTTTTTATATGTAGAATACATGAGAAATGCAGATTCCTTTGAAAAACCTTAGTATGTAAGATTGGACACATTATGATGTACGACATTTTAAAATAGTTAAACTCTTTTGTACCTTCCAAGCTATAAATAATGCTTTTAGAAAAAAACGTTATAATAATCTTAAATATGCAATTTTTAATTTATTCTTTTCAATCTAATTTTTTAAATATTTTATGCTAGTTAAGTAATTTAGAAAGATCACCAGATATGAGAAAAAATCACTCGATGAATAAAACTTACAGTTAAATTTTAAAAGGCCTTAAAATATCCAGCTTGAAACATAATTTTATCTTTTATCCATGCTGAATTATAAGAAATTTAGTATTTATTTACAACAGCTGTTTTCACTTCTATTCTCAAGCTGTCGAAGTGAAAAATTGTTATTAAATCTGAAAAATGTAATTACACTCAAATCTACTATATTTGCTTTTATATATTTCCTTTCATACCAATAAAATGTTACGGATTTTTTTTTATGAAGCACAGGATGAAAATGTGGATAAGTTTTTATGAAAATGAAAAGACAAAATGAGTGGAAATGGTTTCAATACAAAAATTAGATTTTAATGTAATATGCAATTTGTGTTGTCTGTAGGAGTTCATTCTTTATATATAGTTCCGAAATGCTTATATAAATTAAATCAAATCGCACTAATGCTTTAAAAGGTTTGAAATGCAAAAATTTGCGAAATTTTTTCATTGCATTAGACACATTATGAGAACGAAACTTGGCTTCATTAATGTTTTTATTGATTGAAGTAATTGTGAAATTCGTTAATAGTTTGCAAACTATAGAACTGGAAATTGAATTTTCTAAAAATATTTTGTCATATATTGAGAAGCATAGAGAAGTAATTAGTGAAGGCTTCTTGAAAATTAATTAAAAAAATTGTTTCGAATTAAAAAAAATATCAATTTATTTGTAGCGTTGCTATTTCTAATGACTGAAATTCAAAAGTTTGTTTGATTCATTTATTTCCGTCTGAGATGAAAATTGCAATTTTTTAATTTAACTTTCCACGAATGATACAAAGTTATTAATAATTTATGGAAAAATATACTTTTTATACTTTTAGAAAGTAGTATGGTTCAATCTATTCATAGTTTATTCATTTTATTAAAATATGAATTTTGAAAATCTTTTGATGCTGGTGATATTTGAACAAAAAATAAAATTGCCGAGTAGAAGAGGGTTTTCTATAATGTAATATTTTAAACAAGAATATATTTATCATCAAAAATCTGACATGAATGTATTCATACCGAGCAATTCAGAATACATATGGTATTTATTAATATAGTCAATTAGAACGATTCATTATTTTTATAGCTTTACATTTGTGCATCATAAAATCGAAATTTTGGATAAATAAAACCATCATTTGAAATTCAACGTTTTATTTTCTCAACAGAATAAAATCTCTTTTTGCAGAAATATTTTAACTTAAAACTGTATTTCGAAAAAAATATCTAGATTTTCAGATTTTAATTTTCATTGAGTTCCAGTGAAGGAACTATAGTTTCAATCGAAATTTCAAAAATTAGACACTCACTAAGCATTTCCATTTAAAATTTTTGATTCAAGGATAAAATGCTTTTGAATTCGAAGAAGCATGCATTCACTATTCATGCATAATTATTCCCTCCATAGAAAAACATTTGGTAGCACGTTAGTTACTAGTTCAAGTAATTATAAATTGAAAAAAAAATTTCATTTATCATTTTTTTTCAAACAAATAGAGAGGCCGCGGTGGCCTGGTGGTAAGGTCTCGGCTTCGGAACCGGAGGGTCGCAGGTTCGAGACCCGATTCCACCGAAAAACCGTCGTGTAAGGGGGTCTGTTGCACGTTAAATCCGTCCTGACCAAACGTCCTCCCGCTGGAGTGGTGTGGAGTGGACAGGGGGGTGCCAGCTCAGGTGTCGTCCTCGTCATCTGATCGCGGTTCAAAATTACGAGGTCCGTCCCAAAATAGCCCTAGTGTTGCTTCAAACGGGACGTTAATATAACTAATCTAAACTAAACTCAAACAAATAGAGAGTTTGGCTTAAGTAAATAAAGTTATTGTTACTAGTCCGTGTTAATTATTATATCCGTGATATTTAAAATTATGCTTCCAGAATGATTTCTAAAGTGTGCTTTATTCGCACATTTTAAAAGTAATTTAAAGATATACATCAAGTTTTGCCTCTTTACTATGATTTTAATAAATTTAAAAATATTATAATAAAGCACGATTGAACTAATAAAATGCGTTCTGTAGTACATGATTACCATCATTCATTACTGGTAAACGAAACTATCCAAAGCAATATTGGACATGTAAGGTAAGTATTATTAAAACATCGGTGCTAAATATCAAAGTAATTTCAAATCAATACTTGGCCCCTAATGGTGATCATTCAATTTGTTCGTCTATTCACTTTGTCACTTGGAGAAATCTAGATATTATTTTGCCAACCTCAAGTATTAGATCGATTTCGACAATTTTTTAGTTATTTATGAAATTAGCAGTGTTATTTTAATAAATTAGGGGTTCTCTTCTATCAACCACCTCCATTTCCGAAAGACATTTCGAGCCTACAGCTTAACTTTAGCTTTTCTGCTGGTAAAAATAGCTTGATAGAGTTCTCTAGTTGCATTCTTAAACATAAAATATCCAATATACTTATTTTACTAATTTCTTTCATGTGAACATTACGACCACTAAATCTATAAGCAAGAACCAGTTAGTACCGTGATGGCCTTAAGGTAAGGTATCGGCTTTGGAGGGTTTTATGTTCGAGACCCGATTCCACCGAAGAACCCTCGTGTAAGCGGATCTGGTGCACGTTAAACAGTCCGTGCCAAACATCCTCCTGTTGGTGTGGTGTGGTGAGGAGAGAGCGGTGCCATCTCAGGTGCCATCCTCATCATCTGACCGATGTTCGAAATTACAAGGTCTGTTCCAAAATAGTCCTAATGTTGCTTTAAGAAACGGGACGTTTATATAACTAAATTAAGCAAGAACCAGTTGTATTCTTCACGTCCATTTTAGAGAAATATTGCTTAATGAAACTTAGGCAGAGTTCCTGATCTCAACTTTGCGAGCATATATAACCAATCAGAACGCTCCATCACTATCAAGCAAGTAGACAACCATTGCTGACATATTGATGTACATAATAAAAACATTTGAAACAAGTTCAGTGGGTTGGAGCCGGTGAATTTTATCGCAATTTTTTCTGTTAAATAATGTTTTTAGAAATTAGTTGTTGGGACTGGCGAACATTTTTGTGACTTTTTTCTCAAAAATGATGACCAGTGAAGTTTCATTTCTTCGATTTCTATCAGAAACAGATGTTGCTGGAATGTAGGCGGAACTTGATGATATTTCTAAAGGTCACGAGTTCCCATTGAAATAAAACTGGAATGATTGATACCGTGGTTGGGACTTAGTTCATGTTCATTATCATTTTCAAGTTATATGAGCGACGCCACAGAAAGACAACAAACATAATAAACTACGGATCAGAAATATTTTACAAACAGAAGTTCATTTTAAAATGACGTGAAAATGATTTATGCATAAAAATATGAAAATTATGTTTAAGTTTTCGGTAAAATTCTAATAAGAAATATGAAAACATATTTTAATATCAACTATGAACACCAGCTATCTAGATGTAATTGCATGTTGTAATGACTTCCCATGTAGGACTTTTTGAATGCTTTTTACATCCAGCATAACTCGTGATGACACATCATACAAGATAAAGATAGCATTTTATTTGTAAATTTGGATAGATTAGTTATATTAATGTCTCATTTTAAAACCGAATTAGAGTTATTTTGGAACTGCTCTCTTAATTTTGAACCGCTGTCAGATGATGAGGACGAAACCTGATATGGCACCTTCCACACATCACCATAGGGAGGACGTTTGGCCCTGACGGATGTATAGTGCACCAGATCCGCTTACACGAAGTTTCCTCGGTGGAATCCGGTTTCAAACCTGAAGCCTTTCGGTTCCGAAGCTCAGACCTAACCAATAAGCCAGAGTCGACCCAAACTTTTGCTAGCATCTTCGTCCCAGTATTGTTCGCATTATGCAGACCAGTGAAGATGTATGTCTCGCATCCTAACTTCATGATAATGTAGTGAGACATTTATTTTTTTATATGGGAAATCATAGCAGAGTTTGTAGCACTCTGAGCTTCCGGGGTCACTCTGAAATGGCAGAAAATCAGTTCAAATCTGACTGCAGATGATTTGAACTAATGTTACCCAAGCAGTTTTTATTGAGCTGTGAATCTCATGTGTGATGTCTCAAGCCTAGATCAGCAAGTTTTATTTGCATTCTATTTTAACTAACTTCGGGAATAGACCGTGTACGATCGCTGCAACGGTAGAGTTATGCAAAAGTCGACGAGTGCAAGGGAATCCGCCGAAGTTTGACATATTACCAAATCCAGTTATAAGGGTTGAAAGAAAAATTCTCCATTCAGAGGAAATCTTTCGGAAAATGATGAAGGAACTATTAATATCAGCTCCGCTCCTATTTGCGATGCGTTAGTGCCAATATTGAAATACTTGTATTATCTCGAATGATGACAAATAAAACACTAACACGTGGTTGAAGAGCTTTATTTGAATCATCACTGGAATAGGAAACAGTGTCTGGCTGTCATTTTCTATCACGCTGGAAAGGCTCCATTTTGCTTCGACAAGAATGAGGGAACATTCTGTAATAGGACAACCTCCAAGAATTCCTTGAGGAACAGATGACGCCAAGCTGAAAGAATATTCCTGAGTACATAACAAATGTAGACATGTTACAAATCAAGAAAGCGGACTATATTGTGAAGACCATAGTGGAGTATTTATACTTGGGTCATAGGTTAGTCGTTTCGTTTGCAAAGAAATTGCCGCGAGATTGAATGTCTTCGACTGAGTATTATCACTCGAACAAGACATCAGCGGTATCTGCTGAAACAAAAGTGGTAACATAAGGTCCTTATTATTGTTAAATTGTTAAGAAAGAACATGTAAATATCTCACCAGAAATTTATTGCTACGAGAATTATGAACATAATCTGACATTGCGTTTGTGTTCCAAAAAGATGTTATGGAGGTTCTTACACCACTCACCATTCAGAAAGGGCGAAATACTATTTCTCAATGTGAGGCCAAAAATAGAGACGCCCCATTATGTAAATAAGATCTAACTGCAGCAATATTCTTCTTTGCTACCGGTTTAGACAAGCAGGACACCTTTTGAGGTATTGCAGGCGAGGCTCCAAATGAATGCAGTCACATGAGTCGCAAGAGATTCTGACAGGATACAAACACCCAATCCACACAAAGCTTAGACGATAACTACACGCAGATGTCTTTCTCCAGATACAAAAGCAATTCACTTTAACTTCGATGTTCCCTCTACCAGTCACCTTTACGTCACTTCAACCGTTATGGAAGTCGGTATAATGAGTGAAACTAACTCAAGAGACCTGTGAAGGAGATGAGGTTGCCTTTGATGAAACTCTTTCTAGATATAAGACCTACATTAAAACGCAGAACACTTACATCACAGTAAACGCACATGTATGAAAGCCCTCATTGATTCGAACGCCGATAGTTCCTTTTTATTTTTTTTGAAGAATTTTACCGGTGTTTGAATGCAACTATGCTTACAGAGACTAATTCCACTCTAAAAACAGCGAGTGGAATACTGTAGTCGCTTCAGGGCGACATGTATTAAAAGTAAATTTGGAAGCATTTGTTCTACCATCTGAATTTCTAGTGTTTCCATAATAGAGTCGCTAATTTCTACTTGGACTGAACTGTTTCTGTGCCACTGAAGCTGTCAAAGGTAGAGGTAACAATTAGCTACAAATTACGAAAATTTTTTCAGTCAAATCTGATTTCTATTCTATACCGCAAGATATACTAAATTGCAACCAATTAAATATGCACTCCTAATCAAAATATTAACACGTTGACTATCTTGGGGATTACCTGTGTCTAGCGGGCTAGATGAATTATATTGTGAGAAATTGAAAGCGGTAGTCAACGGGTTAAAGATTTAGGTGTGGTAAAAAATCTGTCATGTACTAAAGAGACCTATCTATCCCAGTATCAAATGTGTAACATTGAGTGTGCTCTCTCTAAAGCAAGGACATGCATTTCTCTTTATAACCTGACTGATTTAAAGACTATAGAAAATGTCACAATTTGTTCCCGGAAATAGGGGAAAATGAAAAGTGTCTAACGGAACACAAAGCCAGGAGAAGAATGAGGAAACACTTAAGGAGTTTTAGATACTAAGGTAACTTCTATTCAGATTGCAGAATGTGTCACCAAATTCCTTCAATATATTCAGTAAATCTTCTAATAGAAAACTGAGAATTCAATGCGTTAAAGTATAAGATTGATATAAGTGACAACGCCACAATTCACTGACAAATGAAAAATTCATTCAATTTTAAGTCACTGATAAAAAGAAACTGTTATACAGCCATCACAGTTATCTCCGGACTTGTTAAAAAAAGAATGATGATGAATGGCAATTTTATGTCAATCATACAAGATTCAAGAAAAGTAAGATGTATATCTGCTTCCACGCATCGATGACACTTTAGACTGATAAAACATTTTATCTATGAAGAAATTAAAGTCAGGTCAAATAGAAATTGATGATTAAGACAGGAAAGATATTTTTTTGATGTCTAATCGTCTTTATGAATTTAAAAACATGGTTTATTCAATGCCCCAGAGGCATCTGAGTAAACGATGGCAGCAATATTACGAGGCTTGAAATGAAGCATCACTCTACATAATATCAGGTATGCACATAAATTTCAAGAACAATAAGTATCTTTGAGGAATGTGCCCAAGAAACAAGTATGACGATAATTTCCAACAAGTGCTAATTCTAGAAGAAGACTACGATGTTGGGATATTTTGTCATCATAAGCAGATGTAGTAATAATGATCCCTTTTACATAAAATCCAGATGTTCGAAGTTTCCAGGGCCTGTATTACTGTTATTAACCTTTTGAGGTTGTATTAAATTTGGGCGTAAGTGTCGTGTTGGTCAGAATTAATTTCCGCTGAGCGAGCAGTGATACATAGTATGCAAGATTATGAAGAAATTATTTCAGATGTTGTGAATATATTTGAAAGGATTTATTCATTCTTTTATAAACTTCGAGGCTGTATACACAATAATATGTTTTAATGCTATGGTTTATCGTAAAAATCATAGTTTATAATTCGCCATCTTGTGGCATCTTTCAAAACAGTCTCTAATGTGAAGTCCTGGTTTGCCATGACAAGTGCCAAAAAAATAATTCATTTGGGGTCTTCAACCCTTGATTTGTCTGTTAGAACATACAGCACAATTGACGTTTTGACAGTGCCGCAATATATGTAATCTGTTACTAAGCCTTTCCTCTCTATCCAAGGACGATGGTCTTCCTGACCTCGACAATGCTCCATCCCAAAAATCAGTTTGTTTCACTTCAGTTCTTTCGGTAACTTTCTTTTTGCTATTTTGGAGTATTATTTTCGAAAAATCTTAAAACGCCAGAATGCCAAACCACACTAAAAACAATTTGTAAAATACTATTTCGAATTTCATGAAGTATCTCCCAAGACTGTCGATTCCTATACGTTCCAGAAGTAACTAGTCAGAGGAGGCTCTATTAGGTTTCGTTATCACGAAGTGGTAGAAGCACCGTATTGGTTCGCGAATAAGTTCCTTAGCCGTTTTTGTTCTTTCACAGAAAGTGTAAACTAATATATCCTAAATGGAGATTAAAATACAACGAATACAATATAAGTTTAGTATATTTCATTGCTGTGGTGATTGAAAGCTAACATATGACCGGAATGGTAAAAATGCTTCGGTGGCTGAGAGTAGACCATACGACCTCAAAGGGTTAAAAGATGCAAAGATCACTAGATGATATCTCACAAGTCGTCATTTGGACTACCATGAAATTTTTACCGTATCTCTTCGGAAAGCAGTTTATCGTAGTCACAGATCCCTACTCATTGTTATACTACATAATTTCAAGGATCCTTTCGGATGGCTTTCAAGCTGAGATTTAAGGTTGCAAAAGTGCGACTTCGTCTGCAATGACAGCCGCAAAAATTCCAAATCTGAACCCCAACTATCACACACAACCAGAAAAAAAAACAGCAAACAAAGTCCTTAATTAACTGTTGAGAAAGGTAAGGAATACTAAAGTTAACAAATGAGAACTGCTGTGCTGTACAAAATAAACTATGATGACAACAATGGCTGTTAATGGTACCAAAAGATCCCGACTGTAGTGTCTCAAATATATATATGATACCTCAACCAAAACATATAACTGAATAATAAATACCTTTATCCAGAGTTATTTAGAAATTTGAAACGTATAACTTTCATTAAGAGTAAACATATATCACCTACGAAGTACATAGAAAATAGTGTATTTAATATCTTCACACCGAGCGAGAGAATATGTCCAGCAGTTAAAATAGTATAATGTATGACTATAAAATATTATCTATGAATATGAAAATTGAATGACAGTTTTTAGAATCTTATATTATTAGACACCCCTTGCTGGATATAAATGAAATTTCCCAAGCGTATTCCTAAGAATATAAAAGGATAAACTTGCTTTTACAAAATTTCTGGACCGTGGTAGCCCGATGGTAGGGTCTGAGCTTCGAAATCGGGGGGGGGGGGACGGTCAGGTTCGGGATCCGATTCCACCGAAAGACTGCCGTTTAAACCGGTTCGATGCAGCTTAAATCAGTTGGATTCAAACGTCCTCCCACTGGTGTGGTGTGGAGGTTTTCAGAGGGGTTGCCATATCTGTTGCTATCCTCTTCTTCTGAACGCGATTCAAAATTATGAGTTCTGCCCAAAATAGTCTTGGTATTGCTTTAAAACGGAACGCTAATATAACTAAAATAATTAGAAAGTAGCTTCGCTCCATTAAAAACAATAAAATAAGGGTAACACATTTTTTTTTCATTTTTCCGTCATGACAGTTTATTATATAATTGCACAAGGAATATTTTTTATACCATCGTCAAACTCAAAATATTGGCTTTCCAGTGACATCAGTTTCATTTAGTCTTTTTTTTTTAAATTTTTCATCAATTTTCAAATTTAATTTAAAAGTGATTTGTAGGAATTACATTTTTTTTTGCAGAAATATTAAACCGGTTTCACATTTTAATCATATTTATCTCTTGAGTATTTTTAATAATGTTAAAATTGTTTTTTCCAGTTACTTTCAGCTTTGTTTTTATTCTATCGAATAAGTCACTTCTACGTCGCTATATCCTTTACTGTTTAACCCTTCTGTCTAATATTTTAGTAGTTTTAAATTTTTAATGTACCCAGCAGACGTCTTTTTGACGTCATTTTTTTCTATGTTATGACTTGAGTTCATACAGTAATATTTTATTCCATTTATCAGAAATCTTTAAATAGGTCTCTAATTACGCTTGAGTATCTAAAGAAGAAATTGAATACAAAATATTCATGCTTTGCATTTTCTTATCTACATTTAGAACACACAAACGCCGGTGCTACCTTAGTTACAGTGGTAAGTAATTCTACTTTAAATATGAAGAAAGATCTTTATAGAATTGAAATTAGTATCAATTAGAAGTTGACATTTTTGAAATTTTAAAGTGGTATAAAAATGAATTTATGCTATGTAATTATTTTCCTTCAATATTATTTTTTTTAAACTTTTTTTCAATATATAATGATATTTTAAAATACTCCTCAAGGAAAAATCTTCATTACATACGAGATTTAGTAGCCCTATTTCCATTGTTTTTTTTCAATTTAGTGATAATAGGCCGGCTTAAAATAATTAGTATTATAATATATCTTCCACTTATAACAATTATTCATTCATAAGATTCTTATTAATTTACAAAAGATAATTAAATTTCGTATAACTAACGTAAACATAATCCGATTTACTTCATTCCTGTTTGCTTAATTTTTTTTTAAAACAATTCGGAAGTACTTTTCCTGTCTAGACAAATATTAAAAATTCTAAAACCCTATGAATTTAAGTTATTTGATTTTCTCGATTATGATTCTCACTATTTTTTGAAAACCTGTCATCTTTATATTAAATTCTTATTCCTATCTCTTTACAGATTAGTTCTGATTCATCATTCCAGAAATTAATTAATCTCATATTACTTTTTCCTTTCTTTAATTTGAAGAAATATTAATGAAAATATAATGCTCCTTGCCTTTTCCTTATATATAAATTCAAAGATTATTTTAAAACGTAAAAATGCATTGGAATTAACATTAGAATTTTTTTACTTTGAACGCTCAGCTCAAAAATTTCGATTATTTTTGAAGCAACACTTCTAAGTGAACGGTCAACTGGATACATGAATTTTCAGAACATCGGTCAGAGACATGGAGACAAAATGACTTTATTGTTATTTTTCTTGTTTTTCTTTAGTAAAAATCATAGGAATTTAATTTTGGAAATGATATATTCTGCAAGTCATGTAGTTTTCAAAAATAATAAATGGTGTAAGAAAATCCTAAACAATCTTTTAATGAGTGTTTACTGCGTTTAGATATTACTGAATTTCAATGAAGTTTAGTTTTGGAGACATGGGGTCAATGAATATTGATATTTATGGAAAGATTTCAAATTAATAACAACAAAACGTTTGAAAAAGAATAACACAATTATCCGCACGTGTTCGTAGTTAGACTTTTTGCCAACATACTACTAAAAGAATAGCATGATGGTACTAAGGAGATGATTGAATTCAAGGACAAAACACCACTTGATAAGCAGAACTAATGAAGAGCATGGAGTCATTTTGACTCCCAACTCCAGTTACGGGTTAAATTAAAAAAATTAATTCTATGCAAAGTTTAAATAATTCTTTTTTTACTATATACGAATGTACTTACATTTGCCTATTTGAAAAAAAAATCAAGCAGTAATACAACATACAATAAAAAAAATCAGAAAAAATAAAATAAAAAAACGACTCATTTTTTTAAATTTCATTACATAGTTTTTCAGCATTGCATCTCATTAAAGAATGAATTGCATGTGATTTCGATGATAAATGGGGAAAAAAATCCTTACACAGTCTCGCGGGTACACTTTACAATGGCAGAAATTAATTAACTCTGAAACTGTAATTTACTTTTCTTTTAATTTGATTTCCCTTCGCCTCTTCATAGGCAACTCACTAATATCGTTAGCGGTTTCGAAAATAACCTGAAAAACTGGCAAGTAAATCAAATTATATCCTCACCCTTATTAGGGACATTCTTCTAACGGAAAATAAATTAAGCTGTATAAATTGGCGGGAAATTACTGGGTGTATTTAAAGATTTTTTTAAAAAAAAGATATATCCTTTAGTTTATTATTATATAGCTGTGTTTGGCAACCAGCCATTTCGCTGCGAAAATTGATTGTATTTAATTTCATTTAACATTTTCATGCATAAGTTCATATTATTGAATCTGTCAGCTAAGTATCTTTAAGTTTCAAACTGAAAAAAACATTGAAGCGATAATATTTCAATAGATTTAAGCTTGTTATATAATATGTGAACGTTCATAACATTTTTTTTCTTTCAATTAGTAAATATTAGATAAATCTATTTTCTAATCATGTTGTCCTTTCACTGTACTAAAAAATCGATAAGATAATTTACAAAATCATATTGAATTATCAGAATAGATCAATAATGGTAAAGAATTCAAGCAATTAAATATTCGGTTAAAAACTGTTTTAATGCTTAAATTTCATTGTGACTGTAACTACTCTCGAAAATAAAGTTTAAAAAAATATTTTCGAAACACTGAATCTCCATATTTTAGTATAAAAATGAATTGTACCAGGATATCTGACATACCTCAAATTGTGTCCCATGTTATTAAAGGTATCTTATAAATCAATTTAATATTTCTACAAGGTGTCATCACAAAAGTTTTTAAAAATTCACAGTTAAGTCAAAATAAGAAGTATGTGATTTTCACAAAAGAATCTAGTTCTCAAATGCATAGAGTGACCAATGAAGTGAGTAAAACAAAAAGATATATCAGATAAAGAGTATGTGCAGATTTAATTGACTACTAATTTAGAAATACAAATTAAGAAGTATCATCAGAAATATTCATTGCATACCAGATACACTTTTGGCGAATTATTGGTAGAAAAGGCAAAGGATTTAAAGTAAGAATTGACAGGTACTTGTCATTGAAAGCCATACATGCTTTGTATATTAAAATTATGGTGATGAAATTATGAACTATACCATGGGATTAGATAATATAATATTAACGTGAGAATTAGGTTAGCAAAAGCATTAAGTATACAAAACTGATACAAGCTGTTCAATATTCGGCATCTGATACAAAGTGTTAAGCAGCGTTCACACGAAGCCAACTATTGTGTCCAATAGAAAGTCACGCCTACTTCAGGAAGATTAAGTGACCGCAATAGAATAATGGCATATAGTTGACCCGATGTAGAAACCGTTTGCTATTGTCCCATTGGGTCACGTGATATTCCTGAAATAGGCGTGACTTTCTATTGCGCATAATAGTTGACTTAGTCCACTGCATTCGAACGATACAATCTAGTTCGCAATTCTGACTTGGCAGCCCTGTTAGCATGTGCTTTGTTTTAAAATTAAAATTTTCATGTATCAGCTTATATACCACTAAAGAATCGCCATCTTCTATTACATTAATTATATCAAAAGCAACAAATACTCTATTAATATCTATATAATAATTTCTTCATTGTTGCATACAAAATTCGAACCTGGTTTCATTGATCTTACTGTCACACAAATAATAAATAATTATTTTATTCATTTTCTAAATTGTTATTTAACTTATCGCATTCCGTAAGCAAATATACGAAAACCAAAAGGTAATTCAAAATGTAACTCTCCCATCAAACAAACGGTCACAAAGTACACGTATTTCGAATTTTAGGCTATTATATGACCTAACAAATGACCGGCTGTCTCCATAAAACGTCTCCTGATTGGATTCAGCCGCTTGAATATCCGTCTGCAACCCCTAGTCACGTCCACTTTAATGCAGTGGTGTCTCTGGCATTTGCTGGGAATTATATACAGTCTGAGTAGTTAAATGAATATGACAATAGTTCGCAAAGTTTTCCTAGCTGTAATACCGCTGAGAGAAATGCCGTTAATAAGGCAGTTTCTGTGAATTGTTTCATATCCACCCACAGACCCAGAAATATGCTAGGTAAAGAAAATAGAATTAAAAGTAATTCTCCGAATAATATTGCTTTCCTATGAAATAATCAATTAGAAAAAGCTTTTAGACTAATATCAGTTCTTGTTATTTTATTGCAATAGAATTGAGCAAATAATTTAGAATGAATTTATCTTATAATTTTATACCGACTGATTTCGAAACGCATTCCTGCTGAGGATTGCTAATAACAATAGTCAAATAAATTATAGATTTTTTTAAAAAAAATTCTTCTACGCAAAGTATTGTAATTGTTTAACCATTCAAATCTTTTTTAAAAAAATCTTTCCAAGTTTTAGATTTTACAGAACAAAACATACTGTTTCCTGGTATTATATTTATCTTTCATTAAATACAAAATGTAGAAAAGGAATGAGCCGGATAAATGAATTTCTTTAACTATAAAACTCTATACCTGCACCAAATTGCGTCAAATGCTATCAAATGGAAATGCGATGTTCCACAAACATGAATTTAGGCATAATTATTCAAAATCTCCAAGCTATAAATGTATTAGATTTGGTACATCGTTTCATCAATAGATAACAAATTTGTAACGAGTTTGACTCTTGTTCGTCTATCAATGTCACATGAACGCAGGGAATGAAAAAATCAACAAGCTAAAAAATGAAATTTATAAATACTTTATGCCGGGGATTAAAACTGTAAATTTGCATTAAAATTCCCTCTATCAATATGGAAACATCGTTCGACCCGTTCAACGAAGCTACAGTGACTGGTTAAGTCGCCTCAAAGTCATTACCAAATTCCAACTCCTTTTGTTAAGTGTGATTGATTGAATACCATTGGTGCATGCTTTGTTTGTCAGATGCGCTCATCCAAATGTGTTTGAGAGACAGGGAGACTATCTAAGAACTCTCAAAGGATGTCGAGTATTTCCGAAATAATACGTTCGGAAATTATAGCGGGAAAACGCCAAAATTTTATTTAATGCTTAGTTAAAATTTCAAAAAGCGATTTGAGGTGCATATTCCCATCCTTTAAAATACATGCGAGCGAAGTTTAGTAGATTTAAGTCAAACGGTATGGACTGCAAATTGACAGCACACACACACATACACATTTTCATATTTATTATTAATAGAGATTATTTGTATTAATTATTTGTTTGCAAAATTTCATTAAAGATTTTATTTCAATAAACATTTTTTAATAATATTGCTTGATATTTTATGCCACTCCAGTTAGTCCCCTCACCACCACCAAAGAATCAGAAGAAGTTGAATACAGTCATCGCAATTACATAGAAGTAAAACTCAGCTTGAAATATAAAGCCCTGGTAAACTTTTCATACTTGCAAGCATTCCATCATTGACGAAAATAATTCAGAAATGATTGGAACAATTTTCTAAGTATGTCTGGCATACACAAAACAATCATTTTTGCAACACAACATAAATTTGCAAACTCAAACTCTTACTATGGACTTTTTATCAATGAATTTAGTAAAGTAAACGAATGCGTGAATAAAGTATGTAAATTGCGAATTCTTATCTATATACTAGAAGTAATAAAGTTAATTGTACATCATAGATTTGATGGAATAAAAATTTGTAATATCATAACTGAATAGTGGCATGAACAAAAACATACGGAGCTTATATAGCTTTAGATGTCAAGTTGCTTTGACACTTATTCTAAATACAGGGCTGTTAAAATTAAATTGACGTTACTCAAAGATTCGTAGCTCCGTTTCTACTGTGCATATCAGAATGAAACTGCATATATTTGTTGCCTAAACTGGGGATCGAAGTTTCCTTCAGAAAAAAATAAACAATCTCTGAAATTTTGTAAATTGCTGCTTTAACTCATATGCTAAAGAACTACCTAGTTTAATTTCGCTATAAAAGCTATACATAAGGTTAGAAGGAATCATTCGTCCGCAGTTAAAGAGCGCGCAATGATCATAAAACTCTTTTATCAAAAGTTGAGCAATTCTTCAAGCGCACCTTCTGCTTATCAGGGGATGAAACATTCACTTAATACATACGCATCATAAATGCACTTAAAGGTCTGATACGAATGCTTGAAGAAACTGGTTATCTGAATGTTGCACCAAGAAGAGGGCGGCGTGTGACGGAGGCGACAATTGTTGAGATTGCAAGAACTGAAATATCTGCAAGTTCTTCAAATACTACAGTAAGTAGAAGCTCAGTTGTAAGAGCACTGGATATTCTGCTAACATTGTTTTACAAAATTATGAATATCCACCCTTAAAGATGCATTTCATGCAATATTTGAGATCGAAATATTATTTGGCATACCTTAATTTCGCTTTGCGAGGACGCATGAGAACGAATGTCATACAATACCCACTGGACAGGCGAGGCCAAATTTCACTTAAATGTTGCTGTGAGCAAGCCGAGCTGCTTCACAAGGGATTGGAGCAATCCTTATGTAGAGCAACAGCAGCTGCTACATTCCACATATATCACGACATGGTGTGAATTTCATTGTTGGTTAGGATATCTTCGAGGAAGTCACATTAAACAGGTTCATATGGTGTACAGTTACCGATATAGCAGACTCATAGAGGTTCATGCTGGTCTGGTGATAAGAAAAAGTGGCATTTTGTCCACCACAGTGACAAACTACACTGTCTGTGCTTAATAACACAAGACAGTGCAACTGTTCATACAGCATGTAAAAAGACATGCAAAAAATATGATTCAAGCTTATTTTTCAGATAAACGTGCCATCTCGCGAACTTTCCAACTTACCTAACCAAATCTATTGTTCATCAAGGAGGTGTAAATAATGAATTGAATTTGAATACCTATTTAAATTTCGCTAGCGGTCACTGATAACACCATGGTATGCTTACAACATATTGTTTACCGTCAATGTATACACATTGAGCACACATGTGTAAATAATTAAATACTCTGTTATTTAGTTTTGAAGAATTATCTTCTCTTTTTTTTCGTTAGATCGTTATCTGTTGGCAAAATTTCAAATTATTTTTACAAGGGAAATCTTAGCTCCATGGTATAAGTAACGGATATATGAAAATTCATTCGCATCCTTTCAGTAGAAACAGGGGCTTTAAGCCTCTGAGTATCGTCCAATTAATTTTAATCTATACTTCGTAGATTTGTTCTTCATTCTGCATTTTCCTCGCCACTGTCTCTTTCGTGAAAATTTGTATTCTATTAAACCTGTGCTTCATCTATTTCATCCTTCTTTATTTATTCCATTAAGAAAAGACTCTTATAGCAAGCCTTCCTCCCTTTCCATATTCTATTTGACAGACTTAAGTATGTCTGACCGATCAACTCTGAATATGTATACAAGAATTTAAGTACCACATAATATTGATATGAATCTGCAATGTTCCTATCATGTTCTGTAAGCTTATTGCTTAGAAACAGATATTATTCATGGTAAGGAAATGCCAAGTAACTTCTGAATATGGCGAAATATTTGGCGATTTTGTAGCTTGAAGGAGAATTTGACGACATTGAAGATTCTGGGAATAGAAAAATAATGGCGCAATCTCTATTTCGAACCGAGATCTAAATAACCTTTTAGCAAATTCCAATTACATTTTAAAGAATTTAAAAGACAAAGTACTTACACGAGTAAGAATTTGCTTTTTAGAGAGTTTATCAGGGAATGAGCTCTCTAGTTGTGCATTAAGAGTGCCACTCGTGTTTCTTAAAAAATATTTTCTCTGCAGATGCTATTCATTTCTCCAATTGTTCTTTTTTAGGCTTCGAATGTGTGTCTCCATTTCTGCTTCATACATTTCGTGAAGTAAAGCATCGTTTTCACAACATAGCATTGTCGGATTTCTTTCGCCTGATGCACTTTGAATTATTTTTCTCTCAATACTTTTCAGAATTTAACCGAATTATGTTATTAGAAATATAAATAAATTATTTTTAGCTTTGATACTTTTAAAAAAATCCAGTGCTAATACTTTGCGTCAATCTCGAGATTAACAGAAATTCCGACTATAATAGGAAGCGGTAACAGCCAGCTCTTAAATCGAAAAGGTAATAAAAACGATTACAATCTAACTCAAGTACTCCATTCAAAGGAAAAGGGATATAGCAATCATTCGATCTGCAACTTTCCAAAAAGAAAAAAAAACTATTGCTTCGACGATGAAGGAAGAGAAATTTATATCGAGGAAAATAACTATATCTTTAGAAAACAAAGCAAAAGTGGATATTTTATTGCCTTCAAGTCTTCATCTGCAGTGGCTCCATGAATCAGAAATCACGAAACCCATTTATATTCTTTTTCACCCTCCTTCCCTTTCTTCCAAGTTCCCGCTGGAAGACCCTTAGGAAACTAGATGGAGGTGAAGGGTTGGAATTGTGTTTCCATTTAATCGAAATATTTCTGCTTTGCTGTACATTAAGAAAGAAATGGAGTAAATATTGGAAAACGAAGGGCCATTGTCTTGAAGTGGACTCATGACGGAAACGGGTGCAGTTACAGTAAACCTCAAAAAGAGCGCGAGATTGCCTCGTTTCGAATACGTGCTTCCAACTGTATATGCCGCAGTAATTGAGTTGCCCGTTCATTCTTTAGTGCTCTAATGGGTATAACCCGAGGAATGATTGATAAATCAATGTCTGTTTATATCATTTTCTTTTATTTGGAGGGGGGCAGTCACTTTCGACATGTATTATGACTATCGATACTACTTTTAAAAATAGAATGCAATTCTTTTTCTTTTTTTCTAAATGATTGAAATTTTTTAAAGATATACATTGAAACCTTCTGCTGAAATTCAGGATCTGTTTTGTTTTATATTTTGTGAGAATATTGAAATAAATATATTACTACTCTGATATCTGTCTTTGAGTATTATATTAAAAATCGAGGAAAAAAATAAAAATTTTATATATTATAGTACGAAACAGGCCTTTTAATAGCATAACCTGAGTTAACTTATTCCATCATGAATCAAATATAACATTTCTGACGTATTATTGTGTATTACGGTTACACATGGTTGCATATATCGGCTGATATCAAGAGATAGGCGTTTCAGAAAGAAACGAATTTAAAAATACACATGATAATAGGGACTTTAAATATATGAAACAAATAAGAATTTAAACTATCATTTTTTACCAGGATATCCAATATTTAATCACTGCTCACGTATTATGATTTCATATGAAGACAATATTAATGACAATGAGGTAAATAATCGTTTCCAGACAGAAAGATACTGATCGAACAACAAATGGCTTAGAAATGTTTGAATTTGAAAACGTCATCAGAGATAAAGATTTACTGCTAGATATTAGTATTTGGAGTTTCTTATGTATTGTTCTAAATTTGACAAACCACACTGAAAGGACTTTGTTTGATTCAAAAATTAACGAACGGATTATAATCCTTTTGAATTTAAGCATAAACAGTATATCACTATGTGTATTGACTTTCACAAAGTATGGAATGGAACCCAACATGCATTAGGATCTATTTCCTTTCACTTAAGGTGAGTAAAATTTAAGACTGACTTCTAAGTGTGATGCGCATATTAAATTTTATGTAATTAGCTTGCAGCTTTCGTATTTCTTTAACACGAAGTACACACAAAGAGAAATTATTGATAGAGTAAAAATTTTGTTCAAGAGAATATTGAGGAATGTCCTCGTTTCAGACATTCCCGAGTTTTGAAATTATGTTTGCCTTTCTATAAAAACGTTTTGAGCGAGAGGGATGAAATTTGGCATACAGAATTTACACCAAGTTTGTAGATTTCTAACAAGTTTTAAACGAAATCTATATAGCAGCATCTAAAATGGAAATTATTATAAAATTTTGAATCATATCTTTCAAAAGGCTGACTACTTTATGGTAGATACTTTCACCTTCTCTGTAAATTCTATAAAATCATAAATGAAATGATTTTTAAAAAATGAAATTTGGTATGTGATTTGTTACCATAATAGTAGTTCTATGTCAAAATTTGGTTTCAACTCATCGTTAGAAAAAAAAACTGCCACAAAAATTTAATTTTCAAATACATGTATTCTAATCTCATGCTATAACGATTGTTCGCCAAGGATCGCCCGCTAAATTCATAAAAAAAATGTTATATTCACGACAAGGATAAATATGTTCAATCTATTGTTCGATAAGTGCCACATAAAGCATACATTACTCAAGGTGAATAATTCAATACGGGGCAAAAGGATAATATCTTTACTATGCAATATGCGAGAAAAGTTGAGGGAGAACACTGCTGCTAATGGCATTATCGAATTCACTAACCTACGAATATTCTGACCGACAGTCAGTATGAAAATTGATATCTAAATTCTGCTCTAGATATAAAATATTGGTGATTAAATTATATACTAACTTATTTGTCTAGAATATAATTCAGCAATTTGTTTTCTGTGTTATAAACTGGTCTAAATAATACTCACAGAGATACATTTCGCAATATGCATTATGAAAAACAGAACTATCTTGTAATCACGAATCATAATCTCTATTAATAATAAAGATGGATGTAAGTATAAGGGTTGGCGTTCTACATTTCAGACCGTTTAACCCATAGTTTCCATATTTGGTATATATAATTGGGAGAGAAGTAATGTACATATTGAAGCGATCTGATAACTTTTAATTAATTAAAAATTAAGCTTCATTTTGGAATTTCTCCATAATAATTTCAGAAACTTTTGTTGCATAGATATTAACTTTACAGCGTTTTTAAACTAAAAATAAATTAAGAATATAAGTCTATTGTGATATCAATTTCATAATAAGGAAAAATGTTGAAAATTATATATTGCCGAATTTCGAGGAACGAAATGCATTGTTGTCCTTAAGTTAACATCGACATCATTCCTTCATTAAATTTTCAATGGAGTGACTTCCTTTCCAATCTAGAAGAATAAGAAGGAAGGATTCTGTTCAGCAGCTACGTAAATTAGAAAGCAAAAATAGTGAAGTTTCAATGCCGTGATATTTTAGAAAGTAAATGAACCATATATTTGCGTTTTTAATATCGCTATGATATCATGGGATTGGTCTTTATTAGATAGAAAATGAACACAATAAATAGAACACAGGCGATTAAGATTAAGAAACAATGGTTTTAATGTTTAGATCTTAGATGGAATCGGGGATATGAAAATATATTTAAATTATATAAACATTATCCAAGGTCACAAGTGGCGAAAAGTAAATATATAAAAGCAAGCATATTTGAAAAAATTGCTAAATATTTAAAATGAATAATTAGCGAATTATGTTAAAAATATGCTGAAATATGTAATTGTATTTGTTTTGGGCAATATAAATAAACTGCATTTTTTTTTAAATTTGCGATTTCAAATTTAGTATATTGTTAGCTTTGAGAAACAGGATTTTGGGCTAAAATCGAATTGCATGATAAATAAACAATTTTTAATGAAATATTGATAACGCATTTTCACTTCAGTTTATATATTAAATTACTGAGAATCTTTACTTTAGTATTCGGAAACAGATTTTTACCCCTTATCAAGACTATTCTGTTTCTGAGATATTTATTGTTCATATCTAGGCAGAGAAACATTTTTAACTCCAAGAAATTTTATGGACGACAATTAATTAATGCAAAAATCCCATGTAAGATTTCATTTAGTAATCTTATTGAGTAATTGAGAATTAATTTAGTAATCTTATTAGTAATCCTCTATTTAGTAATCATTTTCATTGAGATTCGTTGTGTTTTTCTATTCAGAATCGATAAAACAGAGATGTTTCCAAAAAATACTTAGAAAAGTCCAAAATGGGAAAAATTTATCAAAATATTTATGCTGAATTTAAAGACGATTTCGATGTGCCTGTTTTTCTAAATTCCTATATAAAAAAGTGTCACATCAGTCAGCTTTTAGCCACTTCATTCTTTATTCGAACTCATTTCTCCATACTACATTATAAATATGAGATGAGTATTTTTATACCATATTTTTGGATTTTTCAGATTTAAATCTCAAAACGGACATTCCTTGTTCAAGAAATCCATCCTGCTCCTCCTTCTGTCTCACCAAAATTATATAGCATCTTGTTCTCACCACAAAATCATCATTCTATTCTTACTCATGAATATAACAGGTTTGTATTAATTTATGGATTTATCCGGCTGCAATCTGCAAAATTACATAGATCTACTCTAGCCCAGTTCTTATTACTTGTGGACGATAACGGAAGGTTATATAGTGGTCATACGGCCTTTGCAATCAGGAAAATTGGATAATCGTATTGACAGCATTCATGAACTAAGAATGGAGTCCTAAAGGATTTTCCAGATCATGAGCCAACTCATTCTGCATAACATACGTTCCTCAATTCTGTAAACGAAGTTTAACATAATACGGATGATATTTTGAAAATGCTATTAACCAGTAAAGACTCCCTATACCTATATATCCGAGATTTAATGGAATGAATTATATAAAAACTGAAGATCGTCCTAAAAGTAATCAAAGGGCATGAGCCACATTTTAACGCAAAAGGTGTCTTCCATCATTGGCATTAAGGTTACTCAAACCCACATCATTAATATATTTAATAGGAGAAGCACGTCTAATGATTTCTCATGCGCACTTCCAAATGGGATTTTATGTAAATGATTTGCTTTCCAATAAAATCAATCCATGCTCATGCTAGGTGCGTCATTCATTGCGCATGAAACGAGGAGGAGGAGGAAATAAAGCTACTGTTGCATACTGATAGGTACAGACACATTTATCACGTGACGTGATATCATGTAAATTGATTTAATTCGAATATCAACTCTTAAATGTCACTTGTTTAATCTAACAGGAACGGATGTGATTCTTTTTAGCCTATTTTATGTATTCAATGGAGGCCGGATATAGTCGTCGAATATATATTACATTTTGTACAAACATTTCAATTTTCAATGAATCGCATCTTCTTTATGGTAGTGAAAGTATGGAAAAATATTTTCAGTTCAGATATCAATTTATGATAAGTTCTTAATTAATTTAGAAATTGGATATTGAAGTATTACCAAATTTGTTAGACTATACTACTAATTCATATAAATTAAGATAAGTGTTTATATTATTTTGTTTTATAAAACTTAAAATTATTTTTCGACAGTTAGAATATATAGAAAATGTGAAACCTATAAAAGTAATTATAATTCTTGTTTAATATTTATAATACTGAATCTCCTAAATTATAACTGTCGAGTAAGCAGAGGTATTATTACATTATCATGATACATTTTTCAACTCATAATAAGTTTTAAAACACTTTTATTGCTTATCCACACCAAGTACACATTTAATTTTCTAAAATATCCTTTAATAACTTTCATCTTTTCATCTCTGGTACTATAAAGAATTAAACGATCCTAATCAATTCCTCTTTTGTGACATAAAAAAGACATGAAAGAAAATTAACATTTTTCAACTCATAAAAAGTTTTAAAAGACTGATTGTTTATCCATCTAGTATACGTATAATGTTCTAAAATATCTTTTCATAACTTTCGTTTCTGGTACTATAATGAATGAAATATTCCTAATGAATTCCTCTTTTATGACATAAAAAAGCATCCAAAACACATGAAACAAAAGTCAGCATTTTTCAACTCATAAAAAGATTTAAAATACTTTGATTGCTTATCCACCTTCTATATATTTATTTTTTCTAAAATTTCAACTCTGATATTAACAACGAATTGTATGCACCTAACGAATTTCTTTTTTGTGACATAAAAAAGCAACCCGAAAGACATGAGACAAAAATCAACATTTTTCAACTCATGACAAAGATTGATATTTTATCCATCTAGTATGCCTTTAATTCTCTAAATTGTCCTTTAATAACTTTCGTCTCTGGTATTATAACGAATTCCTCTTTTATGACATGAAAAAAGCATCCAAAAGACAAAATCAACATTTTTGTTCTGTAATATTTAACTACACGCAACGTAATGGAACAAGTCATCTGCGGCATCGAATTTAGCATAAATTAGATAATTTTTATTCGAAAAAGGGGATAAAATATAACTATAAATTGAGACTCCCCTCTTTTCCGATGCAAGGTTTTCTCTCTCTTTTTTTGAAGATAACAGAGTTGAATCTTTCCAAAATGAAATAATAACCAAAAGCAACCAAAAAACAATGTCAGATGAAAGTTCTCCCACTAATTAACTGAAGCCGATGTTTTTGTGTCACTTTCTGGCGGGTTTTCCACTCCAAACTCACGACTGTTGGAAGCCGTCTTCCAATCTATCGATTTCCTGTAATGTGAGCAAAGTTTCTCAACTAGCTGTTCCTTCTTTTTGCTTTTAGGGTTTAGCCTCGCCAATGCTTTCTGTTGTTTTTGTTTTCTTTCTTCGTTTCTTCTTATATTTTTCTTTAATTCTTCAATGGCGTTTCCACCAAAAAGCGCTTATAAAATTGAACTGCAGATTTAAAACAAGCCGTTGTTTCGGAAGGATTTTTTTCTTTCATTTCAACCGCAATGTTTTGCGGAATTGTTTTATTTATTTATTTATTTTTCAAAATGCATAAATTAACAATAAAAAGAAAAGTAATGAATTGAGATTCTTAAGATAAAATGTAAATCTAGTATGAAAGAGGAAGAAAGGGCGATATTGGATATGATTTGGTTTAGTGGAAAAAAAAAAGGTAGTACATCATAGTTATGGTTTAGTTAAGGAATTAAATTGGTATCAGTGTAACTCTTTCTTTAGCATTATTGAAAATCCTTTTAACAATAAAAAAAGTATAACGCCTGATAGATTCGCATTTTTCAAATAACTTCTGCAAAGAAATAGATAATTCTTCAGTATATCATTGTTAAGAAATACTTCTTTCTGATTGGAATGCATATCTTTTAGTTAACTATCAATTCAATAATAACTAACTAAAAATCTTTATCTGGTACTTTTAATATTTTTGCTCTGCCAGTTATAAGAACTAATGCCATTTCAAAACTTAATAATAACCAGTGTAAACGGTCTCCCTAAAACATTCTCACATACTCTGAGAAGAATTGTTTTACCAGTGAATGCCTTGCCTAGTTAAAATATTTAACCTTTGGCTTTATATTTTACCTGAAGTCATTTTGTAATTATTGGCGTGATTTGTGGCGATTCATCTCTCACATGCAGTTAATTGTATCCGAAAATCGAATTTGTGTTATAGACGCGTTTTTCCTAATCGATTTAAATTAAAATTTGACACAGAAGTACATTCGTAGTTACCTAAATAGCATACCAAATTTGATAGAACTGATTCAGTATGTTTTTGAGTTAACCCGGTTGTATGTTTCTTTAAGTACAGATCGATAGATGGTCAACGCACAGTTGAATTTAACTCAAAATGTGATAGATTCAACATTATTGTTGTTAAATCAATGCCCCCAATTTTATCAGTCTAACTCTCCTCATTTTTTAATTATTCCTTTAGTTTGTATTTGAACCGGATTTTGTTTAATATTTGATAGAAATCTATAGACCAAATACCTAGTTTCATCTTTCTAGCTTAAAGCGTTTTTGAGTTACACTTGTCACAGATAGATAGACGGAAGGACAATTTCCTAAAATTGCGTTTATCGAACTCAGGGAGGTACAGAAACGTGGAGATTCATCACAATCTCGAGTTCGACTTTTTTATTGACAATTACTGTATTTTTTTTCTACGTACACGAGAAAGTAAAAATGACTTAATTTTTCTCCGGGCTTTTCGAGACACTTTAGATTTATCGTTAATTACGTACTACAGCCTATTGCGCGATTCATTCATTTACGATTCTAAATTATAATTTTTACGTTTACATAAGATATTAAATAATAATATCAGAATTACTAAACTGGCTCAGAATTCTATAAAGAATATTAAATTTAAAACATGCCTTATTTTTATCTAAATAATTCTGCAAAAATTCAAACTATATGTTGAAACACTGTTTGTTATCTTTGGCGTTGAACGAATATTTAGCATTAGATGTTAGTTACCACCACCAGGCTGTGCAACAAGTTCAGCATGTACTGTAAAAAACATCTCAGAAATATTAGCCCATTTTAATTAGGATTGAAATCTAAGTTAATAAGAAAACTAAGCTCAAGTTGTATATCAAATGTCTTTCTTAAAAGTAAATCAAAACAATAAACCAATACGGGATTGTGATGAACCAGTAAACAGTTTCTTTAGGGCTATATTTGTTTAAATAGTATCATCTCTCAATATAACTTCTTAATTTCAGATCCATCTCCCATAGATAGCTTTGATGCATTTGTATAAAAGTATTTCTATATATAACCAGCTATTGCCTTGGTTAATTTTAGAGTAATCTATTTATTTATGACCTAACAGTATATTTTATATTAGCAGTTTTTTTTCTTTAACACCCCCCAACGCATACAAGTCCAGTTAAACTTCGTATATTTATACAGTCAGCACTACCTGTGGAAATTAACTAAATTGAATTAATACTATTTATTTATGGAGATCTCAGAAAATAAGCTGATCGACAGGATTAAAAATAATTAAGTATTAGCTCAATTATAACTAACTCGAATCTCATATACGAATTCCGTATGCAATGGGGCTATTATGAAAATGGCAAATTTCATTAAAA
>JAPMOR010035849.1:0-37742 GCA_026543865.1 Argiope aurantia
AATGCCATGCTTTTCACAAAGTTTTTGAATTATGGAAAAGGAATATTTCCATAAAGAAAATATTGCAGATTGAGAGATATTATTTTACACTTTCCGATTATTTCTCTTCGGAAAATGTAAAATCATATCCTTCAATCCGCTTTATTTTCTTTTTGTAGCAATTCAGCATTTTATTACGATATCTTAAAAAAAGAATAAATTTAAAAGTAGTAGAAAATATTTATGATCATATTTTTAATTTCAAATAATCTGTTGTCAGAAATTTTTATTTCAAATCATTTGCTTTTTTAGCTTTTCTTTATCTTTTTTTTTTTATCGAATCGTTTCAAAAATGTGTAAGTACTCTCTGTAATATAATAAGTTTTGTGTTTAGCTTAACCATATATCAAAAGGA
Source organism: Argiope aurantia (assembly GCA_026543865.1). Taxonomy (NCBI): domain Eukaryota; kingdom Metazoa; phylum Arthropoda; class Arachnida; order Araneae; family Araneidae; genus Argiope; species Argiope aurantia. Next base: position 395 of record JAPMOR010035849.1, read on the forward strand.
ATCGAGAATGATTATTGAACTTATTAATTTTTTAATTAAATCTAAAATTTGGTTCAAATTTACAATTTTGGTGGCCTGACCGCATCTATTTAACTAATTGCACTTTTAAACTATTGCCGAACTCCAATAATTGACTATACGAATTAATCAGAATATTGCATAAACTGGATTGGTATTATTTTAATTATTATTAATTTATTTTAATTATAGATTATGATTGCTATGATGGATTTAGCCTGTACAGCTGTAAACCGTCTCTCAAGGTGTTTCTTGGATGTAATCGTTTTGAATCTACAATTCGCTAGCCCTAAAGCCAGATCTCACCATTAGGCGGCCCCGTTACATGTAGAAATTCCGTTGAAAATTTAATGGAATTAGATTTTTTAAACTTTATTCACGTTTTATAGTTAGAAAGTGTAGCATTAACTTAATATTTTATATCTAACTTTTTAGTAGAGTGTATTAATTTTATTGCTGAAATTTTTTTCTCTTAAGTGATGAGGAATGTATACGTTTTAAAAAATATATCTGACTTTAGATTTCTCTTTAAAAATCAATCTGGCCGTGACTGCAGTTCCCAAGTTCGCCATCTTTGTGCGCATAGCTTAAGAGCAGACGATCGAGACTTTTCGTGTATCTTGCATTTCTTTTTTCCAGAAACGTTCAATCGATTGTTCTCAAAACAAAAGCAACCTTTCGCATTTCAGATTAGAGCTTACTAATCAATATTCCGATTACTATTTTTTTAATTATTCTATTCAGTTGTTTGATAGGCATTTTGCTTGTTAAAATACGTCATTTGACGTAATAAACAAGCCTTTATGCAGCCTCTGGAGATACGCTTTTGTTTTAAGCTAATCTAATCGAAATGATAGAGATAAAAGGTTAATATCACCTATTTCACGTTCTGTCAAAAAGAAATGTAAATACCGAATGTTTATAGACTAATTTTGCCGCTTTTAACTATGATGTAACCTTATATTTCTATATATCAGAGTACAAATATGTTTCTGAGCTAGCTTCGTCCGATTTTATGTTACCATATACCAGACAAATTGTAACAGCGTTATATTTTTAATGATTTAAACTTGCAGTTTTTGTACTTTATCGTATACGAGCTATAGCAATATATAGCAATCATAAAAAAATTCGAACTAGTGATTTTAACGAATTTCTGCAATGATCTCCCTGAGTTCGTAAAATACATTTTTTGGGAAATGTCCTTTTGTCTATCTGAGACAAAGATAACTCAAAAACGCTTTTAGCTAGACGGATAAAATTTAGTATGTAAGCTTGAAACAAAATTTGTAGATTTTATCAAATTTTGAACAGCACGATTACTACAAGAGCTAGATAGATAAAATTCGGTGCACAGATTTAACATCTATACTATAGAACGCATACCGAATTTTGAGCAAAATTTAACAAAGGGTTGACCATTTGTCGGTCAGTACTTTAGGAAACATGTAAATGCGATAACTCAAAAACGCAATAACTTAAATATATGAAATTCGGTACCGATTTTGTGATTTTATGTGTAGCTTTATGCCAAAGTTTTGCTTCAATCGATTTGGAAGTACGCATCTGAAACATATATTCGATTTTAGGATATTTTTGATCGCGTGCCAGGGATTAATCGCCAATACATTTGCCAAGGCTCGCAAGAGAGATTCATCCCAAAGGTTAATATTTCGTTGCTATTGTACGCCATCGCCATGTAATTCGTTCACTGAGATAACTTCTTTATTAGAGAGTATGCGAGAAATTTTTGGGGGGACTATTCCCATTAGTTTTATTAGATCATTATAAGTTGTTGTGATCATTGCCCTAAATGACATTGGTGTGTTAACATCAAAAATAGTTGAAGAGGGGCTTTTGTGATCACTTGTATGTGGTTGACTGTGACAGAGCAAATCACTTTATCGATACGTTAATATATCATGCTCCTAATGTTAACATAACAATGCCTCTTGGTGCACTATAACAATATTAATCTGTATCCATATTAAGACAGTAGTCCACGTGAGATCACTGTGTTCGATACATCATTTGTGGATTATATTATCGATTGTTCGATTTATAATGAGATTCATCACGCGAATGAGATATATGTAATCATAAATTTACACACATATGTCATCTCAAAAGTCTCACTTTCATAAGCAAGAGTCATTCGATTCAACATCATGAGAAGTAGATTTGTGGAATTGCTGACTAAAACACATGTAATCATAAAAGCTCCGTTTAAATAATCCGGAAACCATTCTATTCATTATAAGGTTCAACATTAGGTTTATCATCGTAAGTTTCACTCATATCATAGACTACAATACACATGATCACTAAATTCGCACTCTTATAATTTTCTCTCATATCACTTAATTCAATACTTAATCATAGCATTGCAAATCATTTTCTTAACGCAAACAGTTCTCTCTATGATTTGTTAGGATTCTACTGAACAATTTATACCGGATTTTTAAAAAAACAATTATATAAAATAGCATAAAGATACAAATTCATCAAATATTAATGATTCTTTTCTTAGAATTTTTAGCCACTAATCTTATCTTCCGCATCGCTAAATGATTAACTGCGGTTAATTATGATTTTTTATAGTTCTAAAAAATGCAACAAATAGTGTCTTTTATTAGATTAAGCGATTAAAAGTAAACTGCGAAAATTAATTTCCTCAAACTCTGACCTTCTTTTGCATATACAATTCAAAAAATTCATCAAAATATTCATCAAAATTTTGAAATTGGATTCTTGAACGATTACAATACTTTTTGTATTTAAGATTTTTTTTCATTTAAAGTCAAATCTATAATCTATATATTACTGTTGATTATAACTTTTCAAGTCAAAATCTATAATCAATAATAATATCTTTGATTAGTTACTAAATTGTCCAAAATTCATCGAATGTTTGAAAATGATGACAATGCAGATGTCACAGAATGAATTTAATCAGGTGACATGTAAATCGCAGTTAGTTATGTTATTGTTATGTCAACACCAAATGATTATCGATTAATGATATTTTTAATTAAACTGTACTTACAGATGATGAATGTTATGGAATTCAGTAGTTGAACCATAATGTTCTTTATGGAAATCTTTCACTCTTCAAATCAAAAACATGGCTAAAAAGGATGGATGGTGACTGATTTAGTAACGATGTTAATTTTTCTGACCTGCGCAAAAATCTTAGATCCGTAAACAAACAATTCCAGGAATATTTATCTATTTTCGCAAAATTTTATTGTTGTAACGTGCTGTTTTGATTTCTTGACTATATTTTTCCATCGAAAAAATAAACTAACCGAATTTCTGCAAATAAGATTGATTTGAAGCTTAACACGGGCCATTTTTATCAATATAGGATAAAAACATTATAATAATTTTATCAAAATATTTCTGGTTATTGATGGAAAAATAGTTATTTGGATTTTTAGCTATTTGAGGATGACAATTTTATAAAAAAGTATTCTATTTTTGAATTTTTATATAAAAAAAAGAAAACACTCCCAGGGAAGAAGAATGTATCAACTAAATGGCGATAATATTTTGAAACTTAGAAGAACTTTTTTTTATATATAAAATAGATATAAAGCAAAAACTTCCTAATTTACAAGTTTATAAAGAATTCAAAATCTTTCAGATAATTTAGGAAAATATATTAGTTTCTGAATTAAGAAATAAACTGCATTTCTACCCAAACTTTAAATATGGTTTCAAACTATAAATAATATGAAATTTCTACTTTTTCACATTCTGAAACTTTAAAATAACTATTAAATATTTTTAAATGAACAGATTGCTTATTCTGTAGACCAGGAACTACAAAACATATTGAGAAATTATTGCACCAAATTTTAACAATAAACAAACCAAATTTAAACAATCAATCGATTTTGATTGATGAGATTTTCCGTAATAAGATTTACCAAAATTCGGAATTTAAAAAAAATGGAATTTAAAGATGTAAAGAACATATTAAAGTATTTTTATTCAAATATAAAAATGTAATTTTTCAAAGAATAAACGCAGAAAACATTCCAAACTTCTTAAGAAAAATTATTAAAAGATTAAAAATATTGAATAAATATATTCGATAATTTTTCACAAATTCGAATCTTACTTTGTAAATTTATAGAGAAGAATATGTTGATTTCAAAATTTGGAATATAAAATTAAAATGAGAGTATCTCTTTCCACCTATTTCGTGCATTTTTTCGTGTACTTTTAAATATATATTTATTTATATTGTTTAAGTAATCTATATATGGCTCAGATGCTTTAAAAAGTATCTATTCCATAAAGAATTTGATACCAATATTCTTAATTTCGTAATAGTGAATATGAATTTTACTGTGATAATAGCCATTTGAATAATATGGTTATGTATATCAATATTTTGACAAATACATGGAACAAAATTTTTGACTGATGTATGCTTATTAATATATTCTGAATTTTTTAAACGGTTTTCTGAATATTGGTTTGAAAAAAAAAACTGATAGTTGAAAAATTTTTTAAAAGACGGTTTTTAAAAAGCACACTTTTATTAGCCCGAGCGAAAAAATATTTTTTTATTGGTATTCTTTTATTACTTATTTTTTATTTAAGTAATAAAAATATTATAAAATCTTCATATCAATTTTTTTTACAATTTGGTGTGTCACCAGTCATTTAACTCAAAATGTAATTAAAATTGTCAGTTTACTGATTTTTTTCTAAAAATATTAAAACAGTGTATCATCATTGAAAAATCGCCCATATGCAATTTCCAAACGTTAGCAGATAAAGAAATGAGTGAAAAAAAATCGATTATTAATGTTTTCATCTTTATAAAGGTAAAGCAAGTAAAATTAAATAAAAATATTTTATCATATAAGACCATATAAACTTAATAAGATATATGAATTGCTGTTGTATACAAATATTTGTTGTAATATATTTGTCATCATAAAAAAAAATTCGTTGTGTAAACAAATATTCTGAGTGATAAATTAGATAATTTATTTTTAGGGTTCAGGAATTTATTGATCAAATTTTAATAAAATATCTATGCTGAAACGGTGATCCGTTAGTCAACGATTCTGATAACGAACATAATCTTTCAACGAATTATGGTCGTTAACCGCTTGCGCGCTGTAGCCGTTTCTGATTTCGCAATTTTTTTATATAATAATGTTTAGAGAGCGAAACAGTTGAGATTCGATGATCTTGCGCAATTAGAGATTAAAGCATTTTTAGCCATATCCTTAAGCCAGTCTTTTTCCATAAAAAAATAATTCAAGTTGAAACAACCATCGGGCTCTCCCTTTTTTTTCAATTAAAATAGCTTGAAAAAATCAATTAGTATGCATTTCAAAATGATGTGTCACGCTAACATGAAGTGGAATTTAGAAGAAATGAATATTGTCCTCGGTTCATCTGCCTACGATTCAAAATTCATATATTTATTAGTTGAGTAAATGAAACCATTCAAATAAATATTAAACCAAGTGGAGTACCCCCTCCCGGGCCCCGATTTCTTTTGTGTATTATTTACTGCGAAGAGTTTTGTGTTGAGCTTCACAGTTCAGTGAAAAAAAAATTCGAATCTCTTTGGACCTCTTGCCGTTAGAGTACTGAGTCCAAAATTTGTAACACACAACAATTCTGCAATTTAATTAGGCATGTAGCAATAGAACTATAGCAACAGAACTCGGACAGCCAGACAGACTGCCTCTGAGGGGATTTTGGTGAAAATTTGATATAAAGGCCGTACTAGTTGGTATGAAGGCCGTATATAAAATGTCATGCGTTTGTCTCATACCGTTTTTGAGTTATCTTTGTCCCAGACAGACGGACATTTTCCAAAAATATGTTTTCCTAATTCATGGAGATTTAAAATGCAGAATTTCGTTAAAATATAGAGTTTGAATTTTTTGACAATTACTTTACTTTTTCTATACTACGTATATGAGAAAGTAAAAACGGACATAAGTTCGAAAATGGTTACTTAGGACCCTTAGAGATAGATCTTAAATGAGAAAATTCAACAAAAACCGAAGGTCGAATATTTTGATGTTTATATTTTGTCTGTGCATACTTCTTAAAAGAAAAAATAAAAAAATAATAAAAAATAGCTTTTTTTTCAACTAGCAGATTTATTCAAAAAGTAAAGCTTATGTTAATATTAGAATTATGCAAAAATATTCAGTTATATCCGAGTAGGAAGAAATCTTTTTCTCTGTTTTTGAGAAAATTATGTAAATGCTAGAATATTGCATAAACAATTCAGTCTTTCCAGATGCGAATTATGTTTGACAAATAGAAATGCATAGACCTAATTTTATTTTAAATCAACTCCCTGACACATTTTGCATGCACATTAATATTTACAACTAAGTTATTTTAATTCTTATTTGATGGTAACGCATTTAAATTAAAAGAAAAAATATACAAAATACTGGCTTCAAAGCTGGTGTAACTTACTGTTTTCTTTTTCTGATTAAAATAGAACCGTTAGTAATGAAAACATATTGATTTACTCGCCACTTTTTTGGCATGATTCCATAATGCTTTCAAAAGAAAGATTAAACGTTTCTTTCACGTGTCACTCGAAACTACTTGCCTGCAATTCAAACAAAAAAAAGGAAATAAAATGTATAATTAATTACTTAAATTTCGGTTTCTTTGTTATTTTATTATAACAAAACTGAGATTTAAACTGAATTGGTATACTGAACTTGAATTTTGCATCGTTTTTCTAATCAGATATTTTTTTGCTTTAGAAAAGGAAAATACGAAAAGCATGATAGCAGTACATTCTATACAGATGTTTTAAACAGAAAAGGAATCTAGCCAAATTCATGTCTACACTGCATTGTGACACAATTGGCACTGAATTTCTGCCGTTAGATGCTTCTGGAAATGTTTACATCTTGCTTGCCAAATATTTTATTTATCTACTCTCGTATTTTATGCTGTCCTTTAAGAAAAAAGAGTATACTACAAAAATTCTTTATCAAAATGAGTTTTCTTAATATAATGAGTTTTTTACTTTTTATATACGAGTTATATTATATTGTAAACAATAAACTTTCTCATTTTTCCCTTGATTTTTTTATATATATATTACATCTAACCTGATTTTTCATATTATTTATTTATTATAAATTTTTGACGCCTATTTTTTTACTTTGTAAACGAATTGTATTATCACTTTCACCAATAAATAATAGCAATGTCCACAAGTAAAAAAAAAAAAACTCTATGAATCTTCAAATACATCTGCAGTATTTGAGCAAGAAAAGCATTTTTAAAAATAAGTCTCCGTGCTTGTCTGAACAAGTAGCCAGCCTAATATTAAAGTCAAAACTGGAGGAATCTTGATTCAACTAAGATTCGTCGTGTATCTAAACCAGATGCATATTAAATCTGAAGTTGAGGGTCAGACGCCTTTTGCAAGGGCAAAGGCATGGAGAAGGGGGTACACTTCTAATATCGTTATCGTCATGTAGTCTCATTTTAAAAGTAAGAGGTCCGCTTAAAATAACTTGCTTGTTGTTTAAAAACAGTACAGAAATATAGCTAAACTACGTAAAATTTCTTATTTGTCTGTGAATATAATAATTCGATTACGAACAAGACTAAACTAACGATGTTTGATAAATGGTCTCTACACCTAATTGCATCTGTTTTAAATAATGGAAAAAATTTCTTCTATTTCAAGTCTACCTATGTATATGAGCACGGTAATTCAAAAACATGGTTAGATATATGAAATTTGGTATATAATTTCATCTCCCGAATTATAAATCTGTGTAAAATTTTAGATCAACTAAATAAATTACTTATCCCTCCTGAATTCTATAACAGAAAATAACAAGCTAAGTCAATAAATTTCAGTGTATGATATTCATACAAAAAACTGCAGATTTCTGCCAAATTTTAGACATTTGTTGATGGAAATATGTTTGTCTACCCTTCTAGTCTTGTAATCACGATTATTCAAAAACTTTTGGAGCTAAAAACATGAAATTTTGTATTTGATCTTTTCACCAAAATGTTAAATATACTTTATTTGTACTATGCTATGTTAAATATACTTTATTTGTACTATGCTATGTTAAATATACTATATTAATATTATATGCTATGTTAAATAAATATACTTTAAATTTTTCAAATATGCTATATTTAATATAGTGTACTTTATATTTAATATATATATTTAATATAGTGTATATGCTATATTTAATATAGTGTACTTATATTTAATATAGTGTATATAGTTATTATTTGCTATTTCTATTATATAGTTTAACAATATATAGTATGTATTGCTTATACTATATATTGCTTGCCATATTTTTGTACTTTACTATTAGAAAAGAAGGGCCACATTTAGAAACTGCGGTACTTGTTTATTTTTACTGCCTCCCTGTGATCACTTTTGGATTCTGAAATCCTCCAAGATTTTGCGCACTAGTAAAAAAACGTTTACTTCGCAAAAAAAAAAAAAAAAAAAAAAAAAAAAAAAGAGTGAGAGGAAAGATGAAAGAAGGATATGTTGTTTACAAAAGAGTCAACTCAGGTTATTCGTGGAATAAGGAAACGTAATAACCGCTCATCTTCTGCGCACCACCCTTAGCGAAGTGCAATAATCAAAAAGTACTACTTTTATGATCCTGAAACGAACAGTTCTTAGCAATTTTCGAATTATTCTAAGATCACCAAAGCTGAGTTGCCAATCATCCACCACCAAGTTGGCGACGGTTTGCATTTTTCGCCAATATATCGCGAGGCCGTAAAAAACAAGTTCCCACAGTATTTTTTTAACGTGTACGTTACTTTTTGCTTGCTACAAAAAACTTGTTTAACTTGCTACGAAAAATAAACTCTAATCCAAAGAATATGAGTTTGTTATCTATATCTATATATATACTTATACTAAAGCTATAACTTCTGAAAATATTGCAGCACAAAATTGATTTTTTCCATCATGATAAAGCTCAAAAATGTATCTTTTTAATGATACCAACACTTTAACCTCTAAATTAAGTTTCGATTTTTAACGAATTTTTAAAGAAATGTTTTAACCATACTTTTCAACAATATATTTCACACAAAATAAAAAAAAAATTTAATCTGCACGAGCACGTTAGTGGGAAAAAAATTAGCTTTTATCAACATGTTACCATCATATTAACAGAAGTTCAAATTAAAAAAAATTAATCAACTATCATTGCAGATTAAATATATAAAAGTGTAATTTTCAGCACGTGTCTGTATGAAGTGAAAAAAATTTGAATATGATAGTTTCTAAAAAGTAAATAGAGGGAAAGTTTTCTATAATCTTTTGCAATATCTATATTATTAATTTAATAAAACGGTTTAATTTAACATCTGCTAACAAAATGGTCTAAATGAACGAAATAATTATAATTTATGAATAGTCAATAGATGCTCCGATGAATTACGAATTTTAAATTTTTAGATGCGTCCTCAACCCTTTGATTCATACTGAACAAAATATTCTTGAGATACCGATATTTTAAATACATAAATATTGAACTCCAATAAACTAAATCATTCACTAAAGCGGACTAATTTATAAAATTTTAATATCACTCTTCCATAAAAATAGGCGATTTTAGACCACTTCATCGACCGTCTCAAAGAAGATTCGCCAGTATTCTCCAAGGATTTCTCGACAGTAACTGGTCTATGATTATGAACCTATTGATTGTTCTAAAATTGTTATATAAAAACTTCATAAATCGGTCAGATTTGGTCATAAAATATAAAAATGTTTATTTATTTATTATGAAGTGGAAGTGTCAAGAGTATTTCGCAGAATATGATTCCTTGGGACCAAAGGACTGTGTAAAATTTAAATTTCATATTTTTTTCATAAATACATTTATTGGCTGAAATAAAATAAAATATTTTTATTTACATCATTTAAATCTTTCGAAAATAAAATTAAGAACTGAACTTTTCGATGAATCAGAGAAATTTTTGTTGAATAATTAATTCTTTGAGATATTATATAAATTACGAAAATTATTCTGAAGTCCACATAAAACGTTAATGTCAAACGACTATGCTTTCAATTCTTTTTTTTTTTTTAAAAAAAAGGCATGGTTGGTTTTAGTTAAAAAAAATGATTTATATTAATTGTGGTCTACTTTAATTTAAAGTAGAAATTTTATGGGCACTGACAGAAAATTAGAGAGAGAGACGTACTACAATGAACAGAACTATTTAAGGCCTACATAATAAATAGTATGAGTGAATAATATAACTATCAAAATCTGAAACTTAAAAATATTTTGCAGAAAAAGCTATTTAGAGACCAAGTTACATAAAATATTTAACTGAAAATTTCAGCCAGCATTAATACAGGCGAACAGGCTGGTCGTCAAAGGCGGTTAGTTACATATAAAAATGAACATAACTGTTTCAGACTGAAATAAAATAAAATAATCATTATAAATAAACAAAAGAAATTTGAAATTAGGGCTTACAATTGCTTTTCTGACACGTTTATGAACTTACACTTTCAAAATGATGATTTATTTCCATTGTATTCTTAGTCATTAAGCAAGAAGACCAAGCTAAGCAAATTATCTGCTTTGAGAGTCATTATCTCGGATCTACTAACAAGATAATTATCAGTCATTATTCCAATGTTCAGACGCGAATAAGCGTGCTAAAAAACTCCAAACATCCTTTAAACATAGTATGTCTTTTGTTACAGCCTTTATTTTTATATCTGCATCCAAAAGCAATCCAGCTATACTGTTTTTTTTTCTCTCAAATTGGGCGATAATTTTGTTTGTATCAAATAATTTTGACTTTTAAGGCAGAACACGGCCATATTTTCTAAACATTATAATTTTTATAGTTTTGTTTATAATCATTATCTATAAATAATGTTTATATTTATAATTACCATTTGTAAATTGCGCAGTGGAATATGTATGATGAAAGTATTGTTCTAAGTGCTCTACAAGAAAGGCCGTTGAATATAAATATATTTAATTTAGAATCAATTACTTTTTGCGTTGTGGATGCTTACTAAAAAATGTTTTTCCAAGATTTTTATAAAAATTTTTAATGATAATTAAAATAAATCAGTTTGGAATATATAACTAAAACTTCTTTACAGCACTTTACAATTCAGTAAAAAAAAAAAAAAAAAAAAAAAACTTTTTAGTGATGTCAGTTTAGTTTTGTACATTTTTTCCCTTCTTATTTAATAAATAAAAATATTTTAAGAATATTTTACAACAATAGTTATCATTATTTTTGTAAATAAGTTTATAATCACAATCGTTGCCGAAGATATTAAATATTTATCTTGTGTGTGATAGGTTTCGACTCCACTACGGAAGTTTATTCACACAATAAGCAGAATAGATGTAAGACTATTAGGATTTCATCGACCATAGTTTTATCAGAGAAAGCAAAAAATGCCTTAGTTTTGGCCGATTTGAAGGATGTGTCATGGAGTATTTGAATTCCAGGCTCTTAACCACCGGATTGAACAGGTGTTATTGGTATTATTATATTGAGATTACTTACAATTCAGTAAAATAGCAAGTGGTGCTTATGCATCGTGAACGTCTAGTTATGTGTAAGATATTTAATTGAAATTAAATGCAAGTAATATTCAAGATGAATCAATTGGTTGCCAAGGTGACCGTTAGAAATTGTTATAATTTTTTTCAGTGTTCAAATATTGCTTTAAACAGGTTTATTAAAAACAATTGCATATAATATAAATGGTGACAACTTGTTTGACAGCAAATGATAGGAAAAAAATTTGTGCTCAATACAAAAAAAAAGCTTAAAGTTTTATTGCTCTGTTTGATTGTTTTTGTCACAAGGAGGACATGCATGCCATAGTCTTTCCCACTACCATATGACTGATGTATCCCCGCGGGGAGGCACTTAAGATATTGGAATAAGATGATGTATAGGTAAGCAGGTTCTTACTTCCCAGCTCTGTATTAGTGGGGTTGAGTTGCTTTTATACCAATATGGGATTGCATCCCTTCATGAGTATTTGATGTATTGGTTGGACTTCATTGGGAGCCATTTTGTACTTAATGCCTGGCTTATTGCCCTGGCAGCCTGATAATTCAGGTTTCACCGGATGCTTTTGCAAGGCTCGGATAGCTCCATTTATGGTTCATTTACATGTGAAGCATTCTGTATGTATACCAACAAGTCTTTCACTATCTTAATAAAATGAAGATCCAAGAAATTATTATAGATAGCCATAAGCAAAACATGAATGCAGTTATTTAACGCACATCAGTGGTAGCAAATAATAATTTCTGCCCTGAAATGAACTGCCCCATAGCTATTGCTTGTGAAACTAGTAGAAGTTACATCCAACAATTATAAAGTACACAAACTAAGTCTAAGCATTCTTCTATATTTTGCTAAAATTTTGTTGACAAGAAAATTATAGCTGATGTAATTGGTGCAAAAATTTTGAAAAAAAAATTGCATAAAACTTATTTATTATCCCACAATAATAAAGTTTTATTAATTAAACTTAACAGAATTCGATTTATTTTGATCCAAAGGATAACTTAACAGAATGATGTCTAAAAATTCCTTTGAAATATATGTTTCGAATGGAATCATCAGTTCATCAATCAATCAACATGGAATAGTTTTAAAATATCCAAATATCTTTCGTGAATCACTACTATAATATTTCGTGAGTCAATTTAAAGCCTATATAAAAATTCCATTATTCATGTCCTTTCTACTTTATATATAGTAGATTAGACGATTTAATATCCAGTAAGCCTATCTAAAAATTCATAATTTTTGTTACTCAATTCAACAATGTCCTCTTTTTTTCTTTAAGAAAATAAACTAAAACTTTTTTCAGTTCTAATTTTATTCTATTGTTACAATTGAAACTTTTGCAGATTTCGTACTCTAATTACTTATGAATTTAATTTATTCATATTAAACTAGTAAAATGGAGTGAAAAGAATGAGGGACAGTGTATAACTGTACTTTGTGCTTATCGCAACAATTAAACTACATACATGTAGGCGGAATTACTATCTTTCGCCAGGTGCAAAGACAATGCAAATACTAGCATCATTAAAATAACTATAAATTCTACATAACGATTACATTTTGGCAGACCAGCTGTCAAAGCAACGAAGCAAAATCTCATATAATAAAAAAATTGCATTCTGATGAAAAGGATATTTTTAATAGTTGTGAATGCAGTCAACACTCATGCAGTGAGGTAAATATTTTACGAATTTGTTTCAAAAAATATTTTTTCTACAGTTTATAAGATGTAATAATTTCTACAATTTATAAAAACAAATAATGACCTCATGCTTGTTAATCTCATTCTCTTTCTTGTATTACTGCTTCCAAGCATACTGCACATTAACTGCAGTATGTATGTAGTAAAAATTTTTCAATGGAAGACTCTGAACCTAGAATTAGCAAAATTTGGCATGTGGTTACTTCTTGGATAATAAAAGTATATTAATAAAGAATTTTCAAAATGTTTTTAAATTTTTAAATCAAAAATAATCAAAATTTTAGCATTTTTCCTCAATATCTTTAGAGTAAAATATTGCATAGAATTATTTTTACACCCTTTAAAAATTAAAAAAAAAATCAGTCATTCAAATTTTATTTCTGCACAGTTTTTCACAAATTGTAATTGATTTTTAAAAGTATTTTAATTATATTTTCCATGGTTTTTAATTACTTTATTTATTCGAAGATATTAAATAAAAATATTTTTGTGTGTATGCTATCGCTGCTGTATGATTAAAAGTAACTTTTACAAAATTAATAAAGATGAATGAAATAAGCTTAAAGCAATAATCTGCGATGTTAAGAATAAATGTTGAGTCACCTTTAATGGAAAAAAAAACTTTTATTTTGGCATATTCACATTTTGAGATTTTATATCCGATGATTTTTACTTGTTTATATATGAAATATAAAGAGAAAGCATTCTAACACCATAAACTGCAGGTTTGAAATTCTGATAAATCTTTACATTAGAAAAAAATCATCTGGGAAATTATGACTACCCGTGAATATAATAATTCCAATATGGAGAATGCTGGAAAAATGAAGTCCGGCTGATGTTTGTATTATTTCAATTACAGCAATTTCATTTACCGTTTGGGTTAATTTTATGCTAGATTTTAGCAATTTCATATTTTTAGTGTCTCCGTTGCCATATCATAAATCTTTTTAATAACTTTTTTTTTTTTTTTTTGCTTTTTGTCACTTTTTTTTACTCGGTTCAATGCATTTTTATTTCACTTGATAACTGTCAGTTTTTATTGATTTGCTATATATTTTATCACATCAATTTCAATGTCATATTTTCTTTTAAAACATATCAATGAAGAGTTTCTTTTATCTTTGTCAAATGGCAGAATTCAGACTTCTTTTAGTAGCAAATCCTAAAAGGTATTTGCTTTTCGTGGTTATCTAAGATGGTAATTTTTGGCGAACTTTTGTTACAAATTTAGTTGCTTGGTTAGAAACTGAGCATTATTATCCGAAAGCTTTGAAATTATACAGCAACTAAGGAAATTGTGTGTGCATATAATAATTACGTTTTAATAAAATATAAAAGAACAAGAATTAAATCATTAAAAATTAAAAATCAGTTACAGTGTAAATTAAAATCATAATTAATAATGCATTTGTGAACTGTTCTTAAATATTGCTTTGTAACCTTCGTTAAGGTAAAAAGTTCGCCAATCATTTTGGCATAATCTAAGACATTTTAATAGGAATTTCTTTTTTAAAAATTTTTTAAATTTTTCCGCCTTTTAAAATAAATCATTCATTGGCAAGCATAGATCTTTAAACCTTCCATATCGTGTACAAACTTAGCTGATGCTTTTAACTGGCATAATTCACTTGCAACAGGTATAGATCATAGTTCACTTTGACTCTGTTGACATTGCCAAATTCATTTACTTAATTCCTTGAAAACAAATTCGTGTGCATTGATCTATTTCTAAAAAAAGAATTTCTGATCTGACTTTCAGAGGAAACTGCATCTGCTGAAAAGTTTAATTCCTGGATTTAACTGTGTTTTTAAGAAAAACGCTATATAAATATTCAGGGGCAAATGTAATATAAATATAAATATTCAGGGCCTTCACAATTATGTGATTCTGATCAATATATAATCTGTTCTGGGTTATTATTTTTAAATTTAATAAATTAACTTTACTTATAAATAAAAAAGGTTTTAAAAATAAATGTACAAATTATGAACGAATAGAGATATACTTAATGCAATTTTCTTAGAAATTAATCACAAAATTTTTAACACGTCTTTTTGATTTTTCTAATTTATTCACAATATTTCTCAGTTGAAAAATGGCACTGAAAAGAGAATTAATTTGTTATTTAATATCGCACTGTATATTAAATTGTATGTAGTTTCTATATGACGACGACGAAAATATTCCCTACTGTTAGGAAAATTAAAATATTAACTAGATTAATCTTCCATATAAAATCGCTTATTATAACTTGATTTAAACGTAAAACTTTCATTTTGTAATTAGGGTTAACTATTCTTCATGAATCTGGAACTAATGTGGTCTGTAATCTTCAGGTTCCTGTCCTTGATATCTTAATTGGAACTGTTCGCTGCCATGTTGGAATGCGCAATCTCATTGTCAAGAGGCATTCCAAGAATCAATATTGATGACGCAAAGAAGAACTCAACGCAAGCGCAGTATTTATTTACCTGCAAAGGAAGAGGAGGGATGTCTTCTACCGCCAGCATGATTGTTGTGCTCTGTTTAGGGCTGTTTTTGACAGTTGGGGACGCTGCCTTACAAAAAGGTATTCCCTCTCATTTAGTGGTTTTATGTTCTCAAACATCTTTTTATCCAAAATTATGCTTAACCCCATTTGTTTTCATTTGACTAGAATAATGTGTGCTGAATAAAATTAAAAAGAATTTCCGTTACAAGAAACAGCAAATGGACTCTAACAAAAATAGTTGCCCTTAAATGAATAATTGTATATGATCCATGCATATATTTATCTAAAAAAGAAAAATAGCAAATCTTCGGTATACAAGTTTGATCTAAAAGTGGAAATGAATGCTTTTTTTTAATTCAAAAATTTAAACACTTTTTACTTTTTTACCATTTATTATAAATTTTTCAGTTTGAATTTCTATCCTTTGTTATTCTCAAATATTTATGATCTGATTTTGGAAAAAAAAAAGTTATATTCTAAAAGTGACTTGTTGAGTAGATAAAATTAACTTTCTAAAAGTTATTGATGACATTTAAAAATATATATATACTAGAAATCTTTGAAATAAATTGAGGAATAATGTAAGCGAAACGAACTCCGAATGCACATTCTTTAAACTCAGAATTTATTATTTTTAAAGAAAATGTATTTTCAATTCTCTTTTATAAAAATATATCTTTCTACATAACATTAGAATAAATAAAGTCACAAAATCTATTTAGAGACAAATCTTCATTAATGATGTATCATGGTAAAACTGAAAGATAATTCTTTTTTAACAGAATGTTAAGTAAATTAGATTTAAAAAAGATTAAAATTACAAAGATAATGTCACTTTGTTTCAAATCCTTAGAAAAATCCTACAAAATAAATTTAAATTTATAAAATTATCGTAGGTTTGTTTTTCTTGATACTAAAGCTTCATAACATTTTTAGGAAAATGGTAATTGTTTATTTATAAACTGAGTAGTTGAAAGATTCCTGTATAAAATTGTGAGATTAGAGCAGAAATAGACACATTAAACAATTTTTCTCAATTAACATTAGTGGAAAAATACAATTTACGCTATGAGCAAAGCGATGAAAATCATTTGGTATTTATCCATCTTTCTGTAGTTCTATTTCTTTGATAATGGAATGCACTTTACAATGTTCTTTCTGCTATTATGGTAAAACGACTTATTTCGGGATATTAGTCAAATCTTTTACAAAACATTCCTTCATTTTCTCAGAACTGCTAAAACTGGATTTGAATTAAAACTTCCACGCATTTCTGTTTACGTTTCTGATAAAATGATAAGATAGATCGTTTTCAATTGGGCAAATACTAATAGTAACCTCATACTATATTAATTATTATTCTAATGTCACTAATCATCTTCTTTAATTCTATAAACGTTGCTCAGTTCCGATTCGATGTTTCCTTCGTCACTGTCATTACAAGTGCTTTATTTAGAAAAAAAAAGTGACTTTCCCCTTTGTACCATATATTTACTTTAAAATAAAATTGATAAAAATAAAAAAAAAGATTGTATAAGCGAAAATAGAATTAATCTACCAGAAATTTACTCCAAAAAAAATTAACACCAATAATGAAAAAGCTCAATGCAGGAAATAGATTCCAAATGATGAGATTTCCGTTTCCACCACACAAAACTTTTTTTTTTCTACATTTACATGACGAGATATTTAAAATGTTCAGTTTTAATGAGACTTGCTTTCTGGTAATTGAATCTCTCGTATGTATTAATAAATTTAAGTTAAAAATAAATATATTAAAAGAAATAAAGGAATAGAAGCTGAGAAAATAAGGCATTTTATCAGAATTCTGCGAATTTTTCAGTCATATCTGTAGTCTCTATATTAATTAAGTACAAAAAGAGCAAACATTTTGCAAAAGATGGAAAATCTTGATTTGTACATTTCAATTTTTAAGGGTAAATTTTCTGTATCAATCAATTTGTGCATATAGTAAAGGCAGTTACAGGAAGTACTTTTTAAAAATAGACTTCTGTTTCCTTCTATTTTGCTACATAAAAAATTAAAATGTTATGCTTCCAAATTCTTCATTTCCTTCTTGTTTGAATGTCTCAAAATTCTTTGTATTCTCTTAGCATTTTATTCTTAAAATTTTAACTCTAGAAGAATTCGTATTAAAAATAAATAAATAAATGAACTTAAAATCTTTTGATGTTTTCTTCTTTTTTCTTCTTCTATCCTGTATTTGCAAAAAATTATTTATGCAATCCGAATGCTTTAGATGAATGGTTGCTCCAAAAACTTAATTGGTTATTAGGTGCGTTATAATATTGCAATTATTCTCACAAAAAATAATATTTAAAAAGGCCAGATAAATCAGAAAAGATTTTAATAGAATTTTTATTGGAAAAGAATGCTTTATTGTGAAACACTATATCGTAGGATCCATTTTTCTTTATGAATTCGCGATTCAAACCAAATACGCCACACACGAAACCTCCCTGATCGATGAAACACGTGGGCGGTTCACTGAAATCCTAGAAAATGTCTCCTGAATAATGGCTGTTTGCCAAGAAAGGTTGACCATAAAGGAGAAAAAAATTGTTCCAAAATGGCGTCGTTTTCAAACAGTAAAGTTTTCATGTTACAATCGATGACATTTAAAAATGAGAAGAGGAATGGAATATTTATTTTTTTCTGAATGAGAAAATGTGTAAACTTTCCTACTAAAATAAAATATTATGTTTTATAGATAACTATAAATTTCATGACAAATTTAAAATAAATAATTTTTTTTAAAGTTCTACAATATAGAAAATAAAATTCTTGCTAATTAATCAATTATTTTCATTGAAAATCTTAAAAACAATCTTAAGCATTAATATTAAGTTTATATCCGTTTTATAATTCGAAACTAATCCTTTAATTCTTTCTATTCGACAAACGATAGCCTATTGATTGTTCTGATTTTTTTAATACCACATGCTATCTTTGAAAATTATTCGTTTTATTTTTGCTTTATTTTTCTTTTCCAGTTCTTATATTTTTAAATACACATAAATATTAATAATATTTCATTTTTACTGAATTCATTAAAACTTTATTAAACTTTAAAAAATATTCTTCGCACTTTAATAATCGCTTTACTTGAAATTATAAATTAGTCGAAAGTATAATTTAAAATAATAAAAAAAAATATCTTAAGGCATATTTTCAAAATTCGACTCATTTTTTAAAACTTTATTTAAATTTTATGTAAAACTTAATTCAATTTCTTTTTATTATGCATTTCAACTTTATTTATCAAAAAAATCATTGGAAGAAAATTATTTTTTGCAGTATTCTTAAAATTTAAAGCTTTCCTTTCTTTGGGTTTTAGATTTCAAATTCATTTGATTCCAAAAGGCTTTGTAAAATATAAATTTATAATTCAGAGATTATTGCCCCTGATCATAAATTATTGTAATTTACTTGTAAAACCATAAGATTGAAAAAAAAATAATTGAAAAAAAAACAGAAAAAAAGATATAAGTTTTGAATTAAAATAATAATCAGAACCGGCTATCTTCATAAAAGGGCCAGGTTACAATGTTCAATAAAAGCTTCCATGCATACTAATAAAGAATGTTCTCCATTTCTCATAAAATAGATACTGATATATAATCTCATAAATATTTGGATGAACTCATAGTATGCTGATAAACTCATAAATATTTGGATGCTCAGTTGTTAAATATCGAACAAATATTCGAATTATTTGTTTGCAAACAAAACTAAATGTTGGAATTGAAATTAGTGGAATAAAAAAAGTAATGCATAAGACAAACTCTCTGCATCTGTTTTAATGATTTGATTTTTAAAAAATCTTTCCAGGTTCGCCTATCAGACAACGCCGTAGCCTCATGAACCTTAGTTCAATGGTGTCAGATGTAACAGGACGACAAAGCACAGACTTCGTTTCTTATGGAAACTACTGTGGTCTTGGTGGTTCCGGTCAGCCAGTTGATCCAATAGACGAGTAATCACTGTTTTAATATCTTATATTGAGGTGACCAATTCCAAAGCAGTCAATTTTACTTACATGCCACATGTTAAGCACATATTTCCGATATAATCTTGGAAACTGTTGCACATCTTATGTAAAGAAAGGCTATGTGACATTTTAATGTAGCATATCATGAGCAGTGATATTTATTGTGGTTTTTGACACCATTTAAATTGAATGTTTTTGAAAGAACATGAAAACATTTGATAACTGATTTGCGTTCGCAAAATCGTTTTAGAAAGTCAATTTGCAAAATAATAATTAGTCAATGGCAAATTAATGAGAATAAAAAATATTCAATAGTTTGATTTTTAAGATGCTTTCAAAGCAAATTTCGTTCAGAACTTTTTCCCCTTGCAGATTTCTGTATTTATCGTATGTATATTAAGTTTTGCAGATATTTTAATGGAGCGGTTTCCATGTTGCTTCTGCTAGAGCTGTTTCGTGGTTCTCATACAAATCATATTTTTTTTTTTATCATGAATGCCACTTTTGTTATTTACACAATTTTTTGTAATTTGCACTTACAAAAAATAAGAGAAAGAACAATATTAGAGGGGATTCGTATTTCTAAACGGAAACATCATAGCATAATAATATTTTATACTTGATTAGTGTTACTATTTTTATCTATAAAATTTATTATTAATTATGTATCATTGATAACGTTCATAAAAAATATTTTTAATATCGTCACAACGCACATGAATATAAAACCAGTAACTAAAACAATAAAAACTGTTGTTGTAAATATACTTCAAAACAATTTTTAATTTATTAAAATTAAAAAAAAAGAGTGTAGAAATGAAATCATTATCACCTAAAAGCGTTTTTATTTTAAATTTTATAGTAGCATAAAAATAATGTGTGTGCAATTTATTGAGAGCAAAAGTTAAAATTTTGATTAGTTTTTAGTCAAAAATCTTATTAAAGTTATCAAAAAGTTTGTTAGAGAATATCTGCTACCAAATAAGTAATTACATTCCAAATGTAGTAGCTACAAGACTAACATATTTTGCACGATTTTTGCATTACACATGTAGCAATTCACAAATCATATGACAGCTAATGAATATTATCATTTTAAAATACGTTGTAAATAATTTACAGTACTAAAGATACTAAATACATTAGCAAAGAAATACCTTATGGTTTAAAATTTTCTCTACTATACAATGTTGAATTTTAATGAAATATCCTAATAAAAAATCCTACTTTTTACTTCGGACATGAATCTGCAAATTATTAAAATAATTTTTATGTTAAAGGATTTCAATCCGAAATTAATCTAATGTTTGTTACAGACTAATATTTTGATTATGTTATTATATTTATCTGTAAATGCATATGCACAAAACTTCAATATCTATTTGCTAGAGCTTGGGGTCCATTTTTGCAATAAAAACTCATAACAAGTTCGTTTAATATAGGTACTATTAGTGATAAATTTAACCTATTATTTCCTTCTTATTTGAAATGGTATGATGTTTATTTCTCGAAAAAATGCCCCAAATCACATTTTATATCTATATATGTTCTTATTATAGCAGATAGCAGTAGATTGTTAAAGTCTATTCTTTAGACAACTGATAGTAATGGAAACAAATTCTCAGTGGCATTTGATTTCTTTTTTCTGCTACTCATTTATAGATGCTGCCAAATCCACGATTTGTGCTACAATCTTTCTTCCAAAGGCGCTTGCCGCAGCTTAGGAGAAAAGGGCGTATATCAAGTAAATTACCAGTGGAGTAAAGCGAAAGATGGCTTGGCTGTTTGTGGTATGAAAATTTTATTCATTTGTTGCCATCGGGATACAAATAAATAGAAATAATATTAAACTCAAAAAAAACCTTGGAATCTTTCAAATATTTTCTGAATAGGAATGAATATGTCAGAGAAAGCTAAAAGTGCCATGTGATAAACTAATCAGAACAAATTTTCATACAGTTCAAATATATACAGTGCATGCTGATAGTTTACTGTCGCAGATATTCAAAATTTCGCATGGCTGTTTTACTTAAAGATGGGTTTACACTCGGCCAGTTATAAGACGGTCAGTAAGACAACGCATGCGCACAAGGGGACTGATTTATGCTTGCCACAATTTCACAAGACAGAGTTAGGTATTCCATGCTTGGCTATAAATTGTCGTTTTGGCGTCCCTCAATTTTTCCTTTTCACTGCATATCGTATTAAAATGATGGATATTTACTCAAAGAAACGCGATAAAATAAATAAAAAAATGGTCAACATACCTAAATTTGGAAAACTTTAGAAAAAAATGGCAAATAAAATGAAAACAACAACCTCGTATCAGAAAGAACAAAGAACAAAAAATGTCGGTATTAATCTATGATAAGTGATCATTTTTTTCATGGGAAAAAAAACAAAAAAACCCTCTAATTTTACAAATTTTTGCGCAGTAAGAAAAATTACAATACAGCGGCATGTTGTTGTCCCGTCGGGACAAGTACTTGTCATGGACCGAATAGTATTTTTCAGCCTTTCTACGCATGCGCTGCCTACTGGCCGTCTTATAAGTGGCCAAGTGACCCACCTTAAAAAGCAACGATATTTCAATTGTAAAATAATGCAACAATGAAAATGCAACAATGAAAAGATATAGTAAAATGAAAACTTAAAATCCATTTTTAAATTGATGGTAGGTATGCATAATTGCACAAGGCAACTTCTTCAAAGAAAATTTGAAATAAAAATAAATCTTGGGTTTATTTTTCAGTATAGTTGTATATATATTCTACAAAATATTACAGCAATCAAAGGTATCAAAAGTAATTCATTTGAAACTCTCCATTCAAAAGTAACATTTACAGATTCCTTTACTTTTCCGAAATATTTATAATCTGCATCGATACCTGGCAACAATCAGTACTTTATTTCCTAATGTCGTTTGCCGATTTGTGAGATTGATCTAGGAGTACTTGAATTCGAAGTACTGAACCTCCAGATCTAACAATGTTAGAAGGAAATATACAACAAATGCAATTACATAAAAGATGTGAATTTCCGGGGAAAATAAAAAGCAAATGTTACAAATAAATGAATTTATTTATAACATTTTCTTTTTAAAAGGTTTGCAAAGAAATGAATTTTAATTAATGTTACCGATTTCTCAAATTGTCATCTGTAAGTTGTACTAACAATTAATAGAATTAAGTTCTAATTTATTCTAGAAATGAAATTAAATAATTTCTTCTAGGAGTAAAATTAATCAGCTTGTTGTAAGATTGAAATATCAACTAAAAACGCTTGTAATGATGCAACAGTTGTAAAAGATGACATTTTGTCAAAAACAAAAATTTTTTAGACATGTTCGAGAAATCAAATAATGCTATGAATGTCGTTCCTGAGATTGGTGGGTAAATCATGAATTGTAGTTAACTGGAAAAACATTAGAATAAGAATAATATTTTGGGTAATTGCATTCGAAGTATGTAAAATCACCTGTATTTTAACAAAGTAACTTATTGATTATTGCCCCATGACGACATATTTTCTTCATGAAAAATGGTTACAGGAAAAGATGAAATAGCTTCTACGAAAAGGACTTTAAAGCATGCTTCGGTTGAGTGCATTCCAATAAAAGAAGATAACTTTGAAAGTCTTTAATAAATTATACTTAAAGAAATTTCGTATTTCATGAAACCTTTCGTGATACTTTTAATTCTTACTCTTTTAAAACAACAACATTGCTTAGTATATGATGTCAGCATAACAAACTGAGCCTACTTTCCATCAATGAAATTGAAATATAAGAATGGGTTAAAATCTAGAATTCGGTACAATCGATTGCTGATATGTTGACTTACTACTAATGTTACTTTAAAAAGCATTTTGCTGTATGACATTGTGCTGCTAATAAGAAGACTTGGCATATTTTAGAGAAGTATGTGTAAATTTTGATCTAACCTCTACACTTGCTCCATAATGCACGCCAAATCGCTATTGCCAATACAATTATGTGGGATTTCACTTTGTTTCTGGACATTATGTTGAGGTTGAAACGATATTATATGACTTGGTGACATGATCTCAAGTCATACAATGTCGTTGAAAGATTACTTTACTTAGTCTTTGAAACATAAATACTCGGGATGAAACTATCAATATATATTACGAAGTAGCTTCTTTTTTTCCACAAGTAAATTGATATTCATTTTCTCATATTGAAAAGTCTCTGGGTTTTAAATGGGTACGGATGAATATTGCTGTGATAATGAATTGCATCATTTGTAAAGAAATTATTTTCATTAAATACTTTTTGAAATATTCTCATAGCTCTCATGTCATTTCTAAGATCAAGATTAATCGTTATCTATTTATTTAGACAAAAAAAAATGTGAGAAATGCTACGATATTAAATAATATCGAACAAAATATAGCACTATATCTTCGTGCTATTTGTGATGTTGGCTAAAGTGCAATATCGGAAACACATTCTAAAATTTCATTCCAAAACTCTTGTTTAAAAAAAAAAGAAAAAGAAGAAAAAAAACGCGTGTCTTTTTTTTTTTTTTTTTTTTTTTTAATATTTTAACTTTTTATGAAGCGCTGCTTTTCAAAATCTAGTCGTAATTGCTACCTGTTTATAACTTCAGAAATCATTAGAAAAAAGCAATTGAAACTTATGGCCATACTATTAAAACGAGCAGAGGAAGTCTTGTCTATCCGACTGTCCGAATATAAGTTAGCACGGTATCTTCAACACGAAAGGAGCTGGCTGGATAGATAAAATTTGGTACACAGATTTAATATCTTTAGTATAGACGCCCACCAAATATTGAGAGACATTCAACTAGCGGTTGACCCTCTGTCCGTCTGTACTTTCAGAAACATGTAAACGCGATAATTCAAAAACGCAAATTTGATATATGATTTTGTAATTACAAGTGTAGTTCTATAACAAATTTTTGTTTTCAAACGGTTGGAAAAAACGCATCTAAAACAAAATTTGATTTCCGATACTATTAACTGCATGCTAGAGATTAATCGCTAAAACAATCGTCAAGAATCATATGATGGATTCAGTAAAAATCCCAAATGCATGCCAAAGGTTAATATTTCGCAACTATTGTAAGCCAATGCCATACAAGGTATTCACTGAAATAATATTTTTATTAGAAAATATGCGAGAAAGTTTTGGAGAGTCTACGCGCAATACAATAATTTCATTACTGTATTGTGCATAGTTGTTGTGTTATTATTTTGTCTACTTTATGTAAACTCAAACACTTTTTTCTCTTAATAAATCTTTTCACATATACCCATTAAACAGATAGGGAATCCTAGAGATTCTAAATTGGGGATATTCTATAGTGAAAAGAAACCAAGACTGCCAAAAGGGTACTTTAAGATTATCCCGTCGACCTGTCAACGCTCGCGAAAATGCGCCAATCCTCGCAAAATGCGCCATCATAATGAAAAGCAATTTTGCTTTTATTGGCTCAAAGCTACCTTTTACCGATAATATCGTGTTTGGCGAAAACGGTCGACGGGATAATCCCAAAGTACCGCCAAAAGGAACCAAATTTCTTTCTTCAAATGAGTCTAAAGGTTGGAAAAAAAAAACCTAATTGTTTCTTTTAATTTTTCGTTTCATTCTCCTGAAATATAACGATCTAAACTATTGAATAAATTAAAATTAATTTTAAATTCTAAATTCATTCCAAAATTCTAATAGTGCATTATTAAAACTAGCCTTTAAAGAGGAATTATGTTTATTTTAGAAAATGACAAAAACTCATTTCCCGCCACCCATAAAAGCTCCGATTTACAGGTTTCCTTCGCTCTTTCACTTCACAATTTTATTTCTGTATTTATTCGCCACCATTGTTTATGGAATTTTTGCTTTTATGTGTTCACTCTTTTTATTTTTTTGATTAAGTGTTTATTCACAACAATACATAAAGTACTGGTCCGCTAAAAGGGACATAATTACGACCGTAAAAGACCAGTGGGCAGACAATAACCTCACTCTGCATCGGTTCACTCGCATGGCTGCACCGATTGTTGTTGGCAAACCAGGGAACAACCGATGTGGAAATCACAGCAAAGTGTTTGCTCGATCATTTTTTGTAGTGTCTCAACGTGACGCAAGTTGAGTTATTACTCACGCTTGAAGTGCATGACGCATATTCATGTTTTTTTTTGTTACTTTTTCGTATTTGAAGCATACAAACAGAAAGTATTGTAATCATAGAGCTGATATAAATGGAGGAAGCTAGTCGCTTGTTTCTAGTCTAAACAAGTGTACGCAACATGAGCCAAGTCGCGTGTGAGAAATCTGGCCTTTTTTGGCGCCATATCGCAAATCTTGGCATACTCAAAAACTGCCACGCAACGTTTTGTTTCCCGGCATTGGGTCCGGTCGGTTTTCATTTCCGGTTAATATATATCTCATTCCGTACTCAATTTTAAACCTCGTGCCTTTTCCTTGTTAATATCAGTTTTAAATATTTCGCTTCTGGTTTATAGTGTTTGCTTCTAACTTCTGCAGAAACAAAATTAAATCATTTTTGAAATTTTAAATGTGTTGATTTAATACAAAATATTAAGAAAATTCGAAATTTTTACGAAAATGGTGATTTTAGGGTATGTGCATATCGCAAGTTATTAATAAAGTTAACATTCAGACAAAATTTTTATCTGTAAAGATAGCATTTCTTTCTTTAATAGTTTATCTTTAGAATATCCACTAGTTTCTTATTAGATCTTAATTAAAATTTATAAAATCATGCAATTACTGCTAGCACATTTATGAAATTTTACTATATAACATTTTCAATAAAACGTTTTAGTTTCACGATTTCATTCACAATGATGATTTAATATCTTTTACGGTATAATACGATTCGAATATTTATGGTAAAAAAAACATATTGGAAATAATAAGGAACTTTATTTGCACTAAAATAAATACACAATTATTAATCGTTCAATAGTGTTTTTTTACCGTTACCAATTACTAATAGTGTTTTTATGTAAACACTTGTATTGGCGAGAAAAAATCACGACAAGCTTGCAGCCAAGCACTTGCAACACATTCGAGATTAAAATAAAGCAAGAAACAAAATATAATGCAGTTACATTAGTTTAAATGAAGCTTAATAACAAATTAAATAAATTTAATATAATAACTAAACCAAACTATGAAATATTATTCAGTTTTAACACCAAAATCACTGAGTGATGGAGGGTACGAAATTTTAAATTGACTTAAAATGGATATAAACAGAACATGTTTATTGTACATATCTGTGAAATGATACAGGACTATCCATAGAAGCTTTTTCTTTGCATCCAATTGCACAGCAATAGTTAACCATGGCTTAAATAAGTATTAAAATTTAATAGTTAAAAGCGAGAAAAAATCTGCCATTGAAATATAATGGGGAACGGAGAATGCGGTTACAGTGAGCACCTATACTGTCCACAAGTCACGTGATTTTATTTTGTCCTACACCAAAGTAGGGTTGCACTCCCTCTATAAATTTCTCAGTTCTATGATTGTAATCGTAAAAAGAAAAAATTGAAATAGAATTTTTGACGGATCTTTACGTTTTAAACCTTCCGGAGTACGAAAAAAAAAAAAAAGATTTTAGGAACTACGTTTATCACTTTCAGAACAAGACAACTCAAAAACATTTTGAGATAGATGAAATTTGATTGTAGTATTTGCAATTTGAAGACTTCTATTAAATTATGAATGAAATCCATACACAGGAAGTCTATCCGTCCTAGTACAGAAGAATACGATATCTATAAGACATTAAGTACTAGATAAATAAAATTAGGTACCACAGACTTAGCGCCTAAAGTGCACAATTGTAAAAAAAAAAAAAAAAAAAAAAAGGAATTTTGTAAAAATTTAAAATTTTTTACAGTTAAACGAAATAAAGATAATGAAGCAATTCACTTTGGCTGATATATTCAAACAGCAATATTTCTTTAATATCATATGTAAGTATGGAAAATGCTAACAATATTATTTTTATGGTTACTAAATGGTTAGAAAAGAGTCAATTTATTGCCAAGCAGGCTAAAATCATGCCAACCATTCAAACACTCGCCAAAAGTTCGCCAATTTTGATGTCGCAAAATTATAGTATTTGGCAGAAAACCTTCAACTTTGGCAACCAGATACCATTCTTAAGTCAGACCCATTCAAATGAGTTAAATTCGCTTTTTTTTTTCAATTCCTACTATTAGTTCACACACTTCCTTTATATATATGTAATGATATTTTAATTCTAATTTCAATTTAATTAATTTCCAAGATTTTATCTTAATTTGGTCCATAATAACTTTATTCTAAAATATTCTCTTATTTCGTGATCCAATTCCACTTTCTCTACTTAATTAATTCAAGAGAAGCTTGATAAAATTGCTGAATCGACTAAACGTCGATACTTTCACACGCTCGGCGTGAAGGGGTAAAAAACTGTCCAGTAAGCACATTCTTTTTAAACGATCCCTGTGTTTCCTTTACATGTGATTGGCATGCGTCAGAAATCTCTATCAGAATCTTAATAATATATTAGCACTATAAAATAATATTTTCCCTAACCATATCTCATGTTATATAAGAGGAGGGATAATTTATTTCTCGCTTCTTCCCCACTTCTGTCTTTGCAACGCGCTGTGGCGGGCGCACAATGTCCGCGCGTCTTCGCTTGTAAATAATAATGCTTTCTCGATGGATTAAAAAGAACTTAAAAATGTAAAAAGTCTCTTCACTGTCTTCAAACTGCATTCTGCTTCACAACAAATAATGTTACATATATATATATATATATATATGTGTGTGTGTGTGTGTATGTATGTATGTGTGTGTGTGTGTGTGTAATGATATTTTAATTCTAATTTCAATTTAATTAATTTCCAAGATGTTATCTTTATTTAGCCCATAGTAGCTTCATTCTAAAATATTCTAAAATATTCTCTTATTTCCTGATCTTATTCCACTTTCGGTTTAATTAATTCCTTTGTAAAAATAATGCGCCATTAGTACTACGTATCGAGTGAAAGTGATACTTCCGTTGCCCTTCTCAAGGTCAACACACGTATTGAATTGATGCGTGGCCGGAAATCCCATGTTATATAAGACTAGTGATCATTTGTTTCGCTCCTTCCCCTTTTGCCTTCTTTACTTCTGCTTTTGTGTCGCGCCGCGCCTTCTTGTAAATAATTATGCTTTCCTGGATGGTGGTAGAGAGAGAACAAAACAAATTTAAAAATACTAAGTCGAACACTGCTTCGAACATGCATTCTGCTTTAACCAAAATATGTTACATATATTTATATATCTTGTTCAAATTTTCAATCGTTAATAAAATACTTTTTATTCATCTACTCAAGTTCAAATACATATATTTAAACTTGTAGTGGATGACACTTGATGTTAATACAGTTTTTTTTCAAATATTAATTAATTAATTAAATTTGTGCAGTAATTTCTATTTGGTCGCCAGAGTCGTCAAATCCGTCACCAAGGTCTGAGATACTGACGCGACACCCGATCATATGAGATATATATAAATAATATTAAAAAAATAAGTAGGAAATGACTTAAATTTTTTTATATATATTACTTGTATTTTATTAATATAATTATTTTTATTTACATTTCAAAAAATAAGCTTTCTTCCCAATTCATTATCTGATTCTCCGAGTCTGGTTCTGTTCAAAATAATTCCCATCGTAACTCTTTTTTAAAAAAATTTTAAATATGCAAAGATATAAAACAACAGCGACTACTCATAGTTTTTTTTTTTTTTTCCGAGAAGAAAGATGTTCTTAGAAACGTGTTTATTCAAGAATGAATTTGTAAGATAACTGAAAGGTAAAATTATAAAAAAGTAATACTAATTAAGTAATTTTATAATATTATTTATTGAACCTAAATTTTCCTTTGAAATGAATTTTAGAAATATCACCTATTTTGCTTATAAAAAAGCAATAAAGTTTGCTTTATGACTTTTTTTATTTCGCATAATAATTGAACTGACTGTTTTTATTTAATATATCATTTTTATTTTGAGATTTATGTGTGTCATGCAGTTAGTAAAGAAAGAATAACATTACAAATTCATCCCTGGTGCTAAATGTTGTAACTAGCCACTGCGGAAAAATCTGAAGTAAAATAAGAAAAAGAAAAAGGAGAAGCTGGAAAATAAAAATAAAAGTGTTGAAAACAAGGTATCCACTTACACTCAGAGCAAGTCATGTTTCGCAATCAGTGGTTTTTCTTTTCTTTCTCTTTTTCTTTTTCTCCCCTCCTACCATGGCTCACCCTCTTTTCCTCGTCACTGTAGGTCATTTTTTAAGGAAAAATAAATTAGAACTCCATGATAAAAAATAATAACTCTTGATCATGAGGCCAGGTTATTGCAACAGCCGTCTGTGCGGGTCATATGATAAAGAAAACACTCTTCCCGAACACTCAATCATAACCTTTCGAGAGGTTTGTTTTTGAAGAAGGAAATTGTTCATTGTTGCAAAACTGAGTGGAAAAACTAAGATTTCGCTTGCAGACGATTATTTCGATTCTGTTATTTTTAATGTTAAAAGCTCTTAGCAACAGGTTTTATTCATTACACTAAAATCTGCTGTTAACATTTATTAACAAAAACTGTTTTCATAAAAATTTTAAAATTTCCGATTTATGTTCAGCTTTTTTGTTTGTTTCTTTTTTTGAAACTTTGCAATAATTTTCTGAACACGGTAGAATGCAGCATAGAGTATGTTTGAAACTCTATAAAGATAATTTATTAAAACTTTATATGATTTTCGAAATATTTATTTATCTCTTTAAATGAAATTCATAAAAAAATTATAAAATGCCCACAATTTCACGTTTATAAGCATTCTTTATCGTTATGTTTTTGTTTCATTATTTAGTCATTCATCCGTTAAAAGATTTCTTCTTTTTTTTTTTAATGAATACTCCCCGCAGATCGAACATAAGTGGGAAAAAATCTGAAGATTAATAAACCAAACATCACATCCAATAAAGATGATGATTATATCGAACATATTCTTATAAATGATTCTTTTTTTTAATCTTTCAAGACTAAGTTTTTCGATGTCTATCATGAATGAATTTTTGGAATCACGGAATGACAGACTTTATTGCTTAAGATAACATAAAAAGAACTATTTCAATCAATCAGTAATATTTTATGCTTCCTGACAGTAGACAAGAAGAAAAAAGAAAGAAAGAAAGAGATGAGGTTGTTGATTTTTGCGTTGATGGGCGTTTCAAGATTTTCTTTTCTTAATATTTTTGTCATTTATTCTTTTCAGACTGCCATTCTCATTCTTACTGAATTCACGTGTTGAAAAGAAATAACTATCGCATTTTAAATATTAACAGTTTATTTTTCTAAAAAAAGTTTTTTATCTGATACTTTTATTTTTACTTTCTTGTATCCGAAGTAAAAAAAACGATTTCGAAATTTTGATGAATCTCCACTTCTCAGAACTCCTGAGATCGAAAAACACATTCTTGAAATTATGTTTGCCACTCTGTAAACATGATAATTGAAAAACATTTTCAATTAGATGACTGAAATTTGACCTGTGATTTTGACATCAAATTTATAGATTTCTATTAAATTTTGGGAGAAATTTATTCGTGGAAAATTTGGCCGTACAAGTACAAGCGAACACGATAACTATAAATTGTAAAGAACTGGATGAATAAAATTTCGTGCACAGTTTAAGCATCTAAAGTATTCTATGCGCGTCACTTTTTAGTTAAATTCATTAAGAGGATTGACTCATCATCTGTCGATCTCTACATTTCGAATGTATATAAACTCAATGATGTAGATCAATGAAATTTGTTTAGCATTTAATTGCAAAGTTGAACCAAATCTGTCAAAGGCTTGGCCGGCTCTCAATTTACTTTTGCATGCATGTAAATGCAATAATACAAAAACGAAACGACTCAGACAAGTGAAATCTGATGTGTCGGTTCTCAAATCGTAGTTCTGGGTCAGATTTTGATCCTATTTAATGGAGGAAAAAAAAAGTATATTCATAATGATAATTTGTTTTCTATACTGTATAACAAAACAAACATTTTCAATTATTATACTCTGAAATTAAAAATTTGATTAATTGTGGCGCTTATGTACTTACCTTTAGTCCACAATTTTATGCGGTAAAAGAGAGATGACATGTTTATTACATAGTATGACTTCTGGGAGACCACTCCCCCTGGTTTGAGTAATAAATGAAGCATACTTAATAAAGGATATTTTTTAAAAATTACAAGAATATTTTTTTTATTTATATAATTTCAAAATGTTGTGTGGAATTAAAAATTTTTCATAATTTATGCTTCTTTTAAGTGTAAACATAGTGGTTTCGAGTTAGCAATGAGCTAAAGTTAATAGTGAAGTTATACATATGCTAATTTTAAATCCAGTGGGAAGGGTCTCCCCAAAAGTTTCTCGCATGCTTTCTAATAAACTTGCCAAGCCCAAGAACGTCTTACATGGCATTAGCATACAATAGTTGCAAAATGTTAACTTTCGTATTGAATTTAGGACTTTTATTAATCTATCGTGTCATCCTTGGCGAGTTTTTTCGGCGATTAATCCTTGGCAACCATTAATAGTATCCGAAAATCGAATTTCTATTTTAGACACGTTTTCACGTGATACAAAATTTCACTTATAGATACAGAGTCCCATACCAAATTTGATATACTTAGGTCACTGCGTTACTTAGGTTTATACTTAGGTTTTTGAATTATCGCGTTTACATTCTTATGAAAGTACAGATTGACAGACAGTCGATCCTTTTTTGAATTTGTCTCAAAATTTGACAGGTGTCTACACTATAGATGTGAAATCTGTGAACCAAATTTTATCTATCTAGCTTTGTTTGTTTTATAATTATCATATTAACGCATATTCGATCAAACGGATTTCTTTTGAACAGATTTTACTCAAAATTTGATAGAAATCTGCAAATTCGGTGTAAAGACTGCCCATCTAGATGAATCCATTCATATTAGCTCAGAGCGTTTTTGAATTATCTTTATCACAGACGGACATTTTCTAAAAATGCATTTTTCGAACTCAGAGAGATCTGAAACGTGGAGATTAGCCAAAATCCCGAGTTTGAATTTTTTTAACGATTACTATACTTTATATTACGTATACGAGAAAGTAAAAACAGAATTTTCATTGAAGCTAATAAAATAAAAGCCTAAATCCCTGCGATTCGAATAAACAATGAAAAACCTTTTTTTTTTTCGAAACTATTGTTTTGAGATAAGATGCTTAGTCAGAGTTTATTCAACTATTGCTTTAGGTTTACCTGTCCTTGGGTTTATTTAATAAGAGCTTTCGAAACCATTGCTAATGTTTTGCTATTCGCAATTAATCGAAATTTCTAGAACGCTTGCCGAATTAGAACTGGCCTTAATAAAATTGCTCGTTTGTGTTTGAGTAATTACCCTTTACTCACGAGAACAATATTTCCAGAAAACTATGCCGCTGCAATTCATTTTCACACACTTTTAAGATTTTCGAATTAATTACATGATTTTTATTTTTAACCTTCTGGAGTGATCTCCAAAGTGGAGTGACACTCAATAAAGTATTAATATTCCCCTAATTTTCTATGATTCACAAAATTGTATATTTTACAAATTTATTTATTTGGATTCTAGGGAAATGAAATGTTTTGGTCGACCTGCTGGCGATGTGTATATGTCCTGTCAACGAGAATAACATTTCCAGAAAATTATGTCGCTGCAATTCATTTTCACACACTTTTAAGATTTTCGAATTAATTACATGATTTTTATTTTTAACCTTCTGGTATGATCTCCAAAGTGGAATGGCACTCAATAAAGTATTAATATTCCCCGAATATTCTATGATTCACAAAATTGTATTTTTTACTAATTTATTTATTTGGATTCTAGGGAAATAAAATGTTTTGGTAGACCTGCTTGCGGTGCGTATATGTCCTGTCAGCCTACCCACGAGAATAACATTTCCAGAAAAAAATATCGCTGCAATTCATTTTCATACACTTTTAAGATTTTCGAATTAATTACTTGATTTTGATTTTTAACCTTCTGGTGTGATCTCCAAGAGGAGTAGTACTCAATAAAGTATTAATATTCCCCGAATATTCTATGATTCACAGAATTGTATTTTTGTATTTTTTGTTGGTATTGTATATTTTAAACATTTATTTATTTGGATTATAGGGAAATAACATGTTTTGATCGACCTATTTGCGGTGTGTATTAGGGCTGTGCCGATTTTTGATTTATCGAAAAAAAATCGATCTGTCGAAATCATGCTTATGAATAATAGTTCACGATAAATCGCGATACAATAAATCGATATTCACAATTAATTTAAGTTTTCGATTTTGTTTTGGTTACCGGTTAGTTTTTATTTTTGTTGCCTTTCATTCTTATTGACCTTCATACAGAATTTTTGTTAATATTTCTATAAATACTGTCATACTCTAATGCATAAAAATATTTGTTTTAAACGCAATGTTACAAATTGTAACATGCAGACATTGCTTTGGCATTGATACATTTTATTAAAGGGGTTTTAGCAAAATTATTTTCTAACTATTTTTAGTCAAAAGAAAAAAATACATATATTATAAATTAAAACTTCCTTTTATGTGGAGCCGTTCTGATCAATCAACATGTTAAAGAGAAGCTATTTATAACTTAGTATAGCTATAAATAAATAATGATATTATGATATATCGAAATGTATTGGACGATATATCGCGATGAGGAAGTTCCATCATTGTCCAGCCCTAGTGTGTATATATCCTCTCAGCCTAGCAACCTAAGGCAACTGCCTAGTTATGTTGTTGTTGTTTCCAATGGCACTTGCCATAGGCAAGCCCGCTGATTTGAAATCAACGATTTTAAGCCGAAAGGGAACGTCTCCTATTTTAGTAGCGCCAACTAGGGCCAAGAGTACGATTTTGCTACTCACGCATCACATTCGCTTGCACAGCCAGCCCCTTTTTAAAGGGGGGCACATTCACACATCTCACAGATAGAACAAATGAAGGACAACCATGCCCGAACCGGGACTCGAATCCGGGACGCCCAGATCACGGGGAAGACGCGCCACCCCTATGCCAGGACGCTGGCACTGCCTAGTTATAAATCCGATATTAAAAAGAGAAATGAAAAATCAAAGTCTCAAAGTGAAAGTATTCTGAAATAAAAACCTGTTATTCAAAATGATTGCCACAATTGATTTTTATTATTGCTTATTGCAGCATGTGCACATAATTGAAAACATGACAATAAGAGCTTGTTATCTTTCACCTGCTCTTGATCTATCCTCTAATCTAATCAATAAAGAATGTTCCTTTTTTGTATGTCTATAATTTTCTATTTCTAAGTTCTTTTCTTGTTAAATTTTTATGGGCTTTTATTTGTACAATACGTAATAAAAAGAAAAAAAAACAGCTAGTCCACATTTTAATACTGAACATACTATCACCACCGGTCAAAGGACGGATTATGAATTTTTGCATCGAAAATGCGCATATCATCTTATCACTTTTGTACATTTGACTTCGTGCCTTTTTCTAAGAATTATATACAGTTAATATTCTGTTACTTTTTTATTTGTATTTTGTTTATTTGGAGTAATATTTGTGGTATACCGTTATCTACCACAAACGATCATTTGACTTGGAGAACAATTTATTGCTTTATAAGGTTATCGGATCAGAAATTATGATGCAATGCGTATTCAAAGCATTGTATTCAGTTAGCTGCACATTCTTGATTTAGCTTGCATAAATGCTTGGATTTTGTGCAAGCAAATGACAGACGAAAATATCTGGAGGCAAGATTTTTTTTACCCCAGTTAGCCGCCGATTTTCGAGAAGTCCGTGAACAACCAAAAGAAAGAACAAACACAAAACGATCGATGCTTAATCTATTACAGATTCTTATCAAAAGAAAAGTCAAATAGGATATTTTAACGAAAATAAAACCATTAAAATTTATTCTAAATGTGAAAAATATGTTTGCGGAAAATGTACAATGGAAACACCCTGTATAAGTAAAAAATGCGATAAGCAATGCATTAAAAATTCTTATTCTTTGTGCTTATAATACATAGAAATTGACAATATACTGTTTTGTTAAAATATAATGAAGCCAATTTGTTTATTTCCTTTCTAACATTCATATTTCATACATTCAATCAGGAAGAAATAGGTATGTAGAAAGTGAGAGAATAGGTATGTAGAAAGTGTTGATGTGTTTAATGTTAACTGAAGGCAATGGTTAGAATAATCTTATATCACTGTAAAATATTATCCAAAAATTTGTGCCTTATCTAAGAAATAAAATAATTTTATGACTATTTTGTAGTAATAAAATTTATTTTATGATATCTTACGTTTCAAATACATATTATCCTTACAGATAACGACCAAGACACATGCAAAACCACCATTTGCATGTGCGATGCCATGCTGACTAACTGCTTGAAAAACAACCTGGAGTTCTACAACAGTGAGAATCTGCACAAATTGAGCCTATTCGAATTACTCCAAGAAGCCAATTATGTTTCTGAACCTTAAATATCACTTCTCAGCTCGGATCTCATGCTTTTTGCAAAACATTAAAGTTTCATTTATTTATTTCATCATTTTATTTATTTTCGCTTTCCCAGCGATTCTTGCAAGATTACTATGAAAATTTGATATATTTATTAATCATTAAGTAAAAAAAAATTAATTTCTTTTATAATTTATTTTTGTATTAATTAAAATTATTTTTAAAAATAATTGTGACTGTAATCATGACCAAAGCGGTCATTCATTTTCATATTATTTTTTAAATTCATAAACCTTTTATGTAATACTTGACAAAATGAAGTTCAATATTTACTTCTATATCAATTAATTTTTTATCAAGTTCTAATCATAATCACATTCCTACTTTCCATTTAAAAAATTAATACAACTAAGTTTATTTATCACGCTATTTCTCATGTCCAACTTTGTTTGTTATTAAAGTAAATAATCACACATTTCATAGAATAAATGAATTAAAAAAAAAAAACTCCCACCGATATTCCCATGTGTCTAAATTTATAGCACACATTCTCTTATGACGCACTGTATTATTTTTTTTTCTTTCCCTGCACTTTTTAGTATAAAGTTTATACAACGAATTAATGTTGCTGAAAATTATATGTGTACGATTTCAGGACCAAATAAATATTTTCAAACAGCCTCTTGTTTGACAAATTTTGCATTCATCACACACTTAAAGAACAAATTTTCATCTTAGTAAAATTACCATATATACAGGGTGTTTCAGTGAACCGTTTCAGAACTTCTAAGAGGGGTAGGGTACATCCTGACAACTCGAAATCATATAGCAATGTGGGGTCGGAAATGCTTTCCTGAAGCGGTGTTGCACACAGAAGCACCATAAGGAAAAGAGACCGTAAATGA
>JAPMOR010035849.1:38142-104703 GCA_026543865.1 Argiope aurantia
AAACGATTTCTCATTTACGGTCTCTTTTCCTTATGGTGCTTCTGTGTACAATACCGCAAATTTTTTTAATGGCAAGCAAATTCGGTCGAAATACGGTACCTAAATATCAAAGGAATAAAACAAATCTAATATTAAGGCTCCAGCAAATTTCAGCAACTTGGAGAATCTTTATTGTTAAGCATTTTCCTGTTTAATAAACAATCTGGATATCTACTTTTATAGCAGATGAAGTTCGATTTGAATAGACCAATGTGTTTAAGAAACGATGGATAGCAGGTTATAGAGAGTTACAGTGACGATGTATCTATTCTATTCGAGATGGAGAATATTACATTATTTGATCGTGTTTTATACATTACAAACTTATATGTGTTTGTTTTTAGAATAGCTGAATATTAATTTCTTCAGCATGGAGCTCGATTAGAATACATCAATGCATTTCTATCTAATTTTATAAAATTATTAAAGTCACAATACATAAAACAAGATGATATATCCTATATGAAATAAGAAATATTAAATTACCAGACTGAGTTTTGAATACCATAAGCAATGTTTTTTTCCCAACAACATGAAAATAAAAATACTCGATTTTTGGCTTACATTATTTGGTGCGCAATTTTAAGAACTGATAAAACATATTCACAAACGTAATGTAAAAAGAAAGGTAACTGTTTATAAGAACAAGACAGGTTTTATATCTTTTTCCTCGTATATATATATATACTTTCCTTTGAATTACTTAAAATTTCATAATCGGAAGGTTCTCAGTCTGTAGAATCATTTACGTGGAAAATAAAATGGTTCCAATAAGAAAATTTAAAATTCACCTGACAATATATATGGAAATAGTTGAATCAGATGCAATTCACCAAATTTAATGCGAAAACTATTAAACAAACTTGCAAGCTTTGATTGATCCAAACATTATATATATATATATATATATATATATATATATATATTGCAATAAAAAAACATTAGGATATTTCTAAAGCGATAATATGTTATCATCAGAAGATTACAGTTTCAAATTATCAATAAATAATAAAAAAATTCATTTGAAAATCATAGTATTCGTTTTTAGAAAAGTACAAAGACAGACAAACATGTTGACCTTCCCCCAAATCCAGTTTGCATTCATTCATCTTGCAAAGCGAATTACAAGGATAAATATTAGTAACAATGTAATTGAATAGCTGCCTCAGATATCTGTATTAAAATAAAAAATACATGCATGGGAAATTCTCCCATTGAATTTTTTTTTAAATTATTCATTCGAGTTTATTTAATTTTGAGTTTATACTTCTGGTTTCAATCCATATCAGCTCTATGTTTCAATTGCTTATCGTTGAGTCAGCTTCCGTTTCTTATTTTTTCCCATACCAAGTATACAAAAAAGAAAATATTATCTCCAAAAATTCGACCTCGATATTTTGACAGCGCTCAACTTTTCAGATTCCCTTTGATCAGAATATATAATTTGGGGAATTGTTACTATTTATCATTCTGTCTATGAACACGAAAGCTCAAATATGTCTCGTGTAATGCGGTTGAAATTTGGTATCTGACCTTGACACCAAATTTGTATTCTATCAAATTACGAAAGAAATTCATTCGGAATAAACTTGTATATCTGACTATCCGAGAGCAAGTTAATAATAATAATAAAAGTCCTCTATAAATAATATTAGCTATCTAATTCTAGCATCTAAAGAGTAACCTGTATCAAATTTTGGACCAAATCCGTCACGGGATCGATCATCCGTATATAGTCAAAATCGCAAGGATAAAAAAGTAAATAAATTGAATTGGGTATGCCATCTTGTAATAAAAATTGTAGACTTGAGATTATTTTGGTTTAAATCAGTTGGAAAGCAAAAAAAAAAAAAAAAAGGTCTACAAAATACATTATCAGTTTTCATTATACTACAAAACAAAGTGGAGTACAAAATACTTCATGTGCAAGACTTTGAAACGAAAAAAATTGAGCAATTCAAGTTTTCAAAGACCAAGTGCCCAATTTTTATTTGGGCAGGAGAAATAACACTTTATCAAGGAATATGCAAGTATTTTTAGGACACCACTCCTACTGTTTTTTTCTTGGACATATTAGCCAGAAAAACTTAAATTCTATATCACTTCTGCCTTTTTAGAATGCATTTACAAGTTCTTCCAATGTAGTATATAGAAATTAATCATTAATTTAAAAGAGAAAACAACTATATAAATTTCCTTTAATAATATGTTTACTTATTATTAATGTTGAAATATTAAATTTACTTATTTCAGTGTTATACGAATATGTGTCCTTATCCACTTCAACTGAGAAATAACTCATTTAAAGGTCAACTCTTTATTATTTGTTCAAAATGCATAAAAAAAATCAATATAGATTAAATACATCCACAATTTCAAAAATAAACAAGATCATAAGTATGACAGAGGGGTATTAGATTACAATTTCAAAGGAAATTGATAAAATTTTGAAAAATACAATAAAAAATTCAATAACATTAAAATGCTCTGAAAAATATCACAGATATTCATTTAAATTTAAAATAGTATAATTGTTTATTATCTAAAACAACATTTTATATTATAATTTTACAATAAAATGCACAAAAAAATTGCTGCATTTTACATGTGATCAGGCTAATTATTTCTTTAAAAAATACAATGCTCACATCTGCAGATATATTGAATTCATTTTAAATTCATATTTTTTTATCATTAAATTTAAAAAAAATTCAACACAATATTAAAATCAAAAGCCTTTGAACTTCTTCTCTATTAAAATTTTAAAGTAATAATGGAAAAGCATTATTCAAATTCACTAGTTCGAAATATATATCATGATTAGTGACATCTCAATTTAACACAGAAGTGGATCATCTACCAGCAATACAAAATAAGGCAAATATTTCAAATTTGGAATAATTTTCTTTTTAAGTTTTTTAACTATAAACTTTATATAACTTTACACTGAAAAGATATGCAAGAAATACAGAAGAAGCAAGAAGATAATGGCAACTCCATCAAAAGCTCAAACATATTTCTCTTCAACACTCGGGAAAATATTTAACATCAGCAAAAACAAATTCAGTTCTTCTATGCCATGGCTAACGGGTCCCCAAGGGCAATTCATTAACAAAATATATTAGAAAAAGTCTAAAATCTTAAACATTACATTGATGAATTGCCCTTTATTATCCATCACTGATGGGGGTATCACCTCGACCAAGAGGCTCATTGTGGCCCGTTTTTGGCAAGGATTATGGATGTTATGACCAGATAATAACATCTTTAAAAATCTAATGCTAAAAGAATGAAATTTGCAAATTTCCACCCAAAAAGGGCTCATTTCATTATTTAAAAAAATTTGCATGTTATTGCATCTTTCAATACATGAAAAAAGAAGAAAAATCTAAGCAAAGAATTTTTTTTAATGTTAGTTGTTCTCTTCAATGATGAAACAATTAAGTTATTTTTAATACTATTTCACTTTTTACAAAAGGAATATTAAAATAATTTTTTTTTTAAACAGATAAGCAGTTTTCCTGAAATCTATTTATATGATATGGTATAATACAATTAGTGATTTGGTCTTGTAAAAGTACAGACCTAAATAAAAACCCAAAAAGAAAAAAAAAAATTCAAAAAATGGACAGAAAACAAATGTAGAGTGGGAAAAGATTAAAAGTCTTTGGCGAGGAATCTATAGCACTAATTTAAGAATTTGATGGCTTGCAGTCAAAAAACACTGTTAACCACTTCAACATAAGATACAAGTTAGTGTCTCTTGATGGCATACATAATGAGAGTCTTTTCTCTGCATGGCAGGTCACAAAGCACTTTGATTTTGATATCAGCACCGCTAAACTTGAGATCACAACAGACCACATGTTTAAAAACATTTCCAACATGTGCGTTAAGTGACAATGTGTATGAATTGTGGAATGTTGCAAGCAGATATTTGAAAACGGGGCTGCTGCAATCACACACTCTAGAAATCAGTCCAAGAAGCTCAGTCCTTCTCCTTACTGGAATGGCTAGAGATGAGTCGCCATGGAGATTCATTCTTTGGCAGCTGATGTTTAGGATTTTGACTTTGTTCCATTGAGAGAAAAAGATGAATATCACAGCTAAATCCTCTCATGCTGGCACCAATTACAAAAGCTGATAAAAAATATATTCCACAACATTTAAATGGTACAGGAAAAATGTCTTCGTGACTAGACAAAAGCAAGCCAACAAGGGGCACTAACAATGTCGGAGAGATTAATCGAAGTTTAAGCGCATATGAATGCAGATATCATTTTGAGAAGAAAAAAATTATTCTCAAAAGATGATCCACTCTTAGGAAATAAAACTAAAACTCAATTTCCAACACACTGCCTTTAAACTTTTCACAGGGATTAAAAATACATTCATTTTGCACATTATACACACAATCACATATATTATAACATCCATTTACATTAAAGCTTCAGAAATGTCAACAAACCAATTTTTTTATATATTTTTAAGAAATGAATAATCAATCTGACAAGAGAAAAGAGCAAAATCTTTGCAATATCAGAATGTTTTAAAATAGTTTTTGAATAATTTCCATACATTTAAAGAACTACAATGAAAAAAAAATCTGTCTAATTAAATCAATAAAAAAATTTAAAAAACAAACTTTTGAATAAAAATGAAAAAACACAAACAAAAAAACGAAATATATACACAAGAACGGGAACCAATATTTTTAATTAAACCTTTGCTAAATTTTAATTTGGTCAGTCAGTAACCACTATACTATATTTATATCACCGAAGAAAAAAAGAAAAAACAGCTGCAATTCCAGCAAGTAAAATTCAAAAGGAATGTCTAGCAAATAATGCAAATTTTGTATAGAAAATCTGTATATAATAACTTTTAAAATAATTTTGATGAAAAAAACTATAATAAAAATAAATATCTATTTTTAATATCAGCACATTTTTTTCCTTCATTTGATAATAAACTCTACTTTTAACAAATATAAAAGGAAAGAGCAGAAATTAAAGAACAGCAATTTTATAGTCACATCAACAAATACTCATAACAAGCACTTTAACACAACAATTTGAAGACAGATTTTTTTCCCCCCATAAATCAAATATAAAATTTTAAGTTTACAAAATAATTTCTCTTTTCTCCTTAAATTAATTTACATAGACATAGAACAATATTTTTGACAAATCTGAAGCTTTAATATGCATAAAAACAATATAACAAAGAGAAAAAGTGACTTACTTCTGAATTAAACTGTGCTCAACTATTGCAACCATTTGTAAAAGAATTTGAACACAGCAATTCAAAAATGTCATATACAAACAAGGCTTGGATATATTGTATATAAAAGCTGCACAAAAAGCTTTGTTTTCTTTTAAAAATTTAGTTTATTTATTAAAATAAGTAAAAACAGTACTAATTACTTCAAAAAGGAGCAATTAGTAAAGCATGACTATTAATCTTCTAATTAGCATAATTATTAGCTTTCAAATGCTACTAACTTTTTTTTTAAAGTTAGAAACAAAAAAATCCATTTTAGAAAAAATTCTGCCTTGTTGAAACCAGTCTTCATTGAAAATTAGAAATTTAATGCAGTATGCATTTGGAATGCTACCTTAAATCTTGAGAATATACTAATTCTTAAGTTATATTATTAATATATTAAATAATATCTTAATTTTTTTTAACAATTTCTTATCTAATAAATTTGCTATAACTGCAAAAATTAATATACTGGAAGCTTATACCTTTTTTTTTGGGGGGGGGGGGGAGAGAGAGAAAATGTTTTTACCTTCAAGTACAAATTTTATTTAAACCATTTACACAAAAAAGCTTTTTATCTTGCTTAAAATTGTACTTTTCTTCTTAGCAAAAAATAAAATGTTACAATTCTTAGTTTTCTTATAAAAAGACATTTTCGATAATTAAACTTCATAAGAATCAAAAATTCTTCTTATAAAGAAAATTCTTCCAAAGATAAAAACATGTCTATCATACAGTTCATGAACGATGACCAAATATGAATATTTACAGTTGCTAATGATATATCATACAATTTTGGCTGTAAGAGCAAATTTCATTATTAATAAAGTCTCCCACATTATGAATTTAATCTTCATAATAAAAATTATATGATTTTGAAACATAAATTAAGCAAAGCAACTAAGACTAGGTAATATTCTAAATAGTAAATATACCATTTGCTTTAATTTTGACAATTACATTTCTTGCATGAGGAAATAATCAAAAAAATATATAAGATAGTAAAGAGAAAAAAAAATTAAATGCAACTAATGAAATTAACAGCAACCTGCACAATGATGAAATAAAAGAAAGCTCCCTCTTTCACAGTAATAAATTATACTTGAACAGGTTGGAGTATTAAATATAAAAAGCCTATAACAAAAAAAGTTACCACTCTAATACTTTAGGAACTTCGTCAACTAATTCTGTTAGAGGCTTTTTAATGCTATCACAAAAAATCATACCTGTTCAAAGTATTGTTTTTATTACTGTACAATAAATTTATAATAAAAGAACAGCCTTAAATTAAAATACAATGAAACATTTTTAAAAATTTAGAGATCTAATATTATCAGGAATGACATATTTAAAACTTTGGAAGAAAAAAAAAAAAAAAAGACAACCACAAAAACATTTACTAACAAAAACTAGACTTGTAAAACATGGCAGAACATTATATC
Source organism: Argiope aurantia (assembly GCA_026543865.1). Classification (NCBI taxonomy): domain Eukaryota; kingdom Metazoa; phylum Arthropoda; class Arachnida; order Araneae; family Araneidae; genus Argiope; species Argiope aurantia. Next base: position 44,889 of record JAPMOR010035849.1, read on the forward strand.
CGAGCCTTGTTGATGAAAATATTCAATATTTATACACTAATCAAATATATTAAATCCATTAAGTAAAATGCTCAGGGTTGGAACTTAAAAATGGTGAAACAGTTCAATAATTTTTTTTAATATCTAATTTTTTTGGTTCTTTTTTTAAATGTTTTTTTATAAATTTACATCGAAGAATACATATATATATTAAGAATCACATTCATCAAATAAAAATAATAATTACTACTTTTAAAAGGACAAAATGCAAAAAAAAACATATAACTTTAAATAATTACAGGTTTAACAAAAAAAAAATTCTTAGTTGCATGACTAAAAAAATACAGAATTTAGAGGAATTTATTATTAGAAATTAAATTTTACAAGAGCAAACTCGTTATTTTTCAAAGATTGCTTTTCACAAATAAAAACAAGTTCCTTCCTCTTCAGTTCTTCCCATAAACGTATGCATTTTAAATATTTAATGAAACCAACCCTAAGCATCCATAAGCATCAAATGTAAAAAGAGTTCTTTGATGAAGTGGCACACGCATTTATGATTGAACTTTTAATAGAACCTTCAAAGTATTTGTCATTTCGATGCAGCTCAGCTCTTCTGATCCCTTTTTGTTCTCTCGATCACTTACCCAGTGATTAGGAGGTTTGGGCAGCTCTGTAGGGGGTGGCCTCTCCCCAAACTTGGCACCAGCGTAGAATCCTTTACCATCAAGCTGACTGGGTGACAGTCTGGACGGACTATACCTGGTCGCAGAACCTCTTGGAAGCGATTTGCTTTGATTCTCAGGTGCTTTGCACGGCGGAGGACTTTGGAAATTCAACTGCGGAATATCAACTGGCGTTGACATCCGTTTCTTGGTTTTTACAGTGCGACGAGGCGGTGTCACCAAACTACATAGTGCAGAATTCAAATTAAGATGAACGCCGTGCTGAACAATTCTCATATAGTTACAGCCTCCGTCGATCGTTTCCATCATTTTTATCAAGTATGATCAAAGAACGCTCTACTTCAGACTAATAAGGTCAGCTGTTGCAATGGCTTTCTGCAGATTTAAAATCAGCGATAGAAAGCCTGTCAATCAAATTACTGCTCAATCTTTCCAATACTTCGTTTAACTAATGCCAGGTTGTTCCAGATGCACCTAGTAAAAAAAACTGGGCAAATCTGTATAGCCTTCCAACTGACAATCGGTGTACCACGTCACCGTTACACTTTAGAGCGTAAATCAAACTAAAAAAAGCAACTTAACGAAACAAATTCAAAACAAAATTACCCTTTCCGATGGAAGACACAATCCAACTCCTTCACTATCTCACATCCAGACGAACAGTTCATAAAAATGATCTATTGTAAATGACTATACATTATTTACATGAAATATAAACATATCACGGACAACAAAGACGCTACCACATCCTCTTTGCTCCCTCTTTTCCTGTTCTACTCAATGTACAGGTACTTGTTTTCTATATGACCTTTTTATATCCAACCAATGAGATAGCTTCTGCTATCGCACGTGACTGCAGCATATGCGGTATACTTCACTGACATAACCTTTTGGAAGTAAACAGAAACATTAATACTCCCCCCCCCCTCCAACTTTCGCCAATAACGTGAAAAATATAATAAGTTTATACAGAAATTATAACTGCAGTTTGCTTATCATATTTTAGAATTTGTTTAAAATATGAATAAAATATCAAACAAATAAAATTTTTGTTTTATCTTTTATTTTATTTCAATAATACCACACTTGAATTATGCAATATACTAGAAAATGCTTCACAAATTATCTGTTAATGTTTTATAAATGATTCAAAAGATTAAAATAGCGTTAATATTTTATTTTAATTAAATTGTTAAGTTTTTATTCCAAAATTATTGAAAATGAGTGGCTGAAACCGAGTTAAACATTGAATTAAAACAACTATCTGTAATCAGAATCAACTTACGAATTTCATTGATACATGTATAACTTTATTGAAATGTAATTTGACTAATACTAAAGCTTTCCTGACGATTGCAGTAATCTTCGACATAAATTGTTATAGAATATGCAGTAAAATTAAACTAAACTATTGATTCGTATCAAATGGCTATCTGCTTCAGGATTCGTTTACCTAAAGATAATTTGACTAAAAGAAATTATGTAATTTGGGACTGTATATTTATTTTATTGATACGGCTAGGGATCTGTTTTGTCATTTTTACCAGAGTATTTACTTTTAGTATGATTGAATTTTTCTAATCCCTTTAAAGCCTCAAAATTTAAAATAATTTGATATATTTAGTAAACAAATAATCGCATACTGAATGAATGCTGATTTTGTTTTTAAACTATCCATTTCATTTAAGTATTTTTGTTTTGTTTTGTTTTCTCTTCAACGTTCAAAGATACTATTGGGAACATTCGTTGCTCTAGGATGATATAATAGTGAACATATGACTTTAATGTGCATAGTACAGAAAATGGCAACAATCTCCTGTCATCCCTCCATTAGTCAGCTGATGTCTCTCTTTGTGAGATTTGTCTGAATTTAATGATACTATAACAAAATGTCTACTGAAAAGTCTCCGCTGCTAAATAATGAAAATGATTATAATAATTTGCATTATGGTCAATCGTCAGAGGGTATGCCTTTTTTTCTCCCAAAACGTTGTCTTAATAGAGTTTCAAAACTTCATTTCTTAGTGTAAACAATTACCATCCTTTTCTGCTTATATAAATAATGCATTTATTTTCTATTACTGTGAAAAGAATTGACTGTATTACTGAGGCAAATTATTTTAAAAATTAACGGGAAAATATCATTAATTTTCATCTCTAATTTGCATTTAGAATTCGTTAAATATTCCGTCATTTGTTTTCTTTTCCTGATTGTCATTATGTCAAAAGTCTAATTTTAGTCTGCATAGTATTTCAGCTTAAGCAAAATGTATTTATTTAATCTAAAATTTAGTTAAAATATATAGGTCTTGTAAACTTTTTCGTGACAAGAATTGTTAGTTTTTAGTTTGTAATAATGAACATTGAGGAAATCTTACTATTATTGTCACGTGTACGGCATTAATGGATTCTCAACCATTTTAAAAAAAATTAAATTATTGTAAATGATTGTTAAACCGCTTTTTTTGTACCGATTATACTTTGCTTCCGAACGAAAGGCATTCCTGCGTTCTCTTATAACAAACAACTACTTATTTACATTATATTTTCTATAAAAATGTTGGTATTTCAAAAAAAGCAAAGCAGTTTTTGACTTCAGTTTAAATATCTAATAAGGATTTGTGTTGATCTAGTGTGTGATTATTTATTAAAAGTCTGTTAATGTATGAAAAAAAATTGTAATGTAAGTAAATTTTGTTCATGCCTTGAGTGTTAATGAAATTTTTTACATCTTAATCTGATTTTTGATATTTCTTTCTGTATTTTTTTCAAGTGTTGAGTACATGTTATTGTTTTGTTATAAAAATATTCTGACTAAGGTGATATAATAGAAACATTGCTTATTCTAATTGGAGTAATCAAGTTTTTAGTCATCTTCTTAAAATGAGTTTCATATCTGATATATCGGACAATAAATTTTTGTAATACGCTTTAACTTTTAAATTTTAATTTAATAACTAAGTTTTGAATTCATTTCTATAAGTTAATGTTTTATGAACTGATGATTTATTGTTTTTTCCATTATTAAAATATTTTTTAAAGTTTGGGTTTATTGGAAAATTAGGCTATTGGATAAACATTGAGAACAAACGTAAATTTCAGTGCCATTAAAAATACCTTTTGTTACAAAATTTTTATTTGAAAATTTTAGAGAATATTAAAATTTGTTTTTATCCATATTTGGAAAGATGTGGGCAGAGGGTGATTTATGTCAATAATTTGAAGATGGGTCAATAGTTAAAGCCAGTTTTACTGATCTTTTTAATAAGAACTATATAAAATATAATTAGTTGATTTACATATTACAAGACTTATTTTGTCATAAAAATAAAAAACTTTTTATTCTTCACAGTTAGAATTTTTTTTGTATGTTTGTGTTAAGCTTGAACATTATTTAAATTATATTGGTGATGCACTTGTTAGGAGATAATAATTTGGCTAAGAAAGTTCTTTTTTTCTAGTAATATATGATAAATGACACTTATCAGCAAAATACATAAGAGTAAACCAAAATTATGTAATAGTAGATAATATAGACTTATACGGAACAAATATGTGGTTGATGTCTCTGTGGGAACAGCTGTTTTTTTATATTTAAAAATAAAATGGAATTACTATGGAACTATCCAATTTCAGAGCTCTTTCAGCAGTAAGTAAGTAATATCACACAGTCACACGCACAAAAAAAGTTTCTTTCAAAATACTGAAAGAATCGAAAATTTTCATAAAACTAAAATTTGGAATATTTTACAATAATAAATTTTTTTCCAGGTATAATCTCTGATTTAAATAAGGAGATTATTATATATGTTTTTAAGACTCTAGTTAAGGTATTGAATAGTTTTAAGAAACCAAATAGTTAAGAATAATTTTACTTGCAATTAGAAAATACAGCATAATAATTTCAGTAATATCATTTCACTTAAATTCATCTAACTTAATCAAATATCACTGAAAGATTTCTTAAAACTTATTTACAGTTTTAAATAAATGCGAACAAAAAATAGCATATTTTAATTTGCATAATTCTCTTTGCAGATCTTGCAGTTGAATTACAGGCACACACATACATATATATTATATCCCTAATGTATATCATACGGTCACTAGGCTAAAAGCTTTTTTAAATTCAAAATTGAATATAAAAAGTTGTCACTGTGAACATATATTCACCAAAATAATAATAATGATGAAGTGTAAAAATGTTTAACTTTTCTGGAGTTAGTCTAAAATTTGAAACTTTTGTTTTCAGAAATGAAAAGTTTATCCTGTTAACTAACTGTTCAAAAAAGATTATATCTGTGTCATACAAAATATGCTTCCTGCATTAACAGTAAAATTATCAATTATTAATAAAAGAAATGTTAATTGTTGATGCCTTCTATTGCTTCTAGTCTTTTTTTATTCAATTTGCTTTTTTTTAAATGATAAAAATCTATATTCATAAAGAAATCAATGCATATTTTTAGAAGTTTACATTTTTTTTTCACTTTGATGAAAAAATTTTGTTAAATATGTGATTGTAGTAATAACTTTTTATAGAGTATAAGTTTTGAATTTTTTATTAAAAAAAAAAGAAAAAGAAAATCTTTTTCATGGCAAATTCTAAAATTTATGCATAGAATATTAATCATATATATATCAAATTTTTCAAGCAATGTAATTATCAGTATTTGCTTTATAATTGATAAATGGTTGGATAATTACTAATTTTGTTATTAGCAGAATAAATTACTACTAATATTAAAAGTGATTAAAATATTTTGTTTTGATGGCATTATTCTAAGAAATTCCAAAACTGGTTTAATTCTTTAAGGAAAATCAATCATTAGCATTTCATTTTGCTTTTTTTTTTTTTTTTGACAGATTAACTTATTGATTCTGACATGATAGGATTTAATGATGAAAGCTTTTAGGACTTTTTTTGGTTTGTTTATTGAGGATGGCAGCTGTTAGATACATAATAAACTTCCAGGATGCTTTAAGAAGATGCAGAACAGTCTATTGCATTTGTAAATCTTCCCAAGATTGAGCATGTGTAGAATATTTGTTGGTCATTAATCAATGAGACCTAAATTTTGATACATGAGGATAAGAGGTACTTTTCAAAAAAGAGATGGAAATAGATAATTTCCAAGCATAGTAAATGCAGAATTTAACTGAGATATGATTTAATTTGATAGAAATGTGGAGATTCTTAGAATGATGTGTATATGTAATCACTTAAGAGCTGCTATAAATCTTTCCAGACTTCCAGCAGTAAGAATAACATTCCCTTTTGATCTATGCTGTCAGTGAGTTGGAAGTGATTAACATTTCAGTAAAAACTGTTGTATGATTTTTCCTATTCTATTTTTATGTAACATAAAATTGTGAAGTCCAATCCTTTAAAGTTGTTTTATTAGGATGTTATAATAATTAGTCACTTATTTCTGTGAAGGTTACTACTCAAAAGGAAACCATACCAGTTTGTTTTAGAATGTATTTAACCCTTCTGTCCTTTCTTCAAAGTGTGGGAAAATGAGCGATTTTTCCAATTCTTCCAAAAGTTGTCTTCATTTAGCCAATTTGTTTTCATTCCATTCGCTATGTATCGAAGTCTATAAAACAAATCCATTGTACACAGAAATATCAAGCATGTTATAGAATACTATCATGGGCCAGTGATTTGTTTTTCTTTTACAAGTTATGTATTTAAAAGCTTATCCAGACTATCCACAGACCCTTTAGTTGAATTATAATCTAAGATCATTAATGTTTTTTTGTCAGGTCTGTTGCTAACTTCTTTGTCATGATGCAAAGTGCTCATAAGAGTAACATTCTTATTCTTTTTTGGGATGTAGTTTACAACTATTGTATCTTCTGTAAAATAAAATAAGGAGCTATAAATTTCTTTATTTAGCATTTTCTGTTTTAGAAGAAGTTGTCCTAAGTTGTAAGATGTGAAAAAAATTATTACATGTAATATTGTGCCCCGAATACTCATAAGTAAGATCTCGCATTCCCTGATTTTCCTCTGGCTTTGACCCTTGTTCTTTTCCAGTGTAAATTTGTGTTTTCAGTACATACGAAGTTTTACTGTCACATAAAGTCCATATTTTGATCCCATATTTAGATGGCATATACTGTTTGAAAGGACATCGGCCACGAAATCCTACTAATTGTTCATCTACAGTAATATTTTCACTTGGATTCTATAATTTTGGTAGAATTTCTATCACTTTTCTCAGATATCTCGCACTGCAGCCAGTTTATCCAAATGTCTTCTTTCTTGACGAGTGAATTTATTATCAAAACGAATAACTCTTGATATGGTGCAAAATGTTTCGAGGCACATTGTTGCACAAAATATATTTCTGCCAGTTTCTTTATCCCGTAAGCTTTGTGTTGATTCTCCATATCATTTATAAACACCAGCTAACAATAATAATGCAACATATGCATGAAAAGTTTTACATTCAATATTTTTCCATAAGCCCTTTCACCTTCAATATTAGTCATATATATGATTTCGTTTTAATTGTAGAATTGAATACTACCTCAAATGCACTTTGTAAATCTAATATCCTTGCCTTTGTATATCTTGTGACTCCTGGAGTAGTTTTTGTAATATTAGCAGCGATTGATTGAGAAGAACATCCTCTTCTCAGCAAATCCAACTTCCTCTTTATTTCACGATTCTTGGACTGAATACTCCCTTTATAGTTCATTTGTTGAATAACAGTATCAAAATCGTTGTCGGAACTTTCACTCTCAATTTCATCACTTGTATGATTTTCATACTCCGACACTGTTATTTTAGCGATATCAGTGCGACTCAAATTTCTACGATTTGCCTTTTTTTTTTCTTGCGTTCGCAGGCACAACTCTTTTACAGTTTACCAGAAAGTGAAATGCAGCCCAAAAAGGAAACATTACAATAAGAGCAAAGAAATTGTCCCCTGCCAACTGTATCAACTTTTGGACCTTGGCATGTGGTCTCTTGTCATGTGACCCAACACATACATCAACAAAACAGGTTTCGAAAACGAATAAATTACAGAAACTATTGTAATTCTTTTCTTTTGAATTATTTCAAACAAAACTGAACATGTATGAGTAAAAATAAATTATTTTTTGGCATTGGGTCATATTAACCCAAACGATACATTAGGTATAAATTAAAAAATATTCCTTCGAAATAAGAATAAACCTAAATCCTTTTAGGAGTACATATTTATATTATTTACCAAAGATGTCAAGAAGTTTCATAAAAATATCCCTGTATTATATATTTTTATGAAGGTATAAATTTTATTTCGGGTCATATTGACCCGAACAAAACAGCAAAGTTAAAATCATTTGGTCACTTTATGGTCTTCAGAATTATGCTGAAATTGATTGCTTTGATTGGAGAATGAGATGAATTGTTTTTTGGCTGTGAAAAGATTAAAAACACCAATTTATGAAAACTAAGGAATAAGAATTATTGGATTTAGTTTAAGATTAATTCATTTTGTATATGGATATGTACAAGTTTATGAAAAACAATGAGTATAGTATAATAACTAAAAATAGAGAATTACTTGTCACTAAACTTACTTGTTACTAAAAATAGAGAATTACTTGTTGTTGTAAATCTCTGAACTTTTAATTTATATCTCAGTCTATTTTTACATAACCACTTGCAAAGGTTGCTAGATTAATTTCCCTAAATGCTGAGGATAATAGGATAGATTTAAATATTAAAATCTAATAAATGGAATATATATATATATATAATATATATTCTGGAATATCCAAAGAATTGTGGCTAACAAACCCGTGCTCTCTACTTAAAATCTTAAAGTGAACTCTGTAGAACCTATGACTCTACATGCACTTATCTATTCTGTGTATTAGAAAAAACGAAACATTAGTACTTTGAAATCTTATAGTTTTTACATTCATTTTCTTAAATGCTTTTAGGACCCTCAATCCTATTTGATTACCATTTGAGATAAACTACATTTTTAGTTCCAACTTTTGTTGCATAAATCTAATAATTACTTAAAGTTCCCACTCTAGAATATGACTAGTCATGAGAGAAAGATGGAATTTCTGCTTCATTAGAATTGCAGTAGCCTTTTGAAAGGAATAAATTTTATTTAATTAAAAATAACAGTATCAAGAGAAGTCTACTTAAAATATCTTTGCTCTCAGTACAAGATAGCTCCTCTCAATAATTCCTTGATTTAATACTAGATGTTATAAAACATGTTGATCTTTTAATATTGGTTGCTTCTCTTGAAATAGAATTCCAGTTCTTAGAAATTCAGATAATGTGAAATGAAATGCAATGTGCCTATTTGGGAATGCTAATATGCATGTAAATAAATACATGTTTTGAAAATATTTTTTGCTTATGTTTATTTATTTGTTGTAATATCTTTAGCTTAATCAGCATTCAAATCCATTCTTTTTCTTCTGAGGTTTGACAGAGTTTCTGCAAATTTTAATCAGTAATTCAAAACCTGTATCATTGAGTCCTGATGTGATAGCAGTTATACTTAATAGGGAGGAAAAGCCTTGTCTGAATTCCAGATAATATAACGTTAGAATGTCTGTTATTATAAAATGTAAACTTCAAAGAAATGTCCATTTACACAATTGTAAAAATATGACTTTGAAGCCAGTGTTAAAAATTACATAATGATAAAATAAAATCTTATTCAGTGAGCTTGACTTAAAAACAGTAAACATTGACAGATGATGTGTTAACTGAAAGCATTGAAATTTTTAAAATGCAAAAATATGAAATAGAATCAAGTAAAACATTTAAAGAAATTGCAACAGTTTTAAAAGACTACGCTTAATGGTGAATTACTGCATTCATATATTAATTTGTTTAAACTTTTATTTGATAGAATAAAAATAAAAGTTAAATTGTCTGAAGGAAGCAATTTAATATTGGCAAAAGTGCACAAATAATAAACACAGTATGAACTAATATTTTGTAATGGTGTGAATTAATATTCTGATGAAAAATGAAATTATTACTAATTAAGCTTAAATTGAAAAAAAAAATGATTATAAATTGGAGGAAAAGTAATTCAAAAATGAAATTGATGTCACTGAAAGGCTTTTTTAACTTTAAGATGGTGTAAATATAGTTTTTATTTGATATATTGGGAGGCTGTGGGAGAAAAATGAAACATCTTTTTCATGGGCATGGTACTGTTAATTCTTCAAGGATGTAATATAAGATTCAAATAAACACACAGGCATTTGATTTTTTTCATGCATTACTAATCACACTTGATTCTTGTGGAGCGAGACTAAAAAGTGTTAATGTAATTTTAACTTGCAATATCAGTGTTATTATATAGTGACTGAAGTATTAAAAAGGAAGTATTGAAAATGCAGATAATTTATTCTGATTAATGTATCAAGGCTTTTTACTTACATTTTGAAAATAGAGAATTACTTCAGTTTTACCGATTGTTTTGTAATTGCATAGCTATTGTTTAATTATTGATCTATTTGAAAAAATTGATCTGTTCATTTAAAAATAATTATTTAACCTTTATATGTCTGATATTTTTACTTTGACTTTTTCTTACTTTAAAAAAAAAATTGCATCAAACTTTAAATCCTTAAGACCTGCTGTTAAGGTCAATTATGTTTTACAAAAGAATATAAAAATAGAACTAAAGGTTATAGTTGTGCACAATGTAATTAGATTGAAATATTTTATAACCTACTTTACTAGTTTTTAAATTAGTGAAAGGAATTTTTGTATTAATATCATTTTTTCAACTACTAAAATTCAAAAAAATTGATATCTGCTACTTATTATAGTTTAGCTTGGGAAGATATTTTTGACTTGAATGGCTATAAATGTGAAATTTAAATATTGAGAGTAGTTTCCATGAAGCAACATTAAAAATATCTTATAATTGAAAGTGTGAAGAATTCAAATTATTTGAATTCAACCTTATACCTTTTACTAATTAATTTATATGAAATTTTAAACTTGTTTGCACTTTTTTACTTAGTGTCTTGAGATAATAACAATGAATAAATATCCTATATAGAACTGTTTCATAGTTATGACTAGCTGACATAACCATTGGTATTTCTTTGCATAATTTGTGTAAAGAAATGAACTCTTTATATGTTATCTCTTTGTTAATCATGTCTTTCATGCATGTTTTGCCTGGGGGGAAGTTAAGCAAATAGTCCACTTACATTAAACAAATCGGGGGGGGGGGGGAATTCTGATCAATGAGATGGCATTGACCAACTGATTAAAATATAGGAATTTCATTTTTTGGCAGCATAATAAACTAATTTCAGGAGGGGGGGAAATATGGACAAAATGCTAACAAAATATTTGATTTACCTTTCAAATAATTCTAATGTGAAAATTCAGAAAGTACTGGAAATGGGGGCATACAAACAAAATATTTCGGGGCTTAAAAATCTTTATAATTATGATGAAAGTATTGTGGGTGCATTGAATAATCATGGATCAAATTTAAAATCCATGGTGTTTAATGTGTAAAACTGTTATTCTTCTGTTTTCTCTACCAACTCCTTTTTCTTGTGCTGTTTTAACTTTTTTTTTCCATTCTTAAATGCTTATTTTGTTTATTTTCTATATCACCGTGATAGTGTTTGAGGTTTCTGATCTGGCTTTGATTAGATACAAAGATTAGCTCAAAATACATCGCTACTTCAGCTTTTGAAGAATAGTCTGTGTATTGAAAAAACTAACATTTATTCAGTATATTTCCTATGTGTTGAGCTAAAAATTTATTTCAATATATATATAATATAAGTGGTTTTCTTCTTACATTCAGGTTATGACTTTCTTCAGCATTTCTGTAGCTGTTTCGTTATCTTTTTTTTTTCTTTCTCTCTCTCTTTTACCATTTTTCAAACATTTTTGATGCTATTAATGCATTTGAAAAATATTAGCTTAATTTTAGTGACATTTTGCATTTTTAAATTAGACTTGCAGTTATTAATTTTGGGGTATTTAACCTTTTCTTTCTTATGGCAAGCAATTTTTAGCTCTGCTTTTGTTTCCTGTAACTTATTTGTTTTAATATTTTTTTTTAACATTTTTGGATTTTTTTTGCAGTTATTTTAATAAAATGTATATTTTTAGCCCAAGCACTCCACCATCAATCTGTGTATCCAACAGCTCCTCCAATAGGACCTGATGAGTTACCACCTCCCTATAGTCCTTTCCTTTATCAGGCTTCTATTAGGCAGTGTATGTCATTAATGTTCCATGTACAGATAGTGTGGAAGGCACTGTACTTAAATTGTATCATCTTACTATTATCAATTAAAACTTTATTTAGATTTAGAAAGGGAATTCTAAAAAGTTTTTCATATAAATAAAATTTAATTGAAGAAAGATCATATTTATTGAAATGAAATTATATAAATGTACTTGTTTTCATGCTATTTCATATTAAATGCAATAACTGTAAATCTGTTAAATTTTATAAATTTTGCTTTTTTTTTTCTTCTTTTTTTTCATATAGGATATAACCTAAAAAGTTATATACATTTTTGTGCATAATTTTAAAAATGTCAATGAATTTCTTAATTTTTATTTAATTAGTTTTGAGGATATAATCTTTCATGACAATTCTTTTTGCAAAAAAACAAAAACAAATTTAGTTTAAATCCTGGGTTTTTTTTAAGAATATTTTTTTATTTAAAAATCAAACTTTAATTCAATGTAAATTCAAAATATATTAGTAACTCAGTACTTTCCATATTAAAATTATTCTTCCAATAAAAAAATTTAAAATTATTTTTGTGATTGACCTTAATAACTTATTAAATCTTAAATTGATTTGTAATTTGACATAGTAAATAATTTTCTAAAAATTCTATTGATTTCTAGGAGTTTTTATATTACGAAGAGTTAATTATTCATTATGTAATACAAATTTAAATAAAAAAAGAAAGTCTTCAGTTGGAAAGTTTATTTAGATCCAGAAATAATTTATGGAAGAACTTTAGTATGTGTTTCTCATAATTAGTTTTCTAGACATAACACGAAATGCCTAACCACAGCTACAACTTAAAATATCCTAAATTCTGAAGCATTTCCACCTACCTTTCTTCTGATATCTTTTCAATATGCATGTTTTATTTATCACTATTAAAAAAGTTATAGAATAACAACACAGATCTTACAGGTCTCTTCTTTTTGACAAATACATTTGGAATTTTCTAAACTTGGGTTATCCTCAATGATATATATATTCAAAATCATTTTCTTATTCATTTTCTTCTCTTTGAATTATTATTATTATTATTATTTTAATTTCAAGTTTCTTCATCAGTTTCACAAAATTCATTATTATTTGTTTTTCTCTATATTTTTTATTGTCAATCATTCAACTTGACTAACTTTTTCAATGGTTCTTTTGAAATTTTTTTTTATCTATAATTTGAAATAAAATATTGTTGATTTCTTGCAACCTAATTATGCAAAGAATTTATTCTAATCATCAGTATGTTTTAAATCTTCCTGAGTCCGAAAAGTATGTTTTTGGAATTAATGCCTGACATTCTGTTTGTCCGATTGTAAACGCAATAACCGACACATGCTTTAAACTAGATAGATGAAATTCAATGTGTGATCCATATGCCAAATTTCTATATTTCTATTAAATTTTGAATAAAATATCTACAAAACATAAAGAGCTGAATGGGTAAATTTTAGTGTATTTAAATTGTTACTTTGAATCTCTTTAGTATGCGAGCCATTTATTTTGAAAGTGGGGCAAGTCCATTTTTGAAAAAAAATGGAGATAATGGCAGCTATAGATAAAACTTGTTATAATCTTTTTAAGGGTAAAAAAATTTATAGTAAAAAAAATATTTAGATTCTAGTATTTTAGAGATAGAAGTTTTAGCTCTTAACAGTATTGAAAATCTGTTTATTTTGGAAGTGGTGCAAGTCCATCTTAGACTGAAATTATATTTGACAAAATATATTAGCTCAAGTTGCTCTGCGGTGAAGGAAATGTGGCAGTTTGACATCATGTCTGAAATCTAGGGTTATTTCTATTTATCTATTTTTGATATTGAAAATCGGTGGTTGTACAGTATTTTATAAATAATAAAAAGTATATCTTAATTTTGTGTGTCGATAATAATGTTTACTTCCATCACCTATTATTCAATCCAGTGACAACGAAATAAATATCATTGATCACAAATTTTTATTGTCAGGACATTCATTTCTACCGAATGATCGTGATTTTTTGGAGTGGAACTATCCAGTAACTATTCAATCTAGAAATCAGTTCCTGGCATATTCCCCAGGATTACTATAAAATAATACAAAATTGTCAAAAACATAATAAATTTTTAGTACATGAAATTAGATATGGAAATTTATCTTCAACCTAACCTCTGGAAAAAGCGGTTTTACAAAGAAAGAAAAATGCCGATGGGGAAACCATGAATTGATTAACTATATGCTGGATCAGATTTACAAAGGATGCACCATACAAAATGTTCAACAAAACTTCGATAGAACGATATTTTGAATTTAAAGTTATTGATTTGTCAACATAATGAGGAAGGTAAATAATTCCAAGTAATTTCAGAAATATAAAATTATTTTTCATGTAAGAAAAAAAGGAGATATATTACATCTGAAAAAAACAAGGATATGATGGATTTATTACCATATATACCTCCCGTTCATTATGAATTTTTTATAATGTTAAATCTTGAATAAAATTCAAATTGATTATACTTACATATAAACTAAAATATAAAATTTCATTGAAATTATTAATAAAACTGAATTGTTTGTTATGTTATATTTTCAACTAGAATATTCTTGGTTTTGTTTCCTTTTTTATCAAATAAATAAATATTTATAAAAATTTGAATAGTATTTTGTTTTTATTCTTAAAAAAAGGCTGATGCAACTGAAATATTATTTCCCAATTAAATGAATGATTGCAATATTTCTTTAATTTTGAAAGTGAGGCAAGTTTATTTAGTTATAATGGAACTCTTATTTTTTTAGTCAGCACTGTAAACACTATTGGATCATAAACTTACATTATCTGGTTCCACAAAATACAAAAAATATATCTATTAATACTTACAATATTTTTTAATTTATTGAAATGCAAACCTTTAAATATCTCCCAATAACAAAAAAAAAAAAAAGACTTGCTTCATTTTTAAAATAAATGGCTCATGTCTTTTAAACACCTAGAGTGTAAATTTATTAAAATTTTATATCAGATTTATCAACAAGTTGATCATCTCTCAGTCTGCACTGCACATTCACATGCATGTAAAAAATATGCAAACACTTGTATAAATGAAATTTAACATGTCAAAAAATAAGTTGTCCAAAATGCAAGTTGAAATTCTTCATTATATTACAGATTATTAAACACTCGTGTGTATAACTTGTTTTAAGAGGGAAAAGAGAGGCAACATCTTTATTAGGTATTGTAAGTGACCACTTTTGTTGATTTTCCTTAATTTTCATTTCTTGTATTTTCTTTGATCTTGTTAATTGTATGCTGTTTTGGGGAAATCGGTATGAAAAACAAAAGTAATTTTTATTTCTTATATGCCTTTGTATCTTGGAATATTTCAAAACATTAGGACATTAAAAAAGCAGTGTGAAATTCATCATGAATGGTTAATGTTAGATGCCCAGTAAGCATCTTTTATTTAGATTATATTAACTGCACTTTTCATTATCAAAATTTTCTGAATCGTATATTATATGCATTTTTATTTAATCCTTCCATTATGTGACATGAAAATTTATATGACCTATAATTTAATTCGTATTTCAGCACCAGAAGCAGATCGACAAGCAACCTACGTAACAGTTCCTCCAATAGGGCCTGATGAATTGCCACCTCCTTATAATCCTTCCCCTCATGGCGTGCCCATGATAACATGTAAAGTATGCGGCTTCATGATTGATATTACTGGAAGGAGGGACCAACATGTTGTCAAATGTAGTAGCTGCAATGAAGCAACTGTAAGTTATTCCTTTTAGTTATTTTGTAATTTATCTAAATTTTTTATTGAATTGCTTACATAAAGTCTTATAAAATTTTTAGTATACTTGTTTACACTCAAAAACGAAAGTGAAATAATTTTTGCCTAAGAGAAATCTAAATTACCTAATTAGATTTCAATTACATTTTGTTCACAACTAAAAGGAAAATTTTAGTGCAATTATTGTGATTATTAAAAAATTTTTATTAATAAAAGACATGAAAATATTTTTATCTGAGCATCATATATCAAATATCACTTACTTTCACCTAACATATCATTTAGTTTTGATTACAGTATTACATATGCTGCACTTAAAAGAAATGCAAATTTTTTCCTCTATATATTGATAATTGTAGATATTTGTGTTTGTTTTAATTCCACTAAGTTTTAAAATGGTGCTAAACAATTTTATGTAAAGTTATCTAAGTATATATTGTGAGTTCTCTTTGGGCTGCCTTTTCTGATATTTTTCTTTGATTCTAAGGTTTCAAAGAAAAGAAAGTGCTTTTGAATAAAATGGAGCTGTTAAAGATTTGCATCAAAACAAGAATGTTAATTACAGAAAGCTGTTGGATCATTTATTTAAATTCTGCATTTTAAAAATCAAAATCTTGTGTATCAAATGTATAGTTTGAATCTTTGATCCATCCTTTATTTAATTTCTTTTTAGGACCCTTTCCTTTAATTATCTTAGAGAAAATTAGAAATAAAGAAATGGAAACTTTGTTTTAAAAATCGGTTGACAAAAATGATTGAAAAAATTGAGAAGTGCATTTAATAATTATAAATGAAAGATTTTTAAATTATGATAGAACAAGTATTTCATACTGTATGCTTCTAAGAATTAGGATACTAGAAATGCCATTTCTATGCGGGGGGGGGGGGGGGAGACAAGGAATTGGGTTTTGACTTTTATAGGATATACAAAATCTGCTATGATAAATAAGCATCGTACTAAATATTTTTGTTTGGTAGGAAAGAATTGTGGATGTAAGATTAAGATTACTTTTTCTCTTCTTTTGTTTAGTAAAACTCCAAGGATTAGAACAAAATTAAATTTCATACAGTTGATTAATAGAATTGTTTTAAAGTTTCTCATGTCTGCTATTGTTCAAAAAAATCAGTGTGTAGTTTTTTAATTGCTTAACCAATATGTATATTTATAAATTATATTTTGAAACATTGGTTCTTTATAATTTATACTTATGAATAATGCATTTGTATTTATATAATAATAAAGAAAATTATTTTTTATTCCTATGCATAGGAAATAAAAACTTTTTTTTTTTCATCTATCTTTTAAAATTCTTTTGGAAATTATATCTCATTGGAAAAAGTAGTGTTAATTTTAATTTTAAATAATTAATTTTTTTATTCAAATTTGATTCTTTTATTCAATGATTTTTTTATTTTTTTATTCAGAAACAAAACTTTTTTAATTTAAAATATTTTTTAGATCTTGGTTTTATTTTTTATTGTAGCAATTTTCTCATTATATTTATTGAATTTTTGATTTTGATTTTATAATGTTTTACTTGTTAGCCAATAAAAAGTGCTCCACCTGGGAAAAAGTATGTCAGGTGCCCATGTAATTGCCTCTTGATATGTAAAGCCAGTTCTCAAAGAATTGCTTGTCCTAGAAACAACTGGTATGTTGTTACTTCATTTTTTCATCAGATTTCTTAATATGTGCCTCTTTATATTGTTCTGATGAAATTCTGTTTTTATACATAGTCAGATGCTGAATTGTATAAAGCTAAAATAAATTAAACTTGCAGATTTTTTTTATTTTAATTAATTTTATATATAGAAAATAATATGTTCTTACAAAAATGCACTCATTTATTTTGCTGTTCCTTTCAAAATAGAATTTGTTTATCATTGTCAATGATTCTTATATTCATATTATGAATTATGCACCTTCTAACTAAGTTATTTTTTCTGTTTAATTTCGATTTAGTTCTTAATTTTCCCTAATTCCTATTAGTTCCTTAAATGTGTATTTGCATGCATTTAATATAACTAAAATATGCATATATTGATGATGTTGCAAATTTAACAAAAGTTGTCATTTTTAATGTCTGGTGTTATGAGAAAAACATTTGATTTATACGGGGTTGGAACTTTTCACATTGCATGTGAAGGCCCATATATGGTCTTAGTCTCTGTCCCAAATCTTATTCCTATAAAAAATATTGTTTTGTTAATATAACTTAGTTTTAAATTAGTGAAAAATAAATGATTTTTTAAGGTTGTTTTTAAAGCAAATTATAATGAATAAATAGTTTTTTTTTTTTTTTTTTTTTGCAGCTTTATTTTTATACAGTAGGTAGATATTCGTAGAATAGTAATTGATAAAATTCTTGCACTATATTAAATATTCACACAATATTTTATTTAATTAACTGTATTATTTTTGACTAACCATAGATAGGAATATATTCTTTTGTGAAATTTTCCACAGTATTATCAATTTTGGCTTTTCAGCAAATTAACATATGTGATGGACTTGGGCATTTTGTGGTCTTAATTTGTACAGATTAATCAATTTAGCATAACATTTTTGACTTAGCATCTTGCTAATTATTTTTTTAAAATTGTTTTATTATTATTTAGGAACTTTGGGAAAATGCTCATATTTTTGTTTTTTATGACTCGTAACTACTGTACATCTGGCTTGCATCCACTATATTTTTAACCAGAACGTAGTGTGTAAGAATTCTATAAATAACTAAGTGAATGAAATGAAACAAATAGGAATCGAACCAATTACGCTTGTCAGAGTGGTAATATTATTCTAAAATTTTATAATTCATAAAAATTCATGTACTTTAAAAATTTATTTGGTATTTTTATTTAAAAAATTTATTTATTATTAAAAACATTTTTTAATCAACTTTCTTGTGATCCTTTTCATCCCAGTACTAAGAAATCTGCTTCTTATAAGCATGAGATTTACAAAAACTATGAATCAAATTATATTTAAATAATTATTTGCATTCAGATATGATACTAATCTATCTAAATGTGAGCAATTTGAAATTGTTATATTTTAAATATCAGCTTGTTAACACAGATTGACTTTTTAGGTTATTACTGTAATACATACACACAGACATATATATTCACATTGTTATTTGATAAGACCTAAAAAACATAAATTTCATTGAATAAGTTAAAACTAATTATAATTCATGCTTATCTCAATGTATATGCACTATAAGATAAGCATTTTCTTTTTTTTTATCTTCATTTTAATATTGGCAAAAGCACATGCATGAATGTATTAATGTTTGAATTTCATCTTAACATTAAGAATTATTACAAATTATATGTGAAAAAAATAGTAAAAGTTAATTTGTTGAATTTTAAAATAATACAAAAGCCATTTTTGTGAAATAATAGTTTTAGTGCAGATCATCAATTTCCATAGATATGTTGTGGCCATTGCCCATCTGGCAAATGGTTAAGCCTATTTCTACATTCGATCAAATCTTGTATGATGTCTTTTTTTTTTTTTTTTTTTTTTTCCCCCCTTCTTCTTCATAACTTTTCTTCTTTAAATGAATAGAGATTTAATGAGATGTATCTAAAGCATTTCTAAATATTTTGCAGCTTCATTAAGTTACAAAGCAGTGAATTAAGTGCAGTGATAAAAACATTCAGTGAAACAGTCTGAAATGTTCTTATAATGATTTGTTCACATTTGACTGTTGTGATTCCGCAATATGTGTTAAGAGTGTAATCCTGATTTCTGTACAATCTGCATTAGCATTTTATGTGTAGCAAGATTTTTGCATTGTTTTGTAGCAATAGTTTCTGCAGTTACTTACTTTTTTCTATACTTATTACATATAATATTTACAATATAAATAATTTCATATCTACTGACTTTTTAGCAAAAATAGAGTTTACTTAATACATTATTAAAATATTTTTTATTAGCTATTGTCTGTTTTAAGTCTCTTTAAGTCTGTTTTAAGTTTTTTATCGTTTTATTGCCATGGAAATTTTTTAAGAATGTAAAATGAGTTTCATTTTTCACATCATTGCTCTCATATGCATATTATTTTCCTGATGTTTATTACATATTGTATACTAAAACTGTAAGAATAGTAATACTTGTAGACTTGTCAAAAGAATAAGTATATTTACTAGATAATTGCTCTATTTTTGATCATTTTAGGCTTTTTTTAAAAATATCTTTATTTAGAATTATATGTAATGTTTATAGTTAGTTGAATCATTTATACTATATTTTTTATGATTATACTATAAATCAGTTATATTTATCAATCATTTATACTGTAAAATTTCATCAGACTATGCATTTTTTTTAATTATAATTAGTTGTGGATTTTTAGCTAGAAGACTTTAGACATCTTCCTATCGCTTCTGGGTAAAATTGAGGCCTCAGACAGGTTGATTAAAAGTATATTAGCATAATTATTAAATAAATAAATTTATAAAAAATATAAATTCTTTGAGTTATAAGATATGTAGATAGGGAATTGTTTTATTATATTCATTTATTATGCTCTTTATATTCACCAAACATCTGCTTAAATAATATTGTATTCAAATATTGATGGGTAGATTTGCATCTAATGAGTCCCAAAAAATTAATAAATGAAATTGCACCAATTCTTGTAGAGTTATTAATATAAATTTTTTAAATAAATCAGTAACATAGTAACTTAAAAGTATGAGGGATGTAAATCTAAGTTAACAAGTTTGTTAAAAGATTAAAGTATGATTTTGTAATGTGTACTATTTAAAATTGCATTACTTTTTAATGTTATAGATTTATATATATATTTTAAATGTTGGTGAGAAATTTGTTTCCCTCTTTATCTACTAGCAAAAGAATCATAAATCTTACACCTGTACAAACTACTTATCCTTCAAGTTTACCTGGGATGTGCCAAGTTTCTTGTGCATATTGTCAAAGTGTTTTTCTGGTAAGTTTTCTTTGATAATTTCCACTTTTAAGCAGTTTTATTTCACTTGACTCTTGTCTTGTTTGTAACGATGGGATTTTATAATAAGCTTTTCAGCCACTTTCTGGTGTTTTGGGTTTTTAAAATATACATTTGTATGTTATTGATGACATTACTGTATATTAATATTTTTGCATTTTGAGTTTAATTTTTAATTCCTTACTTATGACATCTTCTGATATTAGACTTTAAAAAAATAGGTTTCAGTATTCTCGAATATGTACAATGGTGAATTATAAAATAAAAATAGGACGTGGTGAAAAAAAGAAAAAACACTTTTTAACATTCTATTCTTAAACACTTTCTAACATTGTGTTCTTAAAATTTTTCATTAAATTTTGACTCATCTCAGTTCATATGAATAAAGTAAACAATTTTTTTTCTTTTTTTACATTAATAGTATTTTGCTTAAAATTTTCTTTTATTCTTATAGTATATGAGTTTTTAATGAGCGGAAGAGAAAATTTGCATGCCATAAATTTTTTGTCATCTAAATAATTTTTATTTAAATAATATGTTTGAGGCTAAGGAATGTTGGAACTTGTTAAAAAAAGAAATTCCAAAACATTTTTAAATTTTTTTAGTAGTTTATAAGGTTCTGCATCAGTGAAATATTCTCTCATCAGTTTGACATCATTGGCAATCAAACTGTTAACTAATCAGATAAGTTCCAAAAATTATGAATTGTCAAGAAAAAGTTAGTTTTAAAAAATTGATTTGCTTAGTGGATCAATAATCCAGTTTTTATTATAAATAAAGTTTTCCCAAATTTCTCTGAATTTTGTTTTAATGTTTATTGCTCCATTTAGTATTGTTCTTTGAAAAAAGTAATATAATTAATAATGAAATAAAATAAAAATTCTTATGGAACAGCTTTTTAACATTATATATATTATGAGCAAAGTAAAGTGAACTTGAAATGTTAAGTAAATCTTAATCTAGTTCTTACTGCACAAATGGAGAAGTTTGAGAGAGAAGTTCAGAATTCAGTACTGAACATAAGAAGACTGAACTATAATGATAATAATTTTAATCCTTTTCATTGCTTATTTTAAAGTTAGTTTTAAAATAAACATTTGCTGTTGTTGTTTTGTATGTTTTTGTTCTAGAAATAATAATTAATATATTTTCTTTCTTATAATTTCGGAATAATTTTTATGAAGTAAAGTTCTTCATCATATAAAGAACTGTGCTTTTTTGAAAGCTTGATATTATATTTTTGCTATTTACTGTTTTACATTGGTTTTGTAAATATGATTCTGTGTTAATCTTGTGTCCAATTTAACTCATTTTGTGGTTTTACTTTGATTCTCTCAATATTAATATCAGTATTCTTGTATTTTACTTTCAATTTTTGAAAGAGTTCCAGACATATTCTAACTATCAGTATATTTATATGAGTGAGTAATCATATAGTGTTATTTATATATTTTAAAGATACTTAATAAATTATTATTCTAAAAATAAAAATCCCTCCCCCAAAAGGAGCATATTTAAAATATTTTTATATATCCTTTTATTTGTATTTTACTTTCTTATCTAAAAATCTTTATAATGTGGCATTTGATGTTTTATTTTAGTTTAACACTCTGACCAATGCTTTAGCTCGCTGTCCTCATTGCCGTAAAGTGTAAGTATCACATATTTTGTTTTTATAGAGTGAGTTAATTATCTCTGAAGCATAGAACCCTTTTTTAAAATTTTACACTGTTTCAAATAAGGATTCAAACATTTTATTCAAGTATTATATCTTTGCTAATCATGTTAGATGTATATGAGAATATTTTCTTGCAGATCTTCTGTTGGGCGAAGGTTTTCTGTTAGTCGAGGTACCATGTACATGATTGCTGCTTTTGTGATGTTGATTATAGGTATAGGTGTTACTGTAAGTATAACATATTATATTTTTATTCATATTATTATACAAAATATTATTCAATGTATTTTGTTTCCTATTGAGTTTTGCATAAGTAATAAAATTCTACTTGGCAACTTCTGAAAATATTTAATGGAATGTTTATACACTAAATTAAACAGCAAAGCTCCAGCAAAATAATTTTGTGGAATTTTTTTTTATCCATTATTTGATAATGTAACCTATTTTTAACTATTTAAACGCCTTAGTTTTTTTTTTTTTTAATTTTAAATCAATCTTTCAAAATTATATAATTTAACCAATTGTTAATTCATGTCAAATGCATGTTAATGCATGTCAAAATTTTGAAATGAAATCTGTACTATATGTGGGTTTTTTTTTCCACCTTTATTGATTTACTGTTGAATTCTAATTTGCTAAGTAGGAATAGAATATTTAATACATTTTATTGATATTTCTGATTAACTAGTGATGCCAATTGCATATTTTTTATGAGGAAAATCGATAAGTTTATTATACCAATTCCTTTTTAAACATCAATTGAACAGAAGTGTAATGTAATGTTTAGTATTTGAGAAAAGCAAGGGAATCATATTTTTAAATGATTTGTGTTTTTCTTTGTTATAAAAAAAATGCTTTTCAAATTATGCTTTTTTACCTTAGAAAAAGAATTATCTTGTGTTATAAATTTTAATATGCTGAATTAAGTAACCTTTGGTTTTATGTCCCCATTCCATTTCTGATTCAACATGTTTTTTTAAAAAAAATTATTGTTTTGCATTTCTTTTACTTTTTTAACTGTGACAAAACTAATAAAAATTATTTTTTTCCCATGAAGAAAAATATTTGTAAATCAGAAAAATAAGATAATTTTATGATTATTATTATTTTGAAAAATTAGATTTTTAAATTTTGCAATTTCAAAGGCAATTTAGGTTGTTATTTTGCAGTTTGATATTTTATTCCTGGAAATTTTTTTTGTGTTTTTTTTGTTTCTTTTTAATTTACATTTTATATCTGTAATGCAGGTGGGAACATATTCTTATGCTGCTAATCATGGAGGTATATATTGTATATATGTAGGTAAGTTAACATTTATCAGTGTTCTGTTAAATATATTATCGCTAAATTTCCTCTTTTTTTTCTAGTTTTCTTTTTTTATTATTGTTTTATCAAAACCACTTGCAAGAGGAAAATCTATAAATTGTCCATTCTTTGCTGGTATGCAACTTTTCCACGTATAAGAAGTGCTAAAAATGTATAAGACTGTATTTGCTATTTTTAATTTTCCTATTCAAACGTTTATAGATCATTTGAATGTTACGTTAGCTATTTAATATTCTGTTTCGTTAATATTCATTAAATTTATACTTGTTATCTTCAGATACTGGTGATTGTATCATGAATAATATATAAAATACATTAACAGTGAGATAAAATTTAAAAGTATAGACAAATGTATTGGAACTAGGCTTTATACAAAAACAGGTTTTCAAATTCAATATTTCCAAAAAACCGGTTTAAGCCAGTTTTCGAATTTTTGTCCCAAAAAAAAAATAGAATAAGGAAAAATATATTTAATTTATATAAAATAACAAACGTAATCAATGTCAAAGTTAAAATATATACATAAAAAAAAAATTAGTCTTGTTCTTATTTTGGACACAATATTGCCTGAAATAGAAAATGCTTGCTCACTACTACTAAACTTGATTTTATAGTTTTCATGGCATCAAATAACAAATCTAAATTTTTTTGTTCTTTTATTCATTACCTCAAATAATGAAAATACAGCTTTCAGTGTCTTTGGATTTGTAAGTTTTTTTTTTCAGGGTCTTCAAGGAAAGTTATGAATCGATTTTTTTATGGCTTCTTTTAAAAAAGCATTACTCTGATGAGTAGTTTCTTCGATTTACTCTTCTTCAGAATTGTTTTCCACATGAAAATTTGGAAATATTCTAGACAATATCTCTCCAGATAACTTAATAATTTCGGTTTTTGAAGCTAAAGAAAGTACACTAGATTTCTTTGCTGAACTAAAAATGTTTTTTGGATATCCCAAAAGAGTTGCTAATTCTACTTGTCTTCTTTCTTGAATTTGTTCTTCTAAAGCATATAATAATTTCAAACTTATTTCAGTGTTTAAATTTTATAATTCATTTAACAGAAATTTAAATATACTTTCACTTGTTAATAAATTGGCATTTCGTCGCCCTAAGCCTTCAGCTGATAGACAAATCAGACCCAACGAATAATTTTTTTTTTTTTAAAGAGGAATATCCAAGCATTCCAGAAAACTGGTTTTCAAATTTGACAACTGGTTTTTAAAACCAGATTTGAAAAACTGTCAAACCCTAATTGGAACACCATGTAAAAAGAGAAACATTAACCTTTTGGGGACGAACATTAGCAATGGCAAGAATGCTTGGGCAACTGTTTACCAATGCTTGTCCCTAAAGGGTTAAATAGCTTTTTTGAAATATAAAAAGAGATTCCATTAGTATTTTGTACTTTTTTTTAACATGTATTAAATATTCTTACTTAATTGTTGTAAATCTTGTTTATAAATAAAAATCCACAAATAGTTTATAGACTATAAAAACCCAAACTACTGAATGAATTTTCTTCAAATTTTATACAAATATTATGAATCAGAAGGAAGATAACTAGCTATTAATGAAAATTTCAAGGCAATTAGTTATTTTTAGTAATTAAAAACTACTTTTATGTAGATTCTTTATGTAAAAAAATGCTTCTTCAAATGCTTTTTGTTGTTGTTGTTGTTACTTATGGCACTTTACAAGCCCACTTGACGGCTAAATCCACTATCAACGATTTAAGCTGAGTGTGCAGTAGCTTCTGTGGGCTAAGACGCCTGAACACCTGAGGGCAAAAGTTTGCTTTCTAGCTCCATATGAGAATGACACACACATTTGCTTACACAATCGCTTTTTACAGGGGAGGGGGGTTCATTCACACACCTCGCAGATAGAACACAGGATAGAGAAAACCATGTTCGAACTCTGGACGCCCAGATCACTGGAAAGGCACAACCCCTAGGCCAGGTCACCGGCAATGCTTTGTTTACTTGATTAATATCAAATTAAATTATTTTTGATACTTTAAATTATTTGAATGACTGTTTGCTATGTGTTAATAAATTTTGTATAATTTATTACTAACTTGTACATCAACTTAGTTTTTGGCATTTTTTAAAATTGTTTTATGCAACTGATATTCTTATTTTAATTAAAAATAAAGTTTATGTATTATACAATTTAAAATATTTTTTAAAAAGGTGTGTAATTTTCATTCATATTGGCATTTTATTTTGTTTGATTATCAAATATATTTTTACCTTCTGATATTCACTAAATCCACTTTGGAACATCAATACAGCAACCCATTTAATTTTGGCTTACACAGTTTAAACCTTGTTCTGACTATTTTTCATACCCTTTTGGTTCTTTTAAGAAGCAATTAATTCTTTTTTTGATAAAGAGTCCGTGATGAAAATTCAGTGAAACAAATTGTTACTATGTGGTTATCATGAAAAGTAGCATTGTTTTTCGATAATAGAATACATAATATATTGTTTCATTCTTCTTTAAAACTAATGGAAATAATGTTAAAATGTATTCTAAAATATGTACCTCAGTAAACTAAGAAGTAAATTTTGTCTTATTACAATTTATCTTTTAATTGGCCACTGGAGCTTATTTTCTGGTTGTCTTAGATAATATTCTCTGCAATACTGAGATCTTTGCAAATGCATTGCATCATTTATGTGATTGATTGATTGAATATTTTTCTATTATACATGATTATCAATAACACTTTTCATTTTTGTTACAGGAGGTTTTGTATGTTTCGTCTTGTTGTTCTTTAAGTCTATATGTTATTTTACAATGAAGACTAGTAGCATTCAAGGACCAGTGTAAAATGATGCAAGTTACCTTTGTTTCTGTGAGAAATTTGAATTTCACAAAACATTTTAAAATATAATGAAATATGTAACCATTTGTTGTAAATCCTATGTAGGGCACTCGTTTTATTGTAATGTAATAATTTTGGACTATTTGATGTACTGATTCATGCATACTGTATCATTAGTGTTGTGCATTATTATTTTCATTAGTAGGTTGCAGTTCGTTATGGAAAATTTAATACAGTAAGTATAATTAATTTATTAAAATAAATTCATAAATCCCTTGTAAAAAAAAAAACAGAATCTCAAGTTTGATATAGATCATAAATTTGATGTCATATACCTCATTTGTTGGAGAAACATAATTCTTTAAATTAATCATATTTCCTTAAATTTTGATTTTAAAAATTTGTTTTACATATATTTTATATCCAAAATATTGCAGTTATTTTAATATCACGTCTCTTTATGAGAATGTTTATTAATATTAAAATCAATGACTGTTATCCAAGACTTTATACAGGCTTCCTACACTAAAAAAATAATAATAACCATACAAAAATCATATTTATAAAAAAATGGGCTATTATATGTTTTGTCACCCATTCTCTAAGTAATATGTCAAAGATTTACTTGCGATATGAACCTTTTCTTGTATTAATATCATGTTTGTGTATCTAGGGGCTAGTGGAAATGTCAAAACCGAAGTTCAGTTATTTATTCATTGATTATTTCAATAGCCCATGAGTATGATGAGTTAACTATATAATTGTAATTGTGCTTATTTAAAATGTAATTCAAAAAAGAAGAAATTACTTATAATGTTTTAAAATAACATTTATAGTTCAATCAAAATGCAGCTCTATAAAGTCCACAAATAAATTGATCAAAATCTTTGGCAATCTTATTTATTACCTTGTAATTCAATCTTTAAACAAATTAAGTGGACTATGTACTGATTTTTATGTATAGCTTTGTTAGTGAAATATATATATTCCCTTCTAAGTTTATTTTCTTAAAAACTTGATTGAGAATATCAAAAACTGATTATCCGTGTACTTTTACAATATTACATTTTTTAAGGTAAAAAATGCCATGCCTTTTTTAATTGACTGTGATAATTTTCATTTCTCAACAAGGATGTTTGAACTTTGTTTATCATTTTAATCTAATTCAAGTTCTAGTCTTCTTTAGCTTTATCCAGTTTGTTATAGTTTTGACATTTAACATGAAATATTGTGATTTAATTAGATATGTTTTGTTAGAACATATGGTATGGTACATTTGTATGAAGTTATATGAATGAAATTTAGACAACTAATTCAGTTTAAATATCTGTTTTCTGAATTATGAAACCTCTATAGCTGTTGATACTTTGAATAATGTATTATTGTAAAAAAATTATCATTATTTCTTATTGCATTTTCCAGTATAAAGATTAAGTAGGCGAAAAAGTATTTTTCTTATTAATTTGTTTTTAAAATAACATGCATTTTAGTAGCATAGAAATAAGTTTCAAATTTTAGTTCTCTTAAATTGTTGCAAGAAATTAAAAAGAGTTTTTATACTATGGTATTAATTTATTTTGTATACAACTCTTTATTTTTTATTATATGTTGACATTCATTAGATATGAATTTCTCTATGTATAAAACAAAAAAAAAATAATTTTGGAAGATAGTTTTAGAAATATTTTATTATTCATATTTTATTCTATTCTTTAAATGTTTTTCTCCCTTCATTATTAAAAAAAAGAATTGAATATAATCCTTCAGATAAATTTAACTAATAATCTAATTTTATTAAAATAAAAGCTTCAAAAGATGTCATACTTTTAAATATGAAAAACATAATTCTTTTTAGATATTTGCTTTTGCACCCATTAGATGAGTTGAATATTTTTTTTAGCAGATAATGTAAAAAAATGTGCCCTACATTAAGTTGACATTCCTTATTTTAATCAACAGTTATAAACTTTTTTCATAGTTAAAAATTTGAGTATTGTTTCGTAAAGCAAAATTCATTACAAATCATATTGCAGCAAATGAGTCTATAGATGTTAATTTTTTTTTAATGTACTGAATTGTTTAGATTCTTTGATTGCATCTTTATAGTAAAATGATTGTTTTTGATTTCAATTAATTTGGCTTCAGACATATATATACAGTTTATAACAATAATTTACATTAAATGAAATATTTTTTTAAATGCAGGCTTTTGTGTGTGAATTGTATGTTGACTTAGTGTAAAATAATGTACAGAAAAAAAATGTGATTGTATGTTTTTTATGTGTAGAATTAATTCATGCATATATACTAATGCACTGCTGATGCTTTTGTGGCAGTTTAGCATTAAAAAAAGTGAGACTGTAAATTGTAAAAAATATCCTGTAATGGTCACTTTTTGCTTTTGTTTCTCAATATTTGAAAATAAGTTTATGAAAAATAAGTCTTTATGCTTAAATTGCTATTAGAGATGCCTATACCTATGAAATACAAATATTATTCAAATTATATACTCTTGATATATATTTTTACTTTTATTTAAGAGTAATTTTTCTATATATTTCATATGAAGTTTCTCCCTTTGCAAACTATAGCTTTCAACTGTTACCATGAAATTTGTTTAAAACTAAATGTGATCAAAATTTCTCAGTGTACTTGGAAAATAAAGTTAGTTAAAATTCTTCTGTGTGTATTATGTTTGTGATTTTTTTTTTCCCTCCTTTGTTGAAGAATGAATTTTCTTTTAGTTACTTTATATGTCTTTATGTATTTTTATGTTTTGTCTAAATATTCATGTTTATTTTAAATAATTTTTATAAGATTCACATTAAATCTTTGTTCGAGAAGCATATTTCTTATGAATATAAATTAGTTTTGTAATAATTTAAGTTAGGACATTTTAAAATATGCAAGTATTTTCTCAAATTGAACAATGTAATTTGTATTTTAAATAAAACATGTTGAAAGAATTTGTAACTCTTTTTCTTTTCTTATGATTCATACTTATTGCAAAGTGAAAGAAGATGAAATGTATTTATATTAGGGCTGCGGTGGTCTGATGATAAGGTCTTGGCTATGAAACTGGAGTGTTTCGGATTCGAGACCCGATTCTACCGATGAACCATCGTGTGAGCGGGTCTGGCGCACGCTAAATCCGTTGGGGCCAAATGTCCTCCCGCTGGTGTGGTTGGAGGTGGGTGCCAGCTGTGTCGTCCTCGTCATCTGACCACAGTTCACAATTATGAGGTCCGTCCTCAAAATAGCCCCAGTATTACTTTAAAATGGGACGTTAATATAATTAAACTAAACTAAAATGAAATGTGTTAATAAAATTATATGAATTGCTTTAATTTTTCTGTTTTAATATGATATGGTCAGAGCATTTTTATTTATTCATTTTCACAATATTCACATCTTTGGAAAATGTTAGAAAATTTAAAGTCTTTTATTTTTAACTTTTTAGAAAATACTTTTAATAGAAAATTATTCTAGCACTGCTCCTAAAGGAAATATTTGGAGTCATTGTTGCCACACAAATATGCTATATTGTCAAAATTTAAATTTCTGCATTTGTATGAAAACTGAAAAAACAAGAAAAACCGACTGCATATGTCTCAGTATTTTGCATTAATAAATGAAATGCATACCCAGAGAAGTATTGTCCATAACAATTAAAAGGGAGGGGGGCTTTTTATTAACGTAACTGGTGGATTGCTTCTTTGCATTACTTAAAATTAAGAGATTTTTTTTTTCTGATATTGAAGTAAAGTTTCTACACGGTATCTCAAAGCTGGCATCCTTAATGTAAAATTCAAAGAGAATTGGTTTACGAACGTGTTTTAAAAGCATGAACAGAAAGTAAAGATGGAGACAGAAAGTTTAATGTTCCAAAGATAAACTTCGATGCAAAGGATTACATCGACATGATCACATGGCTTGAAAAGGATGTAACTGAACCTCCCTTGTTAAAACATGTTTCCAGTGACTCTCCAAAGACTTTATAAGGAAGGCATCTGAAACTGAACCAAAAAAGTATGGGGGACTCGGTTATTGACTTTTCCCGGCTTCCTTGTCACATGCAAACAGTGGAAAGAGCTGTTGAACTGGTGCCCGAATCGGCTCAAAATGTTCTGTGGTTCAATGGCAAGAAAAGATACACAAGAGCAAAAATCAACTCACGTGTGAATATGCCAAAATTTAATTTAAAAAACAGCTTAAAGTGACAATGAAGTGAATACAAATACTTTGCAGCTGTAACATTTGTTATCATTAGAGATACAGAAGTAAAAAACGTAAAATTTTACGTAAAAAAATATTTTTTTTATTATTATATTTTGTAATTAATAATTTTTCCGGTTGCAATGTTTAGATATGTATTCAAAATCATCTTTTATAATATTATATGAAGGAAAATTTCATAAAAATATTTTATCAAATTTTATAATTTTTCAATTTTCTTACAAATTTGAAAGCTCTTTGCGACACCTCTAGATATTGTTGTATTGCTTTCTCTTATTATTTTTGAATCTAAAAGCCGACGCTTCCCACTATTACCAAACTAAAATCTAAGAAAAACTTTTAAAGGACCATTTTAAAAATTTCCAATTTTTTTTTTCTCACTTTTCTTACAAATTTCAAGCTTTTTACGGCACCTTAAAATAATATAATATTGCAATCAAATTTTTAAAAATTGTTTTTGAACCTTAAAAGGAAACTTTTCCGCACTATTACAAAACTAAAATCTGAGAAAAAATTTTAAGGCCATTTTCGTTCCACCCTAATGTATAGTTTTTACGCCTCCCAAGTTCATGTAAAATCCGAGATTCCTTTATTATTTAATCTAAACATCTCCTATTTTGACTAAATAAACACATTCTGACCCATGCGTAAAAGCGCAAAGGATTTTCAAATCTGAAAACGAACAGTACCAGGGATGCCTGTATCTGTTGTATTTAACTCAGATTTTTACTTATTAGTACATGAATCACCTAAACAAACCTGTATTGGATTAAATTTTTAAACCAGCAAGAGTGGTCTCCTCAAAAATTTCTCGTATACTTCTATTATTAGAAATGCATATAATAGTTACGAAATACGATTGTGTATCAGACGCGCTCAGTCGCAAGTTTTCCTGCCAAAAGTAATTAAGTCCCAGTATACCTATAATAACACTATTTAATGAGTGAGTGCCTATGCGATTGAGTGCAAGTCCCACAATCCTCTAAATAATAACCTTTGCCGTGAATTTAGCATTTTTACTACGTCATCTTTGGCGAGTTTTTTGGCAATTGATCCCTAGCATACGGACAAAAGTATTCAAAAATTGAATTTAGTCTTCAGGCATGTTCTTCCCAACCAAATGAAACAAAAATTTGACATAAAATTATACTTAAAGTCGCAAAATCATGCAACAAAATGGATATATTTAAATCTTCACATTTTTGAGTTATCGCATTTACATGTTTCTGAAAGTACAGACTGACAGACGGTCAACCGATTTCGTTCAACATTTGGTTGGCTTCTACAATAACGATGTTAAATCTGCGTTGAATTTAATCTGTATAGGCTCTCTTCGTTTTGGAGTTATCATGTAAACTTAGATCCGAACTGCCGGACAGACAGATTTCCTCTGAATAGATTTTGATAAAAATCCGCTCTTCAAATCTACAAATGTGGTTTTAACCCTGTATATCAAATTTCACCCGTCCTGCTTAAACCCTTTCGGAGTTATTTTTGTCACAGATAGATTGACATTCAAAACTGTGTTTTTCGAACCCCAGGAGGTCTAAAACATGGAGTTCCGCCAAAATCTAGAGATTGAATTTTTTGATGATTACTATATTTTCCATACATTAAGTATAGAAGAAAGTAAAAAGTGAGCAAATTTTCCATTTTTATTGAACATGGAATATAGCCTTCCTTCCAAGATCAAAGTGGATAATCACCATAAAAATAAAAGTACTAAAAGTGGAAGCGAAATGGATTGAGAGATTTTTTAAAATATCTTATTACAGATTTTTTATTTTTTTAGCAGTTAACTATATTCCTGTTTTGTTTTTCTTTCTGATTATGCTGTCCTAGCCGGCAAGGGTAGATTTTGATTATATGAAACAAAACTTCAAAATTGTTTGAACCTTTTCTCTTACCTGATAGCGTAAACTCTCTGTAAACATATAATTATGATATACTTTGAAGAGAATTTAGCTTATTATTATGATATTGAATCGGGGAATGCGATATGAACCTAAGAAAAACCACAGCTTGCAAATGGATTCTCATAGTTTTTTGGCCATTTTTCTTACAGTCAAACCTCGCATAATGAGCAAAACAAAATGTAAAAAAGCGACTCCCTTGACGAGCAATGTTTCGCAGAAAGAGTGGCGAGAAGACGTGACGTCAAATGCTCGATTGGCTTGTATCACTTTGTGATGAACACTTGTTCGCTTCCTTATGTCTATATGCGAGAAGTTTTGGCGGAATAGTTTGTTGAACGAGACTAGGAGCGGTTTCAAGAAAGGCCTTTAGAGCTTTAATCGATAAGATTTTGTTTCTGGCCAAGATTATAGAGCTAGAGGTGGATATGAACGATATAGATGAGTTGGTAGAAAAACATGGGCAGAACTGCAGGAAAGATTATGAAACTGAATTCTGTCGCAGTAAAATGATACAGTGAAGATATGGTTAGGGGAGGAAGAAATAATAGATGCAACAGAGATCTGCCAGTGAAATGAGAGAGATACTGAAAGCATGGGAAATTTTTACAATTTATGTTCAGAAGCATCGCCTAGTGTGCTACAAATTCATTTAATAATGCTGCGTATCATTTTCGTCAATTTTTGAAACAAAGCCAAAGACAAGTGTTGTTAAACTATTCTTTTGTAAAAAGCATGCATTGAAAATAAGAAATTAAATTTGTGTATCGAATTTTATCTATCTAGCTCTCTTTGTTTTGAAATTATCGTGTTAATTTGTATTCGAAAAAGCGGACTTCTTCAGAACAGATTTTACTCAAAATTTGATAGAATTCTGCAAATGTAGTGTAAAGACAGTACATTAAATTTCAACTGTCTTATCTCAAAGCGTTTATGAGTTATCTTTGTCACAGACAGACAAACGGACATTTTTCAAAAATGTGTTTTTCCAACTCAGGAAGGTCTAAAACGTGGCGATTCGTCAAAATCTCGAGTTCGAATTTTTTGACGATTACTATACTTTCTCTATACTACGTATACGAGAAATTAAAAATTGTTTACTTTATGACTGATTCGCTTTAAGAGTAAGATTCGAAAACGAATTATACTCGTAAAGTGAAGTTCCACTGTGCATATACTTCGTTACTTCGGAAATAATTAAATAACAAAATAGCGTGGGAAAACTTGCCTCATTATCATGAAACATCATTTCGAATCATGTTTATAGCAATAACATTGCAATATAGGGGGGAAAAAATTCAAAATCAGAAATTCGAGCCGTAAAAATACTAATCGGTTAATCATGCAAAACGTACTTCAAAATTCATATTCCCATACTATTGAAGGCACGTTTTCAGTAGAAATACCTATTCATCGAATGCGCATTATTTATTTAATTTTGAAACCCTTTGCGCACGTTGCAGTAATTAAAAATTATAATGACATCATAAGCCAGGTTGGGAAAGAAAGGAGGAGGCTCTGCTTTAGAACGTCATTTTTTCCCCCTCCGCCATTTTGACAAGAAACAATTTCGCAATAGTTTAGACCGTTTTTACTGGTTATTCTCCCTTTCATCCGAAGAAACAGATAGTTTATTAAACTAAGTTCTTTTAAATCAAGAAAACAGGCTTATAGAGTGAACAATGACAATAATGAAAGTTGTTTTTAAAATATGAATATGGTGTCAGAACTGTGTATTCAGTGATTTGGTTAATATAAATTTCTTCATAACAATAACAACTTTAGAGATGGATTAACGAGATTAAAATTCAACTCTTGTCAGTATTATAAAGGCTGATAACTCTCTTTCATGCAAGCTCAGAAAGCAGTCTAACTAATGTTTTCACATTGCAATTCACAATTAGTGTAGATGGACCATTGGTTCCATTCAAACAGACTTTTTAATTCTTATTTACAAAAGGAAACTTTTCTTGTGCTGCATTGCAGTATTTGGACACTATTTGGACGGACTGAAGATATTTAGTATTTAATAATTCTGCTTGCGTTTAGAAAAATGGGGATAACAGCCTTTACTGCTGTAAATCCTTAAACTCGTTGTTTGAAAGTTTCACATGCCTGTTTAAGACAATATGCATCTAAAAATTACTAAAACATATGCAGTTAAATTTGTCAAATAACTGTAAAGTTTCATGAATTGAATCCATTTTTCATTGTAGCGTTATTTTCTATGCAAGCTATTCGGATTGCATAGATTTCAAGAATGCATGTTAGTGAATGTTGCATCATGGACATATTAAATTTCAATCTGCAAAATAAAAGTTTGCTTTGCTCACATCAGCGTTTGTACTGTGACTGAAATTCTTAGTAAAAGAAATTTGCAATGGATTAAAATCTTCTGCATACTTATCCACTGGCTCCAGATGTCATTCAGATGCCAATAATAAGATTGAATGGATTTCGTAATCAATTGATAATTGTCATCTAGTTGTCAGCAGTCGACAAAGCAGCATGGCAAGGTGAGTCGCATTGTTTTTGAAATATCTCATTTATCAGTGTCAATGTTTGGAACAAAACTTTCAACATAGTGTTACAACATTGAATTTTCTACATTCGTATCATTTCTATTTATTTTCATCTAGTTTCGAGCCCTTTATATAAAATCTTAAATTTTAAATAATTATTATTTGTTGCATTCATAGGACCTAATTATTTAACTTTGCATAAACTTCATGCTTATTTTGTAATTTGCATTTTGTCAATGGATAGCAGCAGATCAGTGTGTGTATGTAAAGTATATGGCCATTTAGATCTAAACAAAAGTATGAATTTCCCTGATTTACGTAGCTTATTGACAATATAATAAATGATAATTTGACCTTTCCTTATGGACATACAAATATTGATTATTAGTAATTTCGAAGAACGATGTTCTAATTCGAAACTGAAAGTATAGCAGATACAAGCAATATGTTATTTAATTAAATATATGTTAATATTTTGTAATTCTAATTGTAAAAGTTCTAAAGTTAGCAATCGGTATTTATTTTCCCATACAAAACCACTTTGATCAATAACCGAATAACGATAACAAAAAGTAAAAGAGGGAGAAAACACGAATTTAATAACATTGTACACACACAAAACTCAGTGCAACAAAAACTATGAAACAATTCAAAAGCAGTTGCAGCTATAGATAACAAATTTTTAAAGCAAGTTATATTATTTGTTTATTAGATGCATTTATCAGATGAAATTATTCTATCAGATCTGCAAATCTTTCGCGATGTTTCTTCTAATCTACACATCTTTTAATTGCTTATCTTTGACATAGGGTTTTTTAAACACATTTTAACATTGTAACTAAGTATTAAATCAAATTTATTTCGAGCAGAAATTATTTGGTTTCAGCATTAATGATTCTTTTAAAAACATGAATGATTTTTTTTTTTACACTCGATAGTAGAATTTGGTGGCATGATCTGATTGTTGATGAACTGAAGTTCGCCTAAGACAAAACTCTCTATTGTATTTATCTCTCTCCCCTAATGGACAAAAATCTGTTAGCGTGGATATAAACCTTTTTGAATTCCTTATTTTCAGGAAAGTGGCAATGTTTCAATAGCTTCGAACACTTATTTTTAGGTAGTCCGGAAATATTTATTGAATTATGTATGTATGGCTTCAAAATAAATATAAAAACTTTGGTTGATCAAAGGACTTGTTTGTTAGTTGGAGCCATGAATTGTTGTCCGAGTGTTCTGATTGATGTTAAGTATCTCTAATGTGATAACTGCTAAAGATTGCGAACCGAAAAATTTTCAAAGCATTTTTCTGATTTCGTTGCAAATTAAATATTGATTATATATTGTTGTTTTTTTACTAAGTGTTTATCTCTCATTGTCATAGATCTCTGAACAATATCGACCTAAATTTAGCGAGCAAACTGAGTAATTTTTTTAATATATGAATATGCTTTGTAAAATGTTTTGTTTTGCAATTTGCCTGGAATTTTTCATTTTTTTTTAAAACATCAATATTAAATAATGGAAAACCTCATTGCCAAACAATGCTTAATGTATAATTTGCAAATGAAAATCCTAAGTCCTTCCATAAAAATAAATAAATAAATAAATTTATTTATTTTTAAAAATTTTAAAATAAATAGTTTAAAAATTAATTTATTTTAAAATAATTAATAATTTTACAAATAGAAGTTTATCAATTTAATGCCAGAAACCGAAATTTAAATAGAGATATTTATTATAAATCAGAATTTAAAAATAATTTCTAATATAAAAATATTTCTAATAAAACATAAAAATATCCCTTGTTTTAATTTTAGTAATAAAAATGTACGAAATTAAAGAATATTAAAATCCAGTACAAGAGCACATTTTTAAAAGTAATGAGAACTTTTTTTTTATCAAATTAGATTAAGCAGTTGGCAACATAAAATTTAAACGGATGATTGGTTTTAATTCTTTTTACTTTAATATTGAGTTGAAGATTTAATTGGATTCATAAGAACGTTTGGATGTAGTATATACAAAAAATGTACTACAAGAATTTCGGATCCTTTCTTTCATTGAATTAAATCTGTAAAAATAATCGATGTCACAACATAGAATATAAAAAGAGTAAATATAAAATACTTTATAAATAATAAATATCAGCAATCATGTCACAACATGGAATATAAAAAGCGTAAATATAAAATACTTATTAAAGGCATTACTTTTTATGTTTAATAATAGAGAAATTTACTGGATTAAAATTATTTTTTAAAAGAATTCAAAATTACAATTTCATAATAAAATAAACATAATGAGAATAGAATGCTATATATTTTTTAAGGGAAAAAGTAAAAATTCATCTTCTATATTAGATCTTTTATTTCCGTTTTGGAGTTCAATGTGTTAATGCAAATGTAGAGAGAATGTTTGATTAATTATTCATTGCCAAAAACTGTGCGACAATAAAGCAATATATTCAAATTTTATTATTTGACTATAAAAAATAATCAAATTGAACTAGTTAATAAAATAGAGCTGAATTGTGCCGAAAAAATCGTTTTAAAGCCTCTCTTATGTTTTTTTTTTTTTTTGTGTGTGTGTGTGTGTGAAAGGAAATAAATAAATAAATAAAGGGCTTTTTTTCTTCGTTACTCTGCAATCTTTTCTAAGTAGGAAATGAATTCAATCCCTCTCAAAAGTAGTTAAGCTTTTTTTAGTATCCGATTAATAATTTGTTATTCTCTATTTGCACCATCTTTCATCACAACATTTTTTTATTACTCATAATTTCTGTGCTTTACATTTTTATCTTTATTGTAGTTTATATCCGATTCTTTCATTCAGTTTAGTTTATAGAAATTCTAAGCAATCTGCTAACTTTTCCAAAATATTAATTGCATTTTTGCTGATTAATGAGAAATCTCCATGAATAAAAATACAGCCAAACGTTATTTTTTATACTTCTTATTTATGATTTGTTTATATTGCAACGATATATCTGTTCTTGCTTAAGCGAAGTATATATAGATGTAAACTTCAAACTTCCATGATTTGATTATCGATGTCAAAGACAAAGTTTGCGAAAAAAGCTTAAATGTATCGAATTTTGGAAATTTCTAAATTAAGTGAATATCGAGATGTTTAAATGAGAGAAAAAGCTTTTAAATATTTAATTTAGGAAATCAAAGCTTAAAAAAATATTTCCTGTAGAATTTTCTCTTTTATGCAATCAATCGATTCCTCAATTTTGAGCTTCCTGGTAATGGCGTCAAAACCACTTATGTTGCCTGCTCCCCCCTCCCCTCTTCCTAATTCTGCAACTGTATAGTAACCTGGGGGTAAGGAGGGGGGGCAAACTCTATAATAGTTTGTACTTTCAATGGTAGCAAGAACTAAAACAGAGAATTACGTAGGTGATGATGAACTTAATTATTCAGTTTGTTCTAGCCCGATAGCTTGATTCTTAATAGCTTAAATTCGTATATTATTCGTTATTTTATTAATTTGTTCTTTATTCAAATAAAATATGGGGGGATTTTTGATAAAATTATGGTAATATTTATGTATATAGTGATTGTAATTATATTTGTTTTGTAATTTCGTTGTTCACTCCAGTGTAGTGTTGCGTTACTTTTCTGATTAAAGCCTGAAATGACCATTCATAAAGGATAATACAATGTAAAGGAACGTTTTAGAAAGTCTATAATTTTTTTTAAGTAAGTTGGTTGGACATGAATTGCTTTTACTTAATGATTGCAGTTAATGATTATTGAAATTTGGCCAAAGTAAAATCATCATTAAATTTACTATTGAAAAACAGCCTTAGGTACCTAATCTCCTGCTGTTTCGAAATGCATACTCATATCTTTTTGCTTCATGGCGATATGTTTCATTAAGCAAGCAATGGAGGATTTCTGACTAAGTAAAGTAAACAGCAGTTGACTATGATAACGCCACTGGGCTTATCAAAGAGGGGTGGTGTAGCAAAAAAAAAATTATCGTATGTTGATGTCTATGGCGCCAGAGCTTTCACCAAATATTTCTAAATGCAATTCTAGCATTCTAATTCTTTTATGTGGTATCTATGATCTAAAATTTATTTTCTAACTCACAAGAATCAACGATATCATTAAACAGAAAATAACATTTAATGACGAACACGAACACAAAGATGCATCTTTCACCGTTACATCTCCAATTAGACATTACAGATCTGAATAGCTAAGAATAAAAAGAAACGTATCAAAGTTCTAGGAAAACTGCATGCGCCGGTTTCCATGGCAACCATAGCTAGAATGGGAAAAAGGCGTGTCTAAGACGGAAGTTTCTTTATGAAGCCCTTTAGCTTGGTTTCTAAATGAATAAATTCGTAAAAAATACAAATTCTATGAATTATAAAAATTAGAAGTACAGTGTTTTTTCCATTGAAATATTGAAGTCATTGTTAAACTAATTATTGGAATATTAATACGAGTATTCGCATTTCATTTAATTGCTTATGCTATTTTCCTATCTTGACAAATCCCGTAAAATAATTTGTAATGCTATATTTTTTATTGGTAAATAAGGAAAACGTTGATTATAATTATGGTTAATATTTTAAGAATTATATTTCTTTTGTTATTTTTTTACCTTGATATATAGACTAAAAAATAAATATGACAAAATTAATAAAGTAAAAATAATTTAAATTATTAATACGTTGATTAAGTTCAAAATTTGTTGATATATGAACTAAATTTACTATTTATGTATTTAAAAAATGTCTCATAATGGGCACTGCCTAGAGACACAAAATGTCTAAATCCGTCATCGAGTGGTGGTTCAAAAAAAAAAAAAAAATCACGGAAAGATTCTCGCTGGTTAAAAGTTCCAACTAGCTTTCAGGGCAACTTTCTGACTTTTCTAGTTGACTTATATACAAAGCAACACTATAATGCTAATTATATATGTTAAAATGCTATATTATTTATGATATAATGCTATATATAGTGCTAAATATAATATGCCATAATGCTAATTAGTAACTATTAGCATAAGTTACTAATTAGCATTTCTTTTAATCACCAACTTATTGCGTGTTTTCATTCAAAATGCCCCCCCCCTCCCCTTTATTGTTTTCCTTCGTTCCAAACTCATTACAACAATTACAAGGCCTGCAAGAATAATTTCAACACACCTTCGTGGAAAAATGCCACGGTCGACAGAACCCATTACAGCTTATAAATCTGTGATAGCAATCTTAATCCTTGGAGTAACCCTGAACGCTGAACTTTCTTTTTTTTTTTTGTGTATACTATGTGGTGTGCAATTATTTTTCAAGTATCCAAGCTCATTTGTTAGAGTGGACATCATTTTTGAGGATTGAATCATCATTATCAATCTCAGCATTCTAAGAACTAAATTGGTAAGCTTCCGTTTGTTGTCTCTTTCTTTCCTGCTTATCTGAAAATATTCAGCCATCTGGCTAGCCTGAATATCGAGATTCCAAATATCCGGTTATTGGAATCAGTTTATAAACAAAGAATAGCTATATTCTAGAATACGAATTTTGCCACAATCTGTTTCTTTTCAAAAATAAAACAGCAAAGAAACTGTCATGAAACTTGATTGATTTGAGACTTCCGGAATCGTTATAAAAATTTGATTTGTCGAAAAATTTGAACTACAAAAGAAAGTACGAAGAACTACTACGAACTTTCGTCGAAAAAGAAAAACTGGAAAGCTGAATCGTATGAATGCAGCAAAAGAAAACAAAAAATTTTTAAAACAAAAAAAAAAGCAACAGATTTATTTTTAATATATAATTAATAATTTACAATAAAAATAATCATGTTTTAAAAATAATTCATTATATAAAGAAATACTGTACAATAGTTTGAATATAATAATTGCAAGATAAAATTTCAAAATAAACATTACAATTAACATGTAACAAATTTTGTTTAAAGCTAGAGATTTTAATAGTTTTTTTTAATTAAATACATTATGCAGAGCAATGTTATTCAAGTAATAATATATCATAAAAATATTCAATTATATCTCCGAGGACAAAAGTATGGACACACTGAAAAAAATTTATAAAAACAGATTAAATTGTCTCTTTTTTTCCCTTTCATGTAGTAAAAATAAATTCAAATTATAAACGACCTTTTAACGAAGTTAATCAAGATATTACGGTTTCGACTGAAAAATACAAATGATCATTTAATTCGAAATAAAAACATTTTGAATTAATGAAGTTCTGCTGTACTCGTATAATTGTTTTCATGAGCAAATGCTACACATTGCTGCAATTGTTTTAAAGGAATGGTTATAAATGGCGTTCTCCATTTTAAATGTCTATTTGATAATAAAGTTTGAAATCATAGATTTGGAATTTCTTATTGAAATAAATAATCTAAATGAATAAAAATGTAAATAATGCATTAAAAAATTATTTTTTTAACCCTGACATATATATTGATTTGATAAAGAGTAGGGTTTTTTTGTTTTAATGGTTTTCTTTTTTTAATCTGATTCGTAATTCAGTGTTATAATGTTATGAACTCTGTAATTAATTATAGTATTATCAACGTATTTTTAAAAACAAACTAAAAGAAATCATTAACAATTTGGTTAATTTTAATAACTTTGTGAAAAGATACGTTTAACTTTGCTTTATATTTATACTAGCCGCATTTGGCGACCAGCCGGTTCGCCAATCTTAATGTTCGTTTAAATTTTAATAATTAAATATTTTACACAATTCCAACTTTAATAGATTCTTCATCAAAATATATTAAAACTTCAAATTTTGATAGTCATATAATTCACTCATAATATTATAAAGGCCTTCAGTCATAACGTAATATGTATCTTTCTAATTTTCTGTTACCTCTCGTAGAATTTATGCTTTAAATTAAAGTGGAAATGATTAATCTGCAATTAATATAATAATATTTTTTACTGAAACAAAGCATTTTTTTGTAATATAATTACTGAAAACAGAGTCACTGAGCATTTAAACCTTATTGGCACTAAAGAATATCTTTCTTAATTTATGTAATGTCTCAAGAATTTGTCAACAAAATTTTCTCAGCTTCATCATGAACAGATCGATTAATTAACAATGTTTAATTTTAAATGCATCAAACACTAAGAAAATAAAATGAATCGTTTAAAATAATCGGTCGAAAACAGGTTTAAAAAAACTACTTAAAAAACGATGTACTTAAAAATATAAGCATATACAAAAAATATATATAGCTAACATAAATACAATTTAATTACAAAAGCATGCAACTAACCTAAAAATAAATTTTATCATCCGTTGATAATGGTTGTCATGTCAACAATCAGAACACAATGCGCATGCGTGAATTTTCAACGCCAGTTACGGTAACGCAAATGCGTGAATTTTTCTACGCCAATTGGGGTAACGCTATGCAGATTAGAAATTTTTAATTTCCTTTATTCTGTGTTATTTTAATTCAAAAGTACTTCAGAATGAATCTGAAAGATGGATTAATTAACAATGTTTAATTTTAAATGCATAAAACATTAAGAAAATAAACTAAATAGTTTGAAATAATCGGCCGAAAAACGTTAACCCTAGCCTCATTACTGTTA
Organism: Argiope aurantia; assembly: GCA_026543865.1. NCBI lineage: Eukaryota > Metazoa > Arthropoda > Arachnida > Araneae > Araneidae > Argiope > Argiope aurantia. The sequence continues at coordinate 87,684 of JAPMOR010035849.1, forward strand.
GGAAAAAAAAACAAAAACTGAAGCCTTACTCATTTGGCGGTGGGGAAAATGGAAGATTTTTTTGGCAGGAAAGTTATTTTTTAATTAATAATTAAAATTATAATTAAAAATTCAAAAAAAGGGACCCCAGGTGCACGTTCCCGACCTCTAAGGTATACATGTACCAAATTTGGTAGCTGTAGGTCAAATGACCTGGCCTGTAGAGCGCCAACACACGCACACACACACATTGAGCTTTATTTATAAGTATAGAAGTATAGATATATGTATCATAGGGAAAAATTATCAAAATTGTGAATATTCATAATTATTTGCTAATGATTTCTTAGATGGACGTTATTAGAAGAATTTATGGTAAAAAAATGTCAGATTTACATAGCTTTCACTCTTGTAAAATACCGGATTTCCAGCTAGTCAGCTGCCTATTATCGTGAAACTGAGAAATGGTTGCAAGTAGGTCAATTTAAAAAATATATATTTATTTATAATTATATAAACTTATTTATTTGCAACTAGGATTATATATATTCCTAGTTGCCAAATAAATAAGTTTGTAAAAAATACAAATTCTATAAATGATAAAATATTAGGAAAAGATCAATATCTTTTCAACTATAATTGGTTAGATTCCTGTTTCATATCATTCGCTTGATTATTATAATAATTATAAAACTGAATATCTATTTCTATAATAATGTGTATAAATGTAAACATCGGGTAACTTGGAATATTTGATAGCGAAATAAAACAAATATATATCCATAGACGATTCATGTGTTTTTTTTAAAGAAAAAGAACTATTATGTAATAAAAAGCGATTGTTAATAAATCTACGGATATTCATCAAAAATTTGAAAATGTATACAAGTATAGTTTTACTCATAATTAAAGAAATGAACTATGTTTAAAAGTCCTTTACAAATCGTTTAATTTCTAATTAAGAGCAGTTGGTACTCAGGTAGCAAAGTTCAGCAGAACAGTTGTTGTTTCCAACAGCAAAAAAATTTTGTTTTTGAAAATAATCCCATTCAAAGAACAGCTGTACGAATACAAAAATGATGTCAATGACATATAAAGAAAAAAAAAACTTCCGCGAATAATCTTCAATTTAAACTGTCTGATCTTTTGTTCGGAAACAATGTTTTGTTATAAATAAAATAGGAAATAACTACTTATGGGTCATAAACTTTTGTTTAGCACATGCAGGACTCCAATGGGATCTGAAAATAGCTAGTAACTAAACTCATTTTTGTCTGGTTATTTACCACAATCGCATACGAAAGACTCAGATTGTAATTCCTGTTTAATCTATTCGTTATGGTAGATGCATTGGTCGATTTTGAATATCACTTTGATTCGCCATTGTGTGTTTAAACGATGCACCTGCCGAGATACTGATGATTCTGCATTCTCAACATTTGTGTTTGCAAGAAAAATGTTTTGTTTTTGAGAAAAAAAAATCGTTCTTAAATAAAATACTATCGAAACTTGCGCTCTTTAACAGATGCAAGTGTGCGCTAGATTAAAAAAAAATATATTTGATGAAAAACTTGAAAAATTCTTGCCAAATAATTGGTCACCATTTTCACCCCAAGTGCCTCTTGTTTTAAACATAAGCGTTCCAGATGGCTATAAAATGGACCATGTTGAATTGTATTATAAGTTTTAGTTTCTTTATGTTCGCTACCAGGATATTTTGCGAAGCTGTATGCGAAGAAGCAAAGCAGTGGCTGAAAGATAATCGAGAAGGTTTGAAAAATGTTTCGGATTTATGGATTCAGCTGAAGCCATGGGTGAGTGGTAACAATGCAAACTGTTTGAAATCACTTCTCAACGATACGAAAGATGACGAATCCATGTTGAAGTTGTATGATGTTTTGAGAAGAGATGTGTTTAAAGCGATCACCAATTCTACCAAGCCAGGAAAAAAGAAAAAGGCTTGTCCTTCACGGAGGCCACGAGGAAATCGTAACTGTAATAGAAATCGCAAGCCTGGAGTTAATGCACAGAATACTACCAGAAAAAGTGTTCCATGAAATGTAATTGGTGGAATTAAATATTTAAGTTCAATTACTTAGATTACTTATTTATTAGATTACTTATTTATGAGATTTAAGGTGGATTATTATTTTGAGACACAGTTTAATAGTTTTTAAGCGTTTGTTGAGAACACTTGTTTAGTTTGTTGCCAGATATTCTATGAAGATATGGGATATAGAATTCTAAATGGAATCGATTTACATATATTTTCAAATATTTTATGAGGGCTCGAAATATTAAATCAACAAAAATTTGTTAATTTTGAAGTGAAATTGTGCTTACATGACACACGTGAATTCGGATGTGACATTGAAATTACGCATCTTATTGGTGGGGAAAGGAGTCGTCAAAGCACAAGACAATGAGCTGTTACTTGTTACAAGGCATGAGCAATTACGTTTGTCGTGACTTCAGTATCAAAACAAATTATTTGATTATACTAACAGAAGAATGGTTTTGCTAAAATGCTTTACATTATCATCAATGCACTTAAAGATAATCTTACTTATAATGTTAAAAAGAAGTTTTTATAATTGTATGTTCGTGATTTTCTTTTTCAGCACTCTAGTAGTAGTTTTCTCTCTTTTTTGTGTGTGTTTGTGAAATGGCTGTATTAATTTTTATTATTGAAAAGTATATTTTTGGTAAGTTCATTCAATTTTTTTGCCAAAATGGATTCTTAAATAATCTGCAACTGAAAGCGTAAAAAAAAAATGTATTTGTACTTATTATTCTTAAAATTTTTTGTAGTTCTTTCCTTTAAAATAGTGGCATTTCTTATAAGAAATAAATTCCAATTTCATATTTAGAAAATTATTTCGTTTCTTAAAAATTAAAATTAAAAAAATGTTGTTGTTTTAAATTCATGTTAAACAGCGATGAAGTGTATGAGGAGAGGACAGACAGGAATGTTATTCTTGGAGAGAATTGCACTTCAGATATCGAAAAAATGTGATAGATTGCTAAAGTAAAAATTATATGAATTTAATATCACATGTGAAAAAAGTCTAAAATAGTTTTTTTTTGGATCTTTTATAGCGAATTTGATTTTCAAATATTCATGTTTTTAGCATAATATGATGTCATAAAAAATTCTAACATCAATTTTCTGTTGGAAATTAAATCCGGTTTTTGTAATAATTTTTATTAAAAAAAGATATATTATAATTTAATGTCATTGCATATATTATTTATTTGTGTTTATTATTTCGTTTGTTAAATTAATTTTATTTTATATATATTATAAAATTCAAAATATTTTAATCATATAATATAAAAGGAATTATTGCATGTTTCTATTTGTGTGGGGATTTCATCTGTCTTTCAACTAGTGACATAAACTTTACTTTAGAAGCAACATAAAAATTTTAAAAAAAGTTTTTTTTTTTTTGGTTAGATTTAATTTTGTAACACGATATTTAGCGTGCCATGCATATAATTGGGCATAGTTATGCAATAAGGAACAAACTCCAAAAAACATTTAGAGATATTTGCTGGTTTTCTTAACCCTTAATGACCTAGAGTATCAATTTTGATACCAATCTTTTAAACCGAATGTTCACATTACTATTAGTTTTTTTTATAGGTTGGCTGTACGTATTTTACTGTTGTATAATATTCTTTCCAACGAAATTTTAAAAAAAATCAAATTTTCCCTTCATCTAGACCCTCAAGCAAACACAGTAATATTAAAAATAAATCACTTTCGTAAATCAGGCTACTAAGGGTTAAAACAATGCAAAATTTCCCTAGAATTTATTATTTTATAATAAGCTGCCTATTGCGAAATGGGCTGTAATTGATTCCAGACTGTATAAAAAAATTAATGTTCGAGGCGATGGGCAGTGGGTAAGATTAATGCTTGTTTGGCACATTTTTGATACACAAATTTGAAATCCCTAAAATGACAGTTGGGTCTTAATCGCATAACTATACAAGGTATGAATCATAATTTTTTTTAACATTTAGAAATGGTTAATAATACGATTTTTTGTTATTTATCTGAAATATTTTGTAAGCAATGTCAGAGGTAAAAATTTTAAAAAAAATTATTGATACAAGAAAAGTTGTTTGCTTCTAATTATTTTCAATTTTTTTTAAGAGCGTAGAAATCAATGCCGAGTTTACACTCGGCCAGTTAGTTATAAGACGGCAAGTAGACAGCGCATGCGTAGAAAGAGACTGATTTATGTTTGCCACAATTTCATGAGAGAGATTCAGGCATTCCATGCTTGATTATAAATTGTTTTGGCGTCCCTGGGTTTTTCTTTTCACTGCGCATCGTATTCAAATGATGGATATTTACACAAAGAAACATGGTAAAATAAAAAAAGGTCAATATATCTAAATTTAGGAAACAATAGAAAAGAAGTGACAAATAAAATGGAAAAACAAACCCAACCTCGTATCAGAAAGAGTAAAAAAAAAATAATAATGTCGAAATCAATTTACGATAAGTGATCATTTTTTTCACGCCGAAAAAACTGCCAAATTTTACATACGCATGCGCAGTAAGAAAAAATACAATACAGCGGCTTGTAATTGTCCCATAGGGACAATTATTTGCCAATCAAGAATATCATAGGGATGTTGGAAGCTAGAATAATGGTCAAATAATAATATTAAATAAATAAAATAAGAATTGTTAAAAAATAATGAATAGTGGAATAAAAAGAAGTGAATAAAAATGTCATAAAGAAATGTCATAATTACCACAAAATGTTTTCAAAAGAAGGCAGAAATAAAATCATTAATTCTATATTTTGAAATTATTAATTATTATTTGCATAAATTATAATTAATATTAAATAAATATTATAATTTTGCATCTGTATTGTTATTGTTATTTTATCATTAGTATTCTATATTAATTTTCATTTTAGTTTTTGGTCTTTGTGTAAATTTTGTCAATATTTTTTTAATTCCTTTCAATGCTGGTATCCATGTCACATGTTTTAGTTTCATGATATTTTTTATAAGTCATACACGTATGCGTGGAGAATCTTCATGCATCTTGCACCATTTTAGGGAAGTAGGTGAAACCGGTGATAATTAAATAAATAAAATCATACTATCTTACGAATGGTAAAGAATGGCAGCACTGAATCAAAGAAATGAAAATTTACAACCAGCTCGACAACGAACGCTGGGTTTATCATGGATTCTTCATTAAAATAAAATAAAATCTTATAAAAACAATGTCGAATTGATTTCTTGTTTTGTGGAATGATTATTGAAACGCATTTATTATTGTCAGGTGTTGGTCTATGACTCTATATCTCTCAGAGGCATTGATTCTGCAGATAAAATAATATCTATATTGAAATTAAAACATGCATATCTTTCTGAACTATAGAATTGGTCATAATTGCACATGGGCATTTGTTGTTGGGGGAACCCGCTCCTCGATGCACAATATGCACTGTCATTAGGCTTTGGCCTAATGATAGTTCGGCACATTCTTATAGAGTGCCTACGTTTTAATGCTGAACTTATTCAATGTTTTCATTCTTCTCGCATTATTTTAAAAGAAATCCTTCATGAAGTGCCTCATCCTCATCTTTTTACCTTTTTTAAAAAAATGATTGGTTTCTTATATGAGTATTGTTTATTGTTTTTTTATAAATATTTCAAACCTACTATACACCAGATTTAAAAAAAAAATCCAGAATAGAATATTTGTAACACTGAACAGAAGTTTTAATTAACCTCTTAAAATGTGACCATACGTCTTTTTATGAACTATGTATTTGCATATACCTTTAAGGTTGGCACTGCATAATCAGAAATGGTTCTAGCGCCAGTAAACTCCGTCGAACTCAATTACTTTGGATTTAATTTGATTATTTAAATTGTTCATTATGAAATATAAATTGAATTGGAAATGCCAGTTTTACAACGGCTTTTTATCTTTTCTCTTACTTTTAACATCCATCCACCAATGTAACCCTACCTCCCGTGTTTCCCTTTAAAAATTTTCAGGCGGCCCTGATGATATGTGTTCCGCAAATTGAAAAACGCCTCTATAGATAATCAAAATTAGTAAATAGAATTTAAAAAAAATGTTTTTAAAATTTAAATATATATATTTTTTTAAATTTGAGATATTTATTAGTGTGTGAAAAACGGGACTAATTCAGATAAAGAATTTAAATTAGAGACATCAAGACAAAATTCAGAATTGTGCGTTTTTTTTATTCGGGATTCTGGCCACTTAACTTAACCTTATTGGTACTGGAATACATAGGGTAATACGCGATTTATCCAAGAAAAAAAAAAAAAAAAGGAAATTTGAACCTTTGATTCGAAACATCGTTGCATGATTATTTTATACTAGCCGCCTTTGGCGAGCAGCAGGTTCGCCAATCTTAATGTTCGTTAGCTTCTTAATCAAAATATTTTAAAGTTCAAATTTTGATTGTCATATAATTTATTTATAATATTATAAAGGCCTTCAGTCATAACGTAATATGTATCGCTAATTTTCTGTTAGCTCCTGTTGAATTTATGCTTTAAATTAAACTGGAATGGATGAATCTGCAATTAATATAATAATATTTTTTATGGAAACAAAGCCTTTTTTTATAATCTGATTACTAAAAATAGAGTCACTGAGCGTTTAAACTTTATGGGCACTAAAGAATATCTTTCTTAATTTATGTAATATCCCAAGAATTTGTCAACAAAATTTTCTCAGATTCATCATGAGCAGATCGATTTATTAACAATGTTTAATTTTAAATGCATCAAACATTAAGAAAATAAAACAGAATCGTTTGAAATAATTGGCCGAAAAATCTAGCCTCATTAGAGTGGGAAAAAATACTGAAGCCTTACTCATTTGGCGGTGGGGAAAATGAAGATTCTTTTCGACAGGAAAGTTAGTTTTTAATTAATAATTAAAATTGTAATTAAAAAATTTAAAAAAAGGAACTTTAGGTGCACATTTCCGACCTCCAAGGTATACATGTACCAAATTTGGTAGCTGTAGGTCAAACGGTCTGGCCTGCAGAGCGCCAACACACACACACACACACATTGAGCTTTATATAAGTACTAATCGCCAGTTCGCCAATCTTAATGCTCGTTAAAATTTTAATAATGAAATATTTTATGTAATTCCTACTTTAATAGCTTCTTCATTAAAATATTTTAAAACTTCAAATTTCAATTCACTTATAATATTATAAAGGCCTTCAGTCATAAAGTAATCTGTATCTCTCTATTTTTCTGTTAGCACCCGTAGAATTTATGCTTTAAATTAAAGTGGAAATGATTAATCTGCAATTAATATAATAATATTTTTTACTGAAACAAAGCATTTTTTTTGTAATATAATTACTGAAAACAGAGTCACTGAGCATTTAAACCTTATGGGCACTAAAGAATATCTTTCTTAATTTATGTAATGTCTCAAGAATTTGTCAACAAAATTATTTCACATTCATCATGAGCAGGTCTATTAATTAATAATATTTAATTTTCAATGCATCAAATACTAAGAAAATAAACAGAATTGTTTAAAATAATCGATCGAAAACAGGTAAAAAAAAAATTACTTAAAAAACGATGAACTTAAACTAACATAAATACAATTTAATTACAAAAGCATACAACTAACCTAAAAATAATTTAAATCCAGTCCGCTTCCGTTGAAAATACATATAAATAATCAGAACACAATGCGCATGCGTAAATTTTTAACGCCAGTTACGGTAACGCAAATGCTTGAATTTTTCTACCCTAGTTGGGGTAACGCTATGCAGATTAGAAATTTTTAATTTCCTTTATTCTGTATTATTTTAATTCAAAAGTACTTCAGAATGAATCTGAAAGATGGATTAATTAACAACGTTTAATTTTAAATGCATCAAACATTAAGAAAATAAACAGAATCGTTTGAAATAATCAGTCGAAAAATGTTAAGCCTAGGCCTCATTAGATTGAGAAAAAAATGCTGAAGCCTTATTCATTTGGCGGTGGGGAAATGAAGATTTTTTTTGGCGGGAAAGTTAGTTTTTAATTAATAATTAAAGTTCTAGTTAAAATTTCAAAAAAAAGGGACCCTAGGTGCACATTCCTGACCTCCAAGGTATACACGTACAAAATTTGGTAGCTGTTGGTCAAATGGTCTTTTCTGTAGAGCGCCAACACACACGCATTGAGCTTTATATAAGTATAGATAGATTAAAATCATTATTTCATCGTCTGCGTTTTTATAATAATACAGGGTGCGCCAAAAAACTCGGAAAAGTTATTACATCTTAGAATAGAAGTTAATAAATTTCTTTTGAAATTTTTTTTCATTTCTTTTTATCTACGACTTCAATTAAAACATATTTTATGTATCTTTTAGTTTTCGTATTGCTTTTTGGCTTTTTTACAATGCCAAGTAAAAGATATGCTATTTTAGACATGTAAAACGAACAGTATGAAGTCTTTCGTTTGCTTAATGTGCCTCAACAAACAGTGTCTGATGCAATCTATCGTTTCAAAAAGCTTGGCAATGATGGTCCAGGTCCAAGAAGTAAACGAAAAAGTATGGTGAACACTTTCAATAGCCGTAAGGTTATCAAAAAGCGAGTTCAGTGAAATTCGAGAGTTTCCATGAATAGATTGCTCGTGAACTGGAAATAAGGGACCGATCAGTGCAACAAATGGTAAAAACAGAGCTTGGACTGAAGCTTTACAAGTTCCAAAAAGCTCAGCTTCTCACTGAAGAAAAGAAACTAGTGCGGCTCCAAAAATTTCGAAAACTTTTGAAACGACCCGCAAGTCACCGCTGAGAGAGAGTCCATTTCACTAATGAGAAGCTCTTTACCGTTCAAAAGCTCACAACTCCTAGAACTATAGGATCTAGTTTGCAGACACTCCAAGCACTAAGGCAATTGTTAAACATCGAACAAATACACAGTTGGTAATGGTCTGGGGCGGAATTTGAGCAAACGGCAAAACATTTCTGATATTTGTGGATGAGCTCTTAAAAATAAATCAGAATTGTACCAGTGGAACATTCTAGAAGCTTTTGTATTTCCTTGGGCCAAAACGCACTTCGGCAATGGAAAGTAGGAGTTCAACAAGACTCCGCTCTAGCTCACAAGTCTAAAAAGACAGAAGAGTGGTTGGTGCAAGGCGCATTTTCCGGACATGATATCATTTGGAGAGTGGGCACAATACTCACCGAATCTCAAACCCATGATTACAGTATATGGCCCATTTTGGAGTCTAGGGCGTGCACTAAGCAACATAAAAGTTTGTACTCTCTAAAGCAATAGCTTCTGCGGGAATGGGATAGATTAAAGGCAGAAGACATGCGGCCATTTGCTGAAAATTTCAATAAGCGTTTGCGCCTCTGCATCATTGCAAAAGGCGGCCACTTTGAAACAAATTACATTTATTTATTAGTGAAAATCTACTCTTATTATTTTTGTTATATTTTGTTAGTTAATTTATTTTTTATCAAGTTATATTAAAAATTGTTTGTCCGGATCTTTCTGCCGCAGCCAGCATTTCATCTTCGTATTTAAATAAAGTGTACAAATTGATAAAATCGAATCAAAGTAATATAAGATTGGATATATTTCCATTGCATTTGAAATATAAGTATGAAAATAACTACTTTTGATATCTTTCATATTTTTTTGATTAAAGCTTTATACTGAGAATCAACTTTACAATTAAATTGACTAATGAGCATTTTGATAATGAATTAATAGTAAAATTCAATTGCATCGACCGCAAAATTGAAAAAAAAAATACGATTAAAAAGGAAAAGAATTGTAAGAAAATAAAGTCGATGCCACTGAAAGCTACAGAAATACAGAAACAATTGAGAAGATATTTTATTATTTAGAGAAATTGCCATCAATTCTTAGGAAATAATTTTTTTTCAATCTTTTATGATATATTTGTAATAATTGCAATTCCATACAGTGCCATTTTATTTCTATACTTCTGTATTATAAATTTATTTATTGATACTTAAGAACAAGAATAAAATAATTGATCTTAATTTTTAATTTAAAATAATTAATTAAAAACTATTATTACTTATAAAATTTATAGTGTAAACTTTCAGATTTTGTGTCAGAAATAAATTAAGTAAAGTTTTTTTTTATTAATAATCAATTTTATAAATAGATTTATGATTAAAATGTTTTATTACTTAGAGATACTTTATTATTTAGAGAAATTTAAAAAATACAAGATGTTGTTTAAAAAAATTGCACTTGTATTAATTAAAGCATGTATCAATTCCTAAAAAATAATTTTAAATGTTTTTTTTCGATCTTTTATGATACATTTGTAATAACTGCAATTCCGTACGGTGCCATTTTATTTTTATACTTCTGTTTCATAAACTTATTTATTGATATTTAAGAACAACAATAAAATAATTTTGATTTAAAATTTTTAATTTAAAATAATTAATTAAAAACTCTAATTACTTAAAAAATTTACAGTGTAAGTTTTCAGACTTTGAATCAGAAGTAAACTCTTTTATTATTAATCAACTTTAAAAACTGATTATTGATTAAAATATACATTATTACGCAATATAGGTTAATAAATTTCTATTTTCTAATATAGTGTAGGTTTAATAATTTTATACGGTATAAACTGGGCCGTAGTTTTTTTATCATTGTAAAGAAAGAATGAAATATGTTAAGATTATTTACAAGTAAAAAAATTTTTAAAGTTTCCTTTTATATTAAAACAACCAATCTTTAAAAATAACAGCATCGTTATCTATTAAACCTGGATGTGTTTGAAAGGGGGGAAAATCGAAGGAAAAAAAAGCGAAGCGTTCTCTTTTGTAAATAATTGCGCGGGTTTTTCATAGCTTCGCCGGATGTGTCAGGTGTGTTGTTTTTCTTCTTTTTTCGAATCCATGTGTTTTTGTTCCAGCGCGCTGGAGCGAGACTATTTTGAAGCAAGCAATGGTCACACGGCTGGGAAAGGGTCCAGGAAAGTGCCAATTAAACGCCCTCTCACGTTCCGCTCAGGAAATTACCCAATCAATGAGCAGGAAAATATTCTCGGGGACTAGCGACCAAATGAGAATTCGGTTGCAGTGATAAATACTGACCAGTAGTTTTCTAGAAAATAAAATTTGTTGCCACTGAACATGTTTATGAAGAAGCGTGACTTAGAATTTTAATAGGGATAAATTGTTATCGAAATACTAATAAAAAGATGCGTGTTATTTTTTTATTAATACACATGTTTTTTTTATTAATAGACTTGTCTAATATTATAATTATTTAAAAAGTTACGTGAATCTTTGAAATGAAAAATTTAAGCTATTTTTTACATGATTCATTTTATGAAATCGCATTTAATACATTGCGTACATTTTAAACTCTCTCAATTGTAATTTTTGTTTCACAAATTAAAAATTACTTTTTCATGTAAATATGAATGCAAAATGTGTCGAATACTTTATATTTTCATAAGAAAAAGAGTTTAGGTCAATAACTTTATAAGTTTTTAAAACATGAATAAATGTTCAAAATTTGATTTTAATATTAGAAAGTCAAAATCTTGTTAACTTGTAATTCGAAATAAATAGACCTAAATTAATGAAACTTGGTTTCTGGGAATAATTTTTGATGTAGTTTTAAAAGTTGATGAGAAAAAATTAGTGTTGTTATTGGAAATTTTTGGATTTTGTTTTTATTTCAATACATGGGCGACTTTTTAAGAAATTTGTAATTAAAAATTTTTCAAGAATACTTGAAGCCCTTTCAAATGACATTTTTTTTTTTATGATTGTATGTTGAACGGTGCCAAAATAAAGCTGGGCGTCCCCCTCCCTTTTTTTGTGTGTGACTATTATGGATTCAAAAGAGGGAATATAAATTAAACAGTGAAAAAAAAATTTGTTTCTGGATTTATACTGTAAAAGAAATTCATGCAAATCTTTAATGAAAAAGTACTAAATATTAGGGTGTCCCATAAATTTCTTTCTTATTTCTAATATGAAATGAATATACAATATTTACTATTTAAATTATCATTTATTTTTTTCTATAAGAACCCTTTTGCTCTGTTATTTTCTTCCATCTCTCAGGAAGCATCTTTATGCCTTCTTTCGAAAATTATTGTGTTTTGGACAAGAAATAATCCTCGAGGTGCGCTTTTATTTCACTGATGAATTTAAAGCGCTCATCTCGAAGAGAATTTTTTAAGGACAGAAAGTAGTAACAATCAGATGGAGCGAGATCTGGAATATATGCAGGATGCCGTAAAATATCCCAAATCAAACTGTAAGAGCTTCTTTCTTGCGACTAATGCAATATGTGGTCTCGCGTTGTCATGATGAAAAACAATGCCTCATTGGCTCACTAATTCTGGCCTTTTTTCTTTTTTTATTGCTATGGCAGTTTTTAGTTGATGACAGTATTCAGTAGAATTTGTTTCATCTTGAGGAAGGAGCTCGTAGAAAATACAATCCCACCAAATGGACAAAAGAACTTTTTTTGGAACCCCGGCTTTGCGCCAGTTGAAGGCATATCGTCCTTACACCAAGTGGCATAGACAGCTAATAAATAAGCCTGCATGTTTGCACAAGCAGAGTCAGATAAGGCCATTTATAGCGCGATGAGAAAGGAACTTTTGGGACACCCTAATATTTCCTTCGAGTCATATGTTAACCCTAGCTTCTGTTGAAATCTTTTTTCACCTTTGAACGATGTTTTTAAACTTATCTAAGCAGTAGATTTTCTCACAAATGAATATGATATCCGAACGAGAATCCTTTAAGTGTGAAAGTATTATGAGTTGAGCTTAAAAAAAGATGCAGATGAGGTGTGACAAAAAGTACAAAATTACGATAAGCACAGTATCAGCGATTTTCAAAAGTTGTGGTTCGATTTTTTTTTTTCACTTTCAAAAACGTTGCAAGAGATGGAGAAGAGTTTGAATCCCTAAAATTTAACAAGATCGGTGGAGAAGGTTAGGAAATTATACGAGATAATAGTTTATGACAGAGTCGCTTATTAAGAAAAAATTCTTTCTTACGCGAAGCGAATGAATATTTTGTAAATTTTGGTATTTTCAGCTTTCAAATCAATTCTAGATGATTCGATAAATTAAAAAAATGGCACGGTATATAAAAAATAATATCAAGTAAAATTGAAGAAAAATAGCATTGCTTTCCTTTTATAGAAAATTTCAGATACCGGATTTTTTTCTCCCTAAAATTTCGATAAGCAGGTGTTTTGACTATACTTTCTGCTTTTCCATCTATTATTTCTTCTACTACTTTCTATTCTGCGAAGCTGCTATCTCGCAATTTCCGCGGGTTGGTATTCAATCCATTTTCTGTTGCATCCCGCGTTTTTCGCAGTTTAGAGTGTTTATTTCTACAATTACAGATTTTTATTTTATTATACTATTATCTTGTAATATACAGTATCACTTTCTTTGAAAAATACTCGAACTTATTTGCAAACATCGCATGTAAATAGTGATTACACCAAAGGGTTAAATATTACCCACTAGCCATATTTCACAATCTAATCGGCCGGATTATTGCATTTGCAACATTTCAATAAAATCTTTAATGCATAGCTTGGTCTTAAGGCGAAAAATAATAAGTTACATTGAAACTAAATTCGGCAATGAAAATAGAAACAGTCAGATTCTATTTTCATTAATTTCAAACATAATTTGGATTCTAATTCCATTAATTTTATTTTTCACTTACTCATTTTTACTTTACTTTACTTTTATTTTTCAGGGAAAATTCAATTTAAAACATTTGCATGTGTTTATTTTTTGGTGTAATAAACAGGTCCATGTATTAAGTGAATAATTATGCATCGAGTAATCTTTCCGAAAGCAAAGGGTTGATTAATAACATGGTTGAAAAATCCACTTTCGAAAAGATATAACTTGAATCCCTGAGACAGTAAAAGCTTCTTTCTTGAATTGCTCAACTTTTATTAAAAAACGACCCCCCCCCCTTTTAAGAGATTTCAATTACATGAAATATCTAAGATTTGTGTTAAAAAAATTCGAATAGCATTTAGACCAATATCCGAAATAGTAAACAGACTTCTTATCCGATTTCCCTTTCCTAAAGGGCCATGGTGGCCTAGTAGTAAGGTCTTGGCTTCGGAACAGGAGGTGTCAGGCTCGAAACCCAATTCCACCGAAGAACTGTCGTGTAAAGCGGCGTTCCTAAGACCTGTACGCTTGTAGAAGAAACACGCTTCCCTATACCCTTGACCCTCTTTTACGGTTTTCTGGGTTGCTTTGATGTTTGTCCAGTTTACCGACAATTTGCCAGCTCAGATGTCGTCCCCGTCATCTGACATGGTTCAAAATTACGAGGTCAGAATTCTAGGATTGTTTTAATACGGGACATTAATATAACTAAACTAAACAAAAAAAACCTTTTCTAAATTTTCAAATTAGAAATGAAACTTACTTAAAAATCCTGTGCATTGTTTTACTGAATTTGTAATTAGCTGTTCAGTCAGTAACTGAATTTCTCAAGAAAAATTCTTTGAATATTGGTAATGCAATAGTTTTCTTAGATTTCACTCAATAATTACTTCCAGTGTGAGTCGCAAATCCATAACTAATATATAGCCAGTATGGCCACCGCCAAAGACAACAATTTCAGGAGAAACGGGAAATGCATATTTATCTAAATAATAAAGAATAAAACAATATGCTATAAAAGATGCCATTTTACAATCATTAAAAATTTTGTGCGAACTTATACTACTAAAAGTAATTATACCACTAGCGGTACGTGTATCATAGTAGAGATTTGGTATGGAAATAGTACAAACATTTCTAACTTAAAACTTGATTATATTTTTATCAGAGAATTTCGGAATAGTAGTGTGCTTACCGATTCAATTAAAGAACAAATTTGACTCTTATTTTTGACCTTAGTATATCTCTTAATATTTTCATCCTTTTTGTTCTTAAGTATTTTCATGTAAAACTGACAAAGTATATTTATAATCAACCCATTTTTTTCGGTTAGGATATCTATCTTAACAGATACTTGCGTAACCGATGTAGATATGCTTCTAAGAACATTAACGTTTACCTAAACACATACAATGAATAATTCCTGATGTACTAGGAAAGAGTGATAGACATATCACAGATTGCTACAAAAAAATGCGAACGATTCAAAACAAGCGTGAATTATTGACTCCATTCATTTTCCCACAGCCGCTAATCGAGCTCAGGGAATGTTTAGTTTATCTCCAGCGTATCTTTTTTTTTTCTTTAATCGAAACATACTTGAAAGTTTCGGTTCTGTATTTACTCATTCATTTAGTAATTGAAACTCGTCAAACGGGTAGAGCAGTTGTTACGTAGCTGAATTTGTGAAGCTTGGTTAAATTACTATGTCGTCGGAAATGAAATGCGATTCTGGATTCTATGCATTTACTTGGGCCATTAAAAACTTTAGCTTCTGTCAAGAGGAAAAAGGATATTTTTTTAAAAGTCCAGAATTTACGATTGAGACATACGACAAAACTGATTGGGAATTGGAGGTGTATCCTAATGGACATACTGTAGATGGCTATATTGCATGCGATTTACGTATGCTTTCCAAATTATCTATTATTGCAACTTGGACTATTTCGATCGTTGCTGCTGATGGATTTTCACATTTCTCGGAAGAAAGAATAAATCAGAAATTTCCCATTGACGCTTATTCTGGCTTTGAATGTTTTGTGAAAAGACAAGAAATATTCGCAAATAAAACTTTTTATCTACCGAAAGATACTTTGACTATCCGATGCGAAATCAAAAGGCGACTTACTGAAAAACCACTGATTAAACAATGCAACATTCGTTCTGAGGTTGGAATTAAGCATATATCTGTGCCATGGGATATAAAACACTTCAGTAGTCTTCAACTAAAGCAGTCATTGAAGTTCCCATTATTATTAAATTTAGAAAATGAACCTAATTTTGAAATCCATGTCTATGTAGATGGAGATTTTCTCGATTCTTCGCATGTGCAAATTGATATTAAAAAAGTAAGTTTAAAACCTTGTGGCGGTTTCGTTTCCGCGAGCAATTACGGATGTAGCATAATGATGCGTTGTGAAGCTTCAATAATGGATTCGAAAGGTATTCCATCGCTGACTGTAGAAGGAATGCGTTTCTTCAATTCTTGTGCAAATGATGTGTTGTGGCGTCTCCCTGAAATCGCTAAAAGAATTGATCTGCGTAAGAAGAAAGACCTCTATTTGCCAGATGATGTATTATCATTGCAGTTTGAGTTGGCCGTAAGCAGTGGTGGTATGCAATCTTTACCAGCCGAGACTCGTGCTATCTATCCTGAGAATCGTTGTTACAAGCCTTTCAGCACAATGAAAAATGACTTTAAATTACTTTTTCAAGAGCAGAAGTTATGCGACATTACTCTTAAAACTGCCAACAAGACTTTCAAAGCTCATAAAGCAGTTCTTTCTTGCAGATCTCCTGTATTTAAAGCCATGTTTGAATGCGATATGGTCGAGAATAGTTCTGGAATTGTAAATATTTCTGATATTGATTCTAAAATTTTAGAACAAATGCTCTTTTTCATATATGCCGATCAAATAGAAGATATTATGGATCCTATAAGTGTTATGAAGCTTTATTGTGCAGCTGATAAATATCAGATTCATACTTTGAAAGAATGCTGCTATCCAATCCTAAAATCTCTTATTTCAGCTGAACATGTATGCGAACATGTACTGCCTTTAGCATACAAATACCATGACGATACACTGAAAACTATCGCCAAAGCGTTCATTTGTAAACATCCTAGTGAAACTTTGGAGTCTAGTGCATGGGAGAAACTAATGGAAGATAGTAGTATGACTGGAGTGGACCAGGACAAATTTTTATTTATCACTCGGAGACCAGAAGCAATACTAAAGGAGTCTAATTCATCAGATGCTGCATCTGATGAAAATGACGAATCAGTAGATGCGGAATCTGATGAAAA